>CM035418.1:155374081-155934081 GCA_020310875.1 Ceratopteris richardii | reverse complement strand
AAAAGAATGCAATGAAATGCATACAAGTTCCCCAAAAAAATCAAACTAAAATAATGCATGAACAATGCTTATCAAGCATAAAAACACCATGGATGCACCTCTCTACAAAACCAATCAAACCAACCCAACTTGCTAGTTATATGCAAGTTCCACCAGAACAAATATTGGGCCACCCTTGGCCATCCATCTTGTTGGATATTTAGCACATTAACACATTAAAAATTTTAATTTGTATACTTGTAGGTTATTAAGTATTGTATATATATTCATAAACACTTTGATTATATTAGGTCATATATCAAAAGTCAAAGGAGGTCAAACATTTGATCAAAAATGGTAAAAAGTTATCATCTTGTGCATAAGAAAGTAATCACATATTCTTGAGGTACTCAAATAAAGCAATCCAGTTATATATAATACTTATCATAGAACCATCATGTTGCCCTTCAAAAGTCAAATCCTAAATTTTGGTCAACCACTTTAAAAAAGTCAACAACCACCCGAAAATAGTCCATTAGGATCCAATGATGTGATTTAATCTCGACAAAAGGAAAGATCCAAAGGCCCAAATGATTTGCGCCTAGCTTTAGGGTGTTAAGACTCTAAAAATAACTTGCCACATCACCACTATGCCATGTCATCATGTGCAAAAACCTTAAAACAGCTTAGGCCTTCAATAAAGCAACTTTAAAGCTCTTTTGCCTCACAAGAAACTATGGCCTCCACTCTTATATAAGGACCTGCTAACCTCTTCATAGTTCAGCAACACCCAAGGGCACTCTCTATCACACCTACTCTTGTGAGGTGAGGAGTATTCTTTGCACATAGTTGGAGGTAGTGCTTGGAGGAGTAGCACTACTCTTGGAGGAGTAACAATACTCTTTGAGGTTCTTCAAGTGCTTGGAGTAGTGTATGCTCATACTGGCATACGCTTTGGGAGGACTTTAACACTCTATGTGAGGTTGCTTTGGGGTTCCTTATTTAGCCTAAGCCTCTTCATAGCTTATTCCCTTGCCCCTCACTTGGTCCTTCGGTATTCATGACTTGTTAGCATATTTTCCGTGTTGCTTATTACTTATTTGGAGAATATCATCATCTTGTACATGTATTATCATTGCAAGCCATCATGCGAACTATATGTGGAACCTATTATGCTTTAAATGTGACAAAAAAAATGCAAACTCCATACATCCTGCCTATGTCACAGTATATGCAAGTCGGTACTCATTGCTCAATATTGTGTGCAGCTTGTTTATCAACCTTTGAGCAAGAATCAATGCGAAACAGGTAATAGATGGGTAATGAAGGTATGTAATGGTTGTATCTTGAACTTATAACTTTTTTCCGTTTTATTAACAATAGAAACTTTTCATTCACTTAAAAGTAATCATGTACAAATCAAGTAATACACACCTTAAATATACCATGCATTACATACTAGTCCAACTAGTTTTAGATTTTGTGCATAATGTTTCTCCTATTATTATTTGATAATAAAGGAAATTACTCGTGTATAGCTGAAAATGGAGGAGACTAAACTTGGAAAAGTATCTCGTGAATCGGACCAACATAGTATAAAGAAGAAGTATGTTGCAGAACTAAAGAGCGCACAAAGCAGAGAAAAGGACGGGCCCCAAAATTTTTCCGATTTGGACACACCACTTTTGTATCATAACCACTCTTGTATATATTTTCCGTTGTAAAGGCACTAGAGGAGTCCTCTAGATGCATCCCCGCAGAAGATTAGTGATTTACCCATGTACAATAGTAGGAAGTTAGTCTTTTAGGGAATAAAGTGCCGGTCTCTTGTGTGAAAGAACCAAATTTAGGGCACTAGTATATAAGTCAAAAGTGACTCATTGTAAAGGGCTTTTTGTCATTGTGAAGAAGGAGCACTTCTGAATTTTCGAGTTTGCCTCTTTCTTGCTGATTTTGATCTTCATTTTGCTCTTGTATGTGTGTGTTATGCTTGAAATGCAAGTGTAGGACTGTTATCTACCCCTTCCCCTTTGTTTTGAGCTGCTGTAGTGCGTGCGTAAGCTAGGAGAAGCTGTGGCGCGGGTGTTTGTGACTCCCGTAATTCACTGTTTCTGCCATAACTTGAAGCAGAGTGGTCAGAATTGAGTGAAACCACACCGTTGGATTCGTCTCGTCGAGAGCTTCGAAACGAGTACCCTATTGCCTATGTTCGGAGTTCTGGGCTGGGAGAAAACCTCAAAATACCAAAACTGCTCAAAAGAGGCTTGCGGCAACACTTTCAGTATTTCAGTAGGTGTGAGTGGTAGTAGTCTTTTCTCATGTGTGAATAGCTGAACCACTTCATTTTCTATCACGTGTGCACACGTCTTCATACACTTGGTAAGTCTCTCCTTAGGATTGACATTTAAATGTGTGAAAAGAACTCCACTATATGCACTTGTATGGCAATTGAGGTATAGTCTCATTGGTACAAGTCCTTGAGTCTTCGTGGCTCAAGTACACACGTTTTTGGCGCCGTTGCCGGGGAGTCACTCTACCAAGGTGCCTTCGTGATAGTTATAGAGCGAGTGTGATCGAATCGTACTTGTAGACGCAAATTCATCCTTTGGCAAGTAGTCCATCAGTTCAGCACTTGTCACTTCTCATCTTCGAGGTGTGTGTGATAAGTTTTAGGTTTAGGTTTAGGAGGAGGGAAGAGAAGAAGGAGTTAGGGTTAAGTTAGAAGGAGAGGAGAAGTGAGGAGAAGAGGAGTAGGAGTAGACCAAAAATTCCCAGAAAATCACCAAAAATCCCAAAATTTTAAGTTCTGTCAAAAAAAAGTATAAAAACCAAAAAAAATTGCTCATTTGACACTTCACTGCTCACTGGTATCGTCTGCGACAGCGACTGGTATCGTCTGAGTGGTATCGTGCAGAATAGAGCCTCAAAGCGTGTGCAAGAACTCCAGAAGCAAGCTAGGTAGACCCAAGGTGAGTGCCCACCAAGATTCAAAACCAAAAAACTCTTCAAACTTGCACAACAAATGATTAAAAAGAATGCGCAGTATCGCGGGGGGGAAAATCTTTGATTAATTGTGTGTTTGGTGAGAGACAGAGGCTTGGGAGTGAGGAGAAGGGTGAGAGGTGCAAGGGGGCACAAAAATTTTTAAGTTTGGAGATCTTTTGGCTTGAGTATCGCGATCGGTTGAGTTTTGGTATCGCGATACCAAAATTCCCTTGTATCGCGACACTCGCCAGAAGTGTCGTATCGTTGGATATCTGCCTTGGTATCGCGACACCATTTCGGTATCGCGACACTGAGTCGGTATCGCGATCGCGCTCGATCTCTGGTATCATAGTACAAAGTAGAGATTTAAATCGTAGATTTAAATCGGGATTTAAATCGTTTAAATCGTAGAGGTTTTAAAAAATAAAAATAAAAATCGGGGTTTTTATTCATCAAGAGAGATTTTTATTTTTTTTCTTATATTTGAGGTATGCACAATCCCTAGTACATTTAGTGTCAAAAACACATAAAATACCTACTCTAGAAGTTAGAACCCCTCCCCATTACATGATACATCATTACAATTTACATTGATGAGTCATGACTCATACATCGTAGAACTTTAATGAATGGTAAATCATGAACATCATATCTACATTGCAATTTACACCATGAATGAGATAGTGATCAATGACATTTCATTACATGAATGATGAAAAGTAAAAGATATACATGAATGTCAATAGCTGAAGCCTGAACGCACAAAAACCATAGAATAAGTGGCAATGTCATACAAAAAAGCATAGAGTGATCACTATCACATGACAGAGTCCAGACTATAATCTAAGATGTCTAATGAATCATGACAAACTAGAAAGCTCTCTCTCTTTCTCTCTCTCTCTCTCTCTCTCTCTCTCTCTCTCTCTCTCTCTCTCTCTCTCTCTCTCTCTCTCTCTCTCTCTCTCTCTCTCTCTCTCTCTCTCTCTCTCTCTCTCTCTCTCTCTCTCTCGCGCGCGCGCATGAAATGAAGAGGCTCCACAAAAAATCGGCCAAAATAAACCCTCGACGAACTTTTAGGCAAAAAACGGAATAAAAATCGTTGTTTGCGATTTAAATCGCGATCACGATTTTTACGATTTTTATTTTGAAAAAATCGTACGATTTTTTTTACTATGTCTGGTATCGTATCGTCCGGTAGTAATACTTGGTATCGCGACACTGTTGTGGTGTCGTATCGCCTAAGGTTTAGTATCGCGACCTCACTTTACCGGGTGGTATCGTATCGCTTGATACTGTGGTATCGCGACACTACTTTGGTATCGCGACACTACTTTGGTATCGCGATCGTGCCCTCCCCAAGTGTCGTATCGTCGGTTGCTTATCTTGGTATCGCGACACCATAGTGGTATCGTGTCGCCAAGATTGGTATTGCGATCGTACTTATCCTTGTGAGATCGTATCGCCGGATACCTCTGGTATCGTATCGTCAGTACTTGTGAGATCGTGTCGTCCCTTGAGATTCTGGTATCGCGACACCGTAGTGGTATCGTATCGCCTGTTCATCAGGGTAGTATCGCGACACTGTCATTAGTGTCGTATCGTCGAGCCTTTCAGGTATCGTGTCGTGCATACTCGAGGTGTCGTATCGTTTGTCTTCCAGGATAGTATCGCGACACCAGATTGATATCGTATCGTCTGGGTGTCTGGTATCGTATCGCGGTCAGTGCAGTATCGCCGAGTGTGGTATCGCTAGGAGGTGATATCGCCCAGGTTCAAACCTTTCTTTGGACAGACTAATTGAGTCATTGAGAGAGTTACTTAAGGGAAATCTAAGAAGCATAAAGAGAGGTTGCGGAGAGTGAATGAACTTGAGGTCAGGAAGAGTTCTAAGTAGTCGAAGGAGTATCATCTCTTCAGTAGGAAGTACTGCCCAGGTTAGTCATCACTCCGTTTATTTAGAAACTTCGAGTGACTCAGAAGAGGAGTTACCTATGACTTCGGAAGACATGCAAGGTCCCACACCGACGAGAAGCTTCATGACTACTGTGGAGGGGGACTACCGTACCTCCTTGCAGTATGTGTCTACCAATGCCCAGGAGATTCCAATCTACCTGGATGGCTTAAATAGGTATGTGGCCAGGATGGTAACTTCCCAAAATGCCACAATCGTACCCCGACCAGCTGTCAAATACGAAGGAGGTGCTTATGTTGACAAAGTTGGCCATATCTACATTGTAACTGAATTCCCAGAAAGGATCAATGAAAGAGGAGAACTCTCAGACCCTGAAAACCTAGGCAAGACACAACCAGAAGAATTTGTGACCACCCCTAGAGGCAGATCCCGAGTGTCACGTGTCTTGAGAGGTGACTTGATACCTCAAGACGACTATTTGTTAGAAGTCTATATGATTCACGGATCAAACTTACTGTTGCAAACCGATTCACCTGTTCCAGGGAGAGAAGAGAACTCTATGACATTCTATGAATTGAAAGACCCGGATGATGAGACTAGACTCACATACCTAGATAAAGATCAAAGAAGGTATTGGCCTTTGAGTATCTTAGACAGGTCTCGACTAAGGTACATGGGTACACCTGTGTTTCCCCAGAGAGAGCAAGCAACAACCTCACAAAATCCATTTGAAAATCAAGAAGAAACAGAAAATACTGCGTCGGGACAGACCAGCCATAGGAGCGTACCTAATCATGCTCATGTACAATTTGCTACACCGGGAGTACAAGCACACTATCAGACCCAACCAGGGATAGGAAACCAGTACAGACCACCCGTAAGACCACAACCCCCAATAGGAAGACAGCCTGGTATACCACCAAGACCAGCTGTCCCTATTCTTCCTGTGATGCCCAGACCACCTGAACCTGTTAGACGGCTGAGGCCTATTCAAGTGGCTAAGTGTGTACGAAACCCTTATGATGGATCAGGAGAACCATATGATCACACTGCTGAATTCAAACAAGTCCTAAGAGCGGAACAAGTGGACGACTTCTTTGTACAGTATGAGGCGTTTGGACTCACCCTCATAGGAACAGCTCTGACCTGGTTCCAACCCTTAGATCCCAATCAGTTCGGAAACATGGAATAATTTTTTCAGGAATTCATAGGAGAATTCACGAAGAGAGGAATCAAACACAATTCATCTTCGCTAATTCACAGCTTCAAACAAAACCCTAATGAAACGGTGAAGAATGCGGCCAGAAGGTTCAACCAGTACGTGGATAGATGCCCAGTAACAGAGAGACCGACGCAACAAAAAATGATTTCATTATTTTTAGATGGGCTCAATAATGGAACCTTAAGGACACTAGTATATGTGAAAAGACTACAAACTTTGAGTGAGTGTCTTCAGGAGTGTATTGATTTGGAAGATAACTTGGCTGAGGACCTCAACAGCAAGCCCAGCCACGCTAAATCGGACGACTCAAGGAGTGCTATTTCTTCCAACTCCAGTCACGTGGAAGAATTAGCAGAGCTATTAGCCAAGAAATTAGGAGCACAGGGGCAAAGAGCTTATCAAGCCCCAATTCAAAGATTGCCTATGCTACGGAGATGTAGCTTATGTGGAGGAGATCACCCCACTCACCTGTGTGTCCGAGGAGGGGGCAGTGCACAACCAGCTTATCCATACAAAAGGCAGTAACAACAAGGGACTTCTTGGTATTGTCACATAGAACAGAAATACACTAATCACACTACTGAGAACTGTCCATTTAATAGGCAAACACTCCCTTTCCAACCACCTCAGTATCGACCGTATGGATACCCACCTAGAGACCCGAACAGAGAGATCCCAAGATACAACCCTTATCCAGCACAGACGGGAGTACCTAGACCAATTGAACAGACACCATACCCACCACCACAACCAGTGCTAGGACCCAAACCGTCGCAACCTCAACAAGTAGTACCAGTAAAATATGCGCAACCAGAGGAAAATCTAGAAAGAGCGATAGTACCAGCCACGACAATGACCCAAATAGAGTCAACAAACCTTGGATACGAAGCCCTACCAAGTGAGTACTATCCGTACGAAGCCTACATGATGGAATACGAACCGGCTTATGAGACTACATACTATGGGTATGAAGGCTATGATCAGGCTTATGGAGCAGAGACTTCCACTCTAATGTATACAACTCCTAAAGCACCACAACCTATGAGGCCACCCAGTAGACCACCAGTACCGAGAGGACCATGCTTTAGATGTGGAGGAGACCATTTCATTAGAGAATGCCCTCGACCATACAACCCTCCACCACCTAGAATCTGGGAAGGATATTGTAGTGATTGCGGAAAGGAACACCTTTTTAGGGATTGCCCTAAGAATCAGGTAAAAAACCAAGGTTCTGCACCAATCAATGTAATAGAGGTCATAGAAGAATCAGGAAGTGATAAGGAATACACAGTGCCTCTAAAAGCCATCACTAGAGCCCATACAAAACAACAAAAAGAACAGCAACCAGAAGAGGAACAAAAAAACAACACGAAAATGAGCTCTTAAACTCAGATAGTGGAAGATTCCGAGGACCCATGTGAAAATTCCCGAAACACGAAAGCTCAGAAGTGGAAAGAACGACGAGAGAAACTCAAGGATAAATGGGCAAAGAACAAGAGTACAAACAGTAAAAAGCAAATTGCTAAATCAAGTAAACACAAAGAACTAGGGAAGTCTAAGGAAACTCCTGAGCTATTCGAACCTAGCTCAGATAAGGAGAAGCCCGGATCAATTCTAGCAGACCCAAAGCCAGATGACTTGGATATGTGGCTAAAAGCGTACCAAGCTAGAATCAAAATGGGGCCGAACATAGAGCAACATGAAAAAATCTACCCTAGAGGGGAATTAGAAAAGGAAAGACTAGCTATATGCAGAAAACTCATAGAAGTAGCACAAACAACCCTAGAAAAGACTATCCCAACTCTACCAGAGACAAGGATTGCATAGGAACCTTACAAAGAATACATCAAACCAAAGGATAAAGAACTTAGGAAAGAAGATCCCCAAGGTGAACCAGAGGTAGCACAAGATGGTCCTGTATCAGCCATACCAGACTTAGAAGCTGAATGGCCCAAGGACTTGTGGGATAGAATCAGAGAAGAGCAATGGAAGAAGAATGGTGTCGATCCACCACCATTTGATGAAATAGATGTGGAAGACTGTCAACCCCATCCTAACCTCGAGGAGGCCTACGAGGAGATTTCAAGACTCGATAGAGGTAGAGAGGAGACCATAAGCATTTCAACATTGCCTAACTATATGGGGGAATATGAAAAAGAGTCAGTGGTAATACGAGCACCCACGGTGCATGGAAAAGGATCAGGAAAAGGAAAGGAGAGTACGCATAATTTAACAGAGTTAAAGAAAACGAAAGTACAATGCCAATTAACGGTGGAAGAATTGCTTCGACTCAAACCCCAGTTGTGGAAGCAAATGGCAGATCAATTGAAACCACTGCCAAAGAATGAAGGATCAAAAGAAAAGGAACTGGAAAACAAGTCCACAATACAGGTTCAAGTCGATAAAGTAGGAGAATTCAGTGAAGGAGATGAAGGGAATACCTGTTTACCTGTCATCTACAACGGGTACATGACCAAAGCCATCTTAGACACAGGAGCTGGAGTAGGAATTGCAACGAAGGAAATTTGGGAAAAGTGGGGAAAACAAGCCTTACGACCCACTCGCATGAAACTCCAGTTAGAAGACGGTCATGTGGAGAGACCCCTAGGAATATTGGAAGGAATTAAGTTAACAACGTGTGGAGTGGAATTTGAACACACACTGGCCATATGTAAGTTCGAAAAAGCAAACAATTATGAGATGATATTAGGACGACCCTTCATGAGACAATTACGAGTAGTACAAGATTGGGGCGGAGATTCATTATATCTCCAACATCAAGGGAACACTACCAAGATAAACTTGCACACATTCGCTTATCGGGATGTCCCTCCATTATAATGGAATCCAGTCCACAAAGAAGAAGATGACCTATCCATTCACAGTGCTGGATCAAGTGACCAATCTTGGATGCATGAGGATGCCCAGTTGTGGATGTGCAAAGAAGCAAAGAAGGAGGAGTGTAAAAAACAATTGTGGCCAATAGGGCACCCTAACTATCGATCGATAGAAGACCACGATTATATGCCTCAAATTTTTTCAGATTAACTCTTCGAACCACATGGCTGGATGGAAATCCTAGCCACATTAGACGTGTGTGTGAATGAGGAAGTATTGACGATGAACGATTGTATAGACGAGGAAGGATATGATGTGAACCTCTACATGGTTGTCCTCCAAGAAGTAGAAGCAGGGGAAATTGTAGAGGAAGAGTGGAAAGAAGAATACGAAAGCATAGAAATGGAACCAGAGTTTGACTCTGAGGAGCAATATTTAGAAACCATGCAAAAGAAATCAAAAGAAGGACCAACAAAAGTCTTAGCAATCGAAACCATCCCAATAATCCACGAGCCTAGAGAGGACACGAGTAAAGTGGAACCGAAACCAGACCATTTCGAAGTTCCAGCACATTTTAAAAGATACGAAGTGGAAGAAAGAAAGATAGCTACTCAAATGCCTAAACGAGAGGCCCGGGATGGAGAAGCCTATGACAACAAGGAACAAACCAAGAAAGTTGTTGTAACGATAGAAGACGGAGAAGAGAGGTGCACGTATATTGGAAAAGATGTATAGGAAGAAGAAGAAGAGGATCTCATACGACTCATCCGAGAGTATCGAGACGTGTTTGCTTGGACGTACAAAGACCTCAAGGGTGTAGAACCAAGCATATGCGCTCATCGAATCCCTATGACATCAGATGCAAAACCCTCTAAACAACGCCCTTATACGTATAATGAAGTGTATGCAGCAAAAATAAAGGAGGAAATTGACAAACTACTAGCGGCAGGATTCATTTATGAGATTGAACACACAGAATGGGTATCGCCACTAGTAGTGGTGCCCAAGAAAAACGGAAAACTAAGGGTGTGTATCAACTTGAAAAAAGTAAATGCAGCAACTATACGCGATAGTTTCCCTTTACCCATCACAGACCATCTTTTGGAAAGAGTTTCCAGCAAGGAGGTCTATAGCTTCTTGGATGGATTCTCGGGTTACAACCAAGTAGCTATTGCAACTGAGGACCAGCATAAAACCGCATTCGCGACTGAATGGGGAATCTATGCATTTAGAGTGATGCCTTTCGGGCTCACTAATGCGCCAGCCACCTTCCAACGACTGATGTGTCATGTATTCAAAGAATTTTTGAGAAAAAGTATGGAAGTATACGTAGATGATCTGTGTACATACTCAAATCAACGACCAGACCATATACCGGAACTGAGAAAAATATTCAATAAATGTAGACAGTATAGAGTTTGCTTGAACCCTGAGAAATGTGTCTTCATGGTGCGACAAGGAAAAATCCTAGGACACATTGTTTCAAAGAATGGAATATCCACGGACGAAGAAAAGATTAAAGTTATCTTAGAGCTACCAAGACCCAAGAACGCGAAAGAGGTACAAGCCTTTATGGGACACTGTGGATATTACCGTAGGTTTATTCACATGTATGCCATAATAGCTAAGCCCTTATATGGTCTATTGACTCAATTCACTTGGACAGACGAGTGTGAGAAGGCCTTCAACGAGCTTAAGAAGCGGCTGAGTACAGCCCCAATTCTAAAATCACCCAACTGAAGCAAGCCTTTTCATATTCATGTTGATGCTTCGAACTATGCCATTGGATGTATCCTAGCTCAACCGGCCGACGAAGGAAAGCTTGACCATCCAATCGCTTATGCGAGTAGACAATTAAACCAGGCAGAAAGAAATTACACGACTACTGAAAGAGAAGGTTTAGGAATGGTTTATGCAGTGAAGAAGTTTAGACACTACCTCTTAGCCAACAAATTCAAGTTCTTCATAAACCATCAGGCTTTGTTGTACTTAGTCAATAAGCCTTGCAACACGGGAAGATTGGTACGATGGTTCTTGTTATTAATGGAGTTCGACTTTGAGGTAATAGTCAAAAAAGGAAACACACATGTAAGAGCAGATCACCTTTCGAGGCTAACGCATGGAGAACCACCTAGCGGAGTACCGGATGATTTACCAGATACGTATTTGTTTAATCTTGAAGTATGTCCGAAGTGGGCGGAACGACTAATTCCTATACTCACCCATGGCCCTCAACACTCAATCAATAAAGACAGCACAAAAGAGATTCTCCAAACAAGAAATTTACACATTGTTGCAGGAAGCATGTATTATAAGGAACCTAACGGAGTCTTATTGAGATGTGTCGAGGAGGACGAACAGAAGCAACTAATTCAGCAAGCACATGTAAACAAGTGGAAAACCCATCAAGGGATACATGGAACAATTCGAGAATTAAAAAGGTTAGGCGTATATTGGCCCGACATGACAAAAGACGTTCACGATTATGTAAGTAATTGTGTGGAATGCAAAGAAACTAGCCCAGAGGATCACATGTCCTTACCTTTTTCTACCATAGCGCCTAATTGGAGTAAAACATTAGTACAATTCCTCAAAACGAAAGAGCACGAAAGAGGAGCTAGTTTAGCAAGAAAGCGATCCCTAGAAGAAGTGAGCAAGGATTATGTGATAATGGGAAAACAATTGTTTAGAAGAGGAAAAGACAATCAACTCAGATTGTGCGTACATGAAGGAGAATATCTTCCCATATTAGAAATGGCACACGCAGGAGCTGCGGGAGGACATTTTTCAGCAGACAGAACGGTCAAGATGATTCTCTTTGCAGGCTTGTGGTGGCCAACTCTACATATGGATGTGGAGACATATGTGAGAAGCTGCGAAACATGCCAGAGAGCGAAATACCCCATTCGAAGAGACGACATGCCTTTAAGACCCATGGTTTGTGCAAGAGCATTTACCAAGTGGGGTATTGACTTCATAGGACCTATCAATCCACCGGCTAAAGGATCACATGCGGAGTACATCATAGTAGCCACCGACTACTTAACCAAGTGGGTAGAAGCAAAAGCCACTAGAAAAAATGATGCTCAAACTACAGCAAAATTTCTCTTTGAGCACATCTTCACACGCTTTGGACTACCGATTGAGATAGTGAGTGATCGAGGAACGCATTTCCTAAACGAAGTCATTGAGTCGCTAATGAATGACTTTTTAGTGATTCATAAAAAATCAGCCCCATACCATCCTCAAGCTAACGGACAAGCTGAGAGTTCCAATAAGGTACTATGTACTGTATTGACAAAGATTGTCAATAATGGAAGGTCAGATTGGGACAAACAATTGCATCACGCAATTTGGGCCTCCCGAGTGGCGTATAAAACGGCCATTGGAACCACACCTTTCAATCTAGTATATGGGAAGAATGCAATTTTGCCAATTGACTTCTTAATACCTACATTAAAAGTGGCCCAGCAATATGAGTGGAACGGTCATGAACTATCTCAGCAATTAGATCAAATTGAAAAGTTGAACGAGACTAGATTGCAAGCTGTAGCAGGCATTTATGCCGCTAAACGGAGACAAAAGGCATATTATGATTCACATATAAAAGACAAGGGATTAAAAGAAGGCGACTTAGTCCTAGTATACACTCTAAAACAACATGCAAAGAAGCTACAAAAACGCGGATATGGACCCTTGATTATAAATCGAATCTCTACTAGTGGTGCAATCAATCTCGCCACACTAGACGGAGACATTCTTTCCAATTACATCAGTGGATGCAGAGTAAGACGATTCATGGAGCCCTTGACAGATCAAATGCTAGCGCGACTGTTAGGAGCTCAAAATAGGAAAAAGGAAGAAGAACGAATTCGAGAGGAAGCCAGACAAGAAGCACTAGAACACATTAGGAAACGGAAAGAATGGATCAGGCAAAGAGATGAACGCTATCTCCAAGGAGAAGAGCCCATCCCTATGGCAAACTATCAGGTCAAAAATCAGGATTCAACGAGCATGTGTAAAACTCAACCTTACCTAAACCTAGGGATTGGTAAGACAGAGTATAAATTGATAGATGCATTGATAGACTCAGGAGCAGGCCTTAGCTTCATGCGAAGGAGAATAGAAGACGAGCTGCAATTAGAATTGAATCCCACAAAAGCCCAATTAATAGGAATTGGAGGTCACACCATAGGCTTCATTGGAACCACGAATGTATCCCTCCACCTAGGAAATTCCTCCATGGAACAAAGAGTCCTAGTATGTGAGGATGACGATTTGATAGAAGACTTCATTCTAGGGCACGACTGGATTATTGAGACAGAAGCATGTATTCATCTAGCTCAAGGTTATATTTCAGCTACGATAGGGCATAAAGAGATTTTCAGCTTGCTTGAAGAGAAACCATGTAACCAAACCATGTCAATACCAAGATCGGAGGAAGTTCAAGAAACGACGGAAGATAGTAGCAACTGTGCCCAACACTCAGAAAGCAAATGCATAGAAGCTGAAACTTTAATCTTTGCGACATCCACTGTAGAGTCGAAGTTATCCAATGTAATTGAGGATAAGCCAACCAACGAGGAGACGCTCTCTCCTAAACAGGCTCAAAACATCCAAAGATCATACTATTGGAAACCAACAAGCAGATACTCGAATCGACAACCACCCAAATGTATGTGGGTACGCAAGGATCAAATACAGAGTCAAGAAACGTCCACAAGCGCTTTGAAGAAGGAAACAGGCATCACCAAACCCGCTACAAAGAACTACAAACGGAAAGAACCAGTACAAGTATGGATTGTCAAGCCCTTGCTTGAAGCTCAAAGATCTTGACATCAGATATGGATACCCAAAAAGGTCATACAAGAAGCTAAACAGAACGTAGCGACAAAGGAGAAAATACCACATCAGACAAGGAAAAAGTCAACAACACATAAAAGTCATCAGAGGAAATCGCAGAGCAATGCCAAATTCACTCAGACCATGGATAAAGCAAATGGAACACGAGCAGCTGCACGAATCGAGAAAGTCCAGCGACCTCTCTCAGTGTTCTCAAAATGGGTCTGGAAACCAAAGCTACCACGAGGAGCAGATGATCGAGGAGATAAAGCACCCGATTGCACTCATGCAGTGTCTAATGCACCTCAAGTAAGCATGATAGGGCCGCAATACAAGGCCACGCATTCGGCACAGGATGTACATTATCAAACTAGTGGTGCACGATCTCCAAGTGAGACTAGATCTTAGCTTTACCCTTATAGGAATGGACATCCTATGCACATAAACCATGCTTCGGCTATTCTAACGATTGTCTTCTTCCAGAAAAAAATATGAAAAGAAGCGGTAAGAAATCCCACTCTCACAATAATGGGGAACGGAGTGACGCGCTACCATAATCACAACAATACACTGTATGGTCTCATGAAAGCTTTTCAAGCTAATGCACTTTTCCTTGTAAGTGCAGATGGCTTCTGAAGACTCTGAAGCTACAATCCAAGAGGCGGTCCAAGAATTTCCTCCCCAATGTCTTACGAAAGCAAAAGGCCACTGGTTCAGAGATGAGCAGCCAGTGGAAGAATATCTTTTCTTGGCCAACATAAAGATCATGGACACGGAGCACCACTTTCCGATCATGTCCCAGGATTTCAAAGTTCTACATGGAATGCCATCTACAATCGATATCATGAAGAAAGCAGGAATTCATAAATATTTTGAGCTACCTATCTACAAGCCGGACTTCCAACGCTGTACACAGGTCATGAACACTCTACGACCGGCACTACATGATCCATTGGTGCCAGAAGCCAATGTAATGGATAAGAATGGAGAATGGGTAGTCATTCAATTTTCACATGAGTTAATTAAAGAAGCGTTTGGATGGGAAAAGGATGGTGTCAACACGGTCAAGGAAGAAAGTCGTGGAGCAAAAACAAGAACTTTTGTCGACATTAATAGGGTGGATATCGAAGAAGAAGTCAGGTTGATTCACCAACACTTCTTCTTCCCGAGTATGAATAGATACACGGCCCCTCAAAAGATTATTGTGCAATTATTGTCTCATGCCATAAAACAGATCGGCAATCAGGTAAATCTTACACCCTATGTGCAAGAAAGATTGTTCGAGGCAAAAAAGAAATGGGAAAATAAGAAATTCCTCAATGGGACCACTGCCCTCACAATTATGATTTACCACGCATTGGGCATGCGCGAGTTCTTACGAGAAATGCCATCTTCAATAGAGTTGGCTCATTTTGTCAAAGAAGCTACTGTACCGAAACAGAAGAAAGGAAGCAAGCAAGTTGAAGAAGCCGAAACAAGTTCGCAACCCCGGATGAGAGGCACAATGCGAGGAACAAAACGACCTCGAGAAGTCCAACAAGCAGAAGAAGAAGTACCAAAAACAAAGAGAGTACATGTACTGCCTACAACCACTACTCAAGGAACCAGAAAGCTCACGGAAGAAGAATTAACCCAAGCACTGGAGGAGACTCACAAATACACAGAAGGACAAATCAATTTGCCAATGCAGGGACACCATTATCAACAGTCCGCAAAAGCTAAAGGACCAAAGGGCAAACTTACTAAGGTACATAGATATCGGGAAATTGGGCTAGATAACTCAAGTTCAGGATCCGACGACCAAGAGAAGCAAAATACATCATTACTGGATGTAGACATTCAAAGTGAATCGAAGGATGATGGCCAGTGGACCGAATTAAATGAAGTAGACTATGGCGAAGACCAAGCAGACGACAAGGAAAAAGCTCAATCACCACTGGTAGACCAAAATACAACCACAGAGAAGGCAGAAGAAGAAGAGCAACACCCTATTCCACCGAAAGATGTCTCCACCACCAACAACAAGAAAGACAAATCTGATGATGAGGTGCATGCAAAGATACCAGAGGACAAGCCTCAGGAAGAAGGACAAGAAGACGAAGAACCTTTCACCCCACTAAGGGTTGTGGCAGAACCGTCCCCACTGGATGTCACATTTCAAGGGAGTGCCACGAAGGTTCGTAAAGTCATAGAAGATGAAGCAGAATTGCAAGTACAACTTCAGGTCCGACAACCACATAAGGAAATGATCCACGTTGCAAAAGGACAAGACGTACAAACAGGCGAAACCCCAGACATACCAAAGACATGGCTGAATGTGGATATAGCTCAGCTCAAGCCTGTGGTGCAGGATATGATTCGCACTGCACTAGACACTCAACAGTTGATGCTTGATGCTGATGAAGATTACGACCAAGCCATGCTCGAAAAGCAGAAGCTTCGAAAAGAAGGTATGAATCTGGCAAGGAAATTATCCAAAGCAGAAGCTCAAGTTGCGAAGAAACACGAAGAGATAAAAACGGCAAAAAGCTTAAGAATAAAGATGAAATCATCAAACGGCTTCAGGAGCAGATAGAGCTAACAGGCAAGCAGGGGACACCAGTAGTTCCACCAGAAACCACGGCTACTGTGGAGGAAGAGGTACGTCCTCTCTCTCCCCCCTTGTATCATTCACCAATAAGGGAGGAAAAGGAGGTTCCATTAGAACCTAACACACGAGACATTGCAGAACTGAGCAGACCAGAAAGGGCACTACTGGTGTCCCAGCTCACTGCTGATTTTGAAGATCAAATAATACAAATAATGAAAGAAGCTCGAATAGACAACAAACAGTTAGATCAAATTTTGAAGCCATTCAATGTACCATATGGTCTACTTAAAGAACAAACACGCATGTATATAAAGTCTGCAACGAACAAAGATCCGGACCACAACCTTCAATTCCAACATGATACTTTCAGGTATACTCAAGAGGAATTTGAGAAGGCGGATCCGATATGGCGAAGGAAAATTTTGGAGAAGAATCCGACATTGCGGGTACAGTGGGAAGCATCACCATATGCGCTTCAGGTAAATCCATCTTTTTGTCCTGTACCCGCAGACGCTCTTGGACGCAATTTTGGGAAGGACAGCGTCAAGGCACTATCAATAATCAGTGGCTAAATTATCCGTTACTACCTAGTCAGCCACATAATTACCTACCTACCGAAGAATATATGGTGAAGACAATGGAATTTTGGATTGCAAGGTATGCTACAGTTCCGAACTTAGCAGTCAAGATGACAAATAAAATATTTAGCATGCTCATTACAGTGTTGAAGGTGTTCCAGCACGCTAAGTATACATTTTTGAATTTCATCGGCATTACGCAAGGGTCGGAAGCTCTTGTTTTTGATTTATCGACCATTCCGAGCCGATTCACTATTATGGCATACTATTCTCGCCTTATGTTTTTGCCATCGACATATATGCAGACTTTCGAAGAAGCATTCTTTAAAGGCTTCTTTGAAATGGATTCAGAGATTTTTGTGAAAATGACTTCCAATTTAAATGCAAGGCTGGTGGCCTATGAAACAAGTTTCTTTGCTGATCATAGACAGGCGCCAGAAGACGGAGTGAAGTCAAAGCAATGGAAGGAATTCATGCTATGTCATGCCAATCTGCTGAACCAACGAGAGCAAACCGCAATTCAAACATACACGCGTCGCCTCAGAAAGCCTGTCGAGGGCGACAGAGTTCGGGAGGAGGGACGTGTAGAGGGACAATCAAGCAAAAAGAAAAGAAGAAGAAAATCAAAGTCCAGAACAATTCATTAAGAACGAAAAAAGAATATATCTCTGCAGGAAGCCCCGCAGAGGCGCATTACCCACCTCTGCACAGAGCCCCGCAGGGGCACGCATCACGTAAAAAGAGAAATTATCCAGGTCATGCACGGTGGAAAAGAAGTAAACAGCCTCAAAGCAATACAACAGGGTCAGATGTGTGCAACCAGGACAAATCAGAGGACCAAAAGTTACAAAGGGGTAGAGGCTGAAAAGTTTAAGAGGGTGACTAAGAACAGCACATTCCTAGTCACTGGTGGCGTGCGTGGCAACCCAAGTCAACAGGCAAGACAACTACATCAGGCTCTCGAGTTGTAGAGCTTGAATCAAGAAGGCAATCGAATCTGCATGTCTGTTTAACTGCAGACAATACTGACCAAGGGGAGCGTGCGGGGAAAAGCTGAAGCGCCTCTAAAACGTAATGCAAGATCAAGAATAAGGCAACACCACCCACGGGATGCGTTCGCGAAGCAAAGTCTGTCAAGGGACGACAGAGACGAAGAGGGGGAGAGTGTTGCATAACTAAAGAGCGCACAAAGCAGAGAAAAGGACGGGCCCCAAAATTTTTCCGATTTGGAAACACCACTTTTGTATCATAACCACTCTTGTATATATTTTCCGTTGTAAAGGCACTAGAGGAGTCCTCTAGATGCATCCCCGCAGAAGATTAGTGATTTACCCATGTACAATAGTAGGAAGTTAGTCTTTTAGGGAATAAAGTGCCGGTCTCTTGTGTGAAAGGACCAAATTTAGGGCACTAGTATATAAGTCAAAAGTGACTCATTGTAAAGGGCTTTTTGTCATTGTGAAGAAGGAGCACTTCTGAATTTTCGAGTTTGCCTCTTTCTTGCTGATTTTGATCTTCATTTTGCTCTTGTATGTGTGTGTTATGCTTGAAATGCAAGTGTAGGACTGTTATCTACCCCTTCTCCTTTGTTTTGTTTTGAGCTGCTGTAGTGCGTGCGTAAGCTAGGAGAAGCTGTGGCGCGGGTGTTTGTGACTCCCGTAATTCACTGTTTCTTCCATAACTTGAAGCAGAGTGGTCAGAATTGAGTGAAACCACCACCGTTGGATTCGTCTTGTCGAGAGCTTCGAAACGAGTACCCTATTGCCTATGTTCGGAGTTCTGGGCTGGGAGAAAACCTCAAAATACCAAAACTGCTCAAAAGAGGCTTGCGGCAACACTTTCAGTATTTCAGTAGGTGTGAGTGGTAGTAGTCTTTTCTCATGTGTGAATAGCTGAACCACTTCATTTTCTATCATGTGTGCACACGTCTTCATACACTTGGTAAGTCTCTCCTTAGGATTGACATTTAAATGTGTGAAAAGAACTCCACTATATGCACTTGTATGGCAATTGAGGTATAGTCTCATTGGTACAAGTCCTTGAGTCTTCGTGGCTCAAGTACACAATGTCATTCCAGCAATTGGTCTTTTTAGCATTCGTCCACTTGCAAACTGGTCTTTTTACTGCTGGTAGGACCCATCTCTCAATTCGTCCTTTAGATCTTATTGGGAGAGTGAAGCAGAAAGAAAAGAGAGAGAGAGTGGGTGGCAGAGTACCGGACTTGGCAGGTTGCAAAACCCTTTCGGATACACTGGATACAAGATATACGAGACAAAGAAGAAGATATACGAGACAAAGAGACATAGGAGTTATGAGGCTTATTAGAAGATTCACAAGTGCTAGTCAAGAGACAAGTGAAGGTATTGGACAAGGCATCTAACCTCTGTGGTGCAGCTCAGTGGACAAGAGGCTCTGGTCTTGTCGCCGAGGACATGCAGAGTAAGTCAACTAGACTGAGTGCTTGAAGAGGTTGATATACTTCCAGTACTGTGATAGCCTCTAGCATTTGAGAGCCAATTTGATTGTAGTTGTGAGTTAGTCACAGAGAAGTGAGTGTAGATTATTAGTTCACTTTAATGATCCTTCTTGTACACTTCCATGCTTCCATTAATGGAGATATGCTTCTGTGATCTTGTAGTCTATTCTTGCCGCGACTTATGTGACTTATTTACCTTGTGAACTGTTGATATGTCTAATTTTCTACCGGACTACTGAGTGTGCAAAGCAACACATAGCGCATACTGCACTCAGAAAAAGAACCCACCTCGAGCTTAGCAGAACAAGAATTTCGTCTACAATTCCCTTGTGATGGATATATAATCTGGTCTCACTTTTCTCAAGAGAAATGCTTCACAGTGATAGATAGGCAGCATTACTAATGGAAGGTCAAATGCCTTCAACATGGGCCCAGTTCAAATGCTACACAATGGTAGACAGACAGAATTATTAATGGAAGGTCAAACACCTTCCACATGGGCCCAGTTCAGCATGCATGGTTAATTGGCACCTTCGGGGGTAGACGTCATAACAACCTGGCACAGATTTTATGAATCTTCTTGCGAAGACTTTGAAGGGCATAACCAGAGAATTGGGGGAATTCCACTTCCAGTTAGTTCTTACAGAGTCATGTCCCACAGTTCTCTTTACAACATCAGCGTTGTACATGCACATTATCACCTCTTGAACACGTGAAACACTAACCAAAGGGCTATTCCCTCCTTTCCATAGAAGGAGAAATAACTTGCCTACATCTCTAACCTGTTCTCTAATGACACCCACACAGGAACAGTCTCATAAGATATCAGAAAAACACATATTCCCCTTTAACTTCAAGTATCAGGGCACATTCTAAGGCAAAGCAGAAAAAACGACTCCGCATGAGGCATGGGCAACGCTACATTTTAATGGGCTTAAATCCCTCTCAGAAAAAGGAACAACTGTTGCTAATGCTTCGATATAGCATGCATCTCTTCATATCGCACCTTGGATATTGAGCGAAAAAAAAACAAAAAACGTTTGTTTGAACAGTAAAAATGCATACCTTGCAATCTATCGTTATCAAAAGGCAGATTCTCCTTCAACCAACCGGTGACATCATCTACTGACCAATAATGCACTCCAAATGTTGCTTTGGACTCTGGAGAGCAGGAATCCAATACAGATTTCTCTGCGACTCCTGGGCTCTGTAGACCTGCCTGCTTATCCACATAATCCTCCAAAACCAAGGAATCAAGCATCTACAAAACAGCAGAGCAAACAAAACATGGTTTAAATTTACATCACGCATAGAATAAATGTTATACTATGAAATATTACACAATACGTCTCCTTCGGAGCTTCAGTTGACATTTCTATTTGGATCAGAGGTCGATTCTTGTTTCTTTAGGTAATCTCATATCAAAACAATTTTCGGATGATAATTCGAAACATAACAGGAAATCAGATTCAAACAGAATTGGCAAATAATCATACGCATATTTAGCAATCAAAGACGTTTCTGTCCCAAGAATCTTACAGTGCAAGGTTCGTAAAAGGAACTGCAAACATCCGCGCACCAATCAAGACATTTCAACTTTAACGATAACGAGATGAAGATAGAAGGGCTCCAGCTGAAGTTATTCAGCAGAAAAGGAATCAATTAGTTTTGACGGCGATGGATACTGCTAAATAATTTATGATGCGTAGCACGCTGCTTGGCGAGGATCACTCCGTCATTTAGGATCACTCCGTCATTCAATAGCCAAGGATACCATTCTTTCTTGCGGAGGACTACTCAGTGATTGGAGTAAATGAAGAATAGCCAAGTGGCAGTCGCTCTAAATTGAACGTTGTGGACATGGTGGCGGACATCCAAAAAAGCATGAAATTTTCATATCTTGCTCCTACCCTTTTTTTTTCCAACAACACAAAAGGGAGCAATTAAAGAGGAAGTCGTGTAAAGGCAACATCAACACTTGAGTCTCTACATTGAATGGTACGGTTCAAGTCTCGGGATCAACTCTTGATGAGCCTTTCAAATTAGAAGATAAAAAATATCTTGTTATGAATTATGGAATATGTTGAACAAGGAATTACTGAAATGAGATTTATTAAGTTATTAATGTGTTTTGGTGTTTTGATATAGCTGTTGAAAGTTCGTGAAGGTTCGTGAGAGCATGAAAGGCATGAAAAGGCATGGATATTTTGAATAGATTTGGACATTAATAATCAGATTTATATTTTATATAATTTGTAAATAAACTCGCGTAAAGGGTTCTATTTTTTGAAACAATTAGTAAAAATAGTGGTTAGGATAAGGATCGCTGTAGATTGCAGTTTCTATTAATAAAAACAAAGGCTTTCCAAAAAAGAGATCAACTTTTACTTTCACGCATGCTTTTCGAAGCCGTCTCATTGTACCCACTATTTTTGACATAATACAAAATCCTATAAATACATGCACTCTATAGACTGTCGAAATAGAGTGTGTGGGGGGAGATTGCACCCAATCCTATGTTATGTCTTGTCTCTTCGCATATCTATTTTTTTATGTGTTTTTAGCACCCATATCCTCTGTGTGAGCGTGAATTAAGATCCTGGTAACAAATCTCATGAATGTATGTGTTGTTCCTCAAAATTTCAAACATAAATAATAAAAGTACCATCGATTAAAAGTAGGTTGAATATCAAACTCTCTTTATTAAAAAAAAATCATAAATAATAAGTTGTGATTTTTAGACGCTAATCCAAAATAATTTATTGAGACCATCAATTCTCTTCTTCCCACTTACATTTCTTGTAAAGATTTTTCCCAACCTAAAAGATAATCCAATAGGCGTTATGGCATGGCTATCCAATAAAACACTTTAGGTGCAGTTTATATTGAGATAAGGTAGTTTTATACTATCCTTGAACCCTAGTTAGTAACTTCGCTTTGAAATCAAATTATGGAGAGGAAGCCTTTTCTTTAATCACATACCAAAGTTGCCATTAGTAGAACTTTGCTTTCCAAAGCAAGATTTGTTTCCAAGAGAATGCTTTAAGTAGTCATGGGATCTTTCCCCCAAGTTCCTAGATTTTCAAACATGTCGAGTAAGACTAGACCACACAATTGATCTCTTGAACTTTCCAACTATAGTGAGCACACGCCATAAAGGTTGCAATACTTGATTTTGCAAATCTTACATTACAAAAAAATGCATGGTGCATTTTTTTATCATGGAACTATTTAGTTATTTTCTTGTATTAGCATATTCCACAATTGTTGTAATACCATGTTGTAATACAATAGGTTTCATTGCATTTTTTATGTTCTATAGAACTATGATCGAATATTAACCTCCGTATGAAGTTTTGGGATGCCTTGTGCCCTCTAGGTTATACATCTTGTCATATGCACTCATTTTCTTATAAGGATAGCTTAGGTAAAGAGGCATCTCAACTCCATTAGAGTCCACGTGGTCATTTTTTTCTCCTAAGGATCTTCAGGTAGAATAGTAGAAACATAGAATCTATGCCTCAAGCTTAAGCACATTCTATGTATATATGGCCTTTGTGTTATGTACCTAAATTTTGATTCCAAATGTTAAAAATCAAGGGATTATATATATTCATACCTATCAAAGGGAATAAAGAAAAAACATAGGTAATATTATAGCGCCCAATATGTATGATAGGAGTAAATGTGTATTTTCTTCTAATAAGTAATGTAATATGTGTATACTAAAGAAGTATACATGCATTTGTTGATAAATCCAATAAAAGATGATAGGATATGCGGTGATGTGTGTTAAAATACTTAGGATCATTGGGGTATTTTTTTTCTTGATAAAAGGCTTTTTCCCCCCTAACTTGTATATATGCTTATTGTTATGGACAAAGGAAACCATCTTGAGCCTCAGACTCCATGTGACTTTCTATATCTAATGATTGGATCAAAATTTGGAGAGATTAATGTTTCCATTATGTTGGAACGTGCCAAAACCCTAAAATTGGTTGTCTACTTGCTAGATTTTGACATATGAATGTCCTATTTTGGATTGTTGACATAATTGATTCATAACCACCCTTCAACACACTTATATAAGGAGTGTTTGGCCACATAAATCCTTAGTCTTGCTAATGCCAATCTTGGGAGCACAAGGAGTCGCAATCTCCAAGTAATCACTTTCCAAGTTCTAGTTCGATTCCTAGTCTTGTTCTTTCTTCTAGTCTTGTCTAGTCTAATATCCTGGACATCCTGTCTTGTCATATTGTAATCTTGTAGTAGGAGATTTTGTCAATTTATTTCTTGTATCTAGTCCATTTCCCTCAAGGGAGTTCTTATAATTTAGATATCGTGTTTCATACCTGCAGTCCCAGGTTGTTGGATCTCTTGTATTCTATATAGTCATGTTATCCATACCTATCAATCTCGAGTTGTGGGACTTCTTGTATTAGTTACATATTCTTGTATTATTTTCCCTATGTGGATGATCTTGTAACCAAAAGTATAATTATGAGATCTTGTCTAGTCTAGTCAGAGGATACAATCTAGTGCTCCCTTGACACTTATCATCCTAATGGATCTCTTATCTTTTGTACATTCAGTTGGTAATATAATCTTATTATGATGTTGTTCAAGCTTCTTCTTCTTTCCTATGTTGTTTGTATGCTTTCACAACCCTCAAACTCCCACAATTGGTATTAGAGCATGTCATTTCTTTCTCTAGGGCATCATGGATACCCTTCTGGTCACAATCTCAGAATCGCACAAAAATTGGTGAGCATGCTCCGACTGATTAGCAATTCAAAAAAGATACACTTTGTGGCAAAGAAATTTTGATTTGAACTCGTTTCAACCTCCAAATGTAACTATCAAAATGACTATACAAGCATATATACATTTTTTGGTTCACTACTATAAGCGCCTCAAGTCTAATATAGGTCTAGTGGAGCTTGATTGAGTATTTATGTTCAACTTTTTGAGATACAACTATTTTTCTACATCTGGGTACTTAGTCAATAGTCATGGATAAAAGAAATGATGTATTCCATGTTGATAAATTTCAATAGTGATGTGTGTAAATAGACTTAGGAACATTGGGGCACTTTTTCCCCTCTTTATGAGGTTTTTTCCCCGACTTTTATATACGTAGAAATATTATGGACAAAAATAGAATGTAACTATGATTATGGAAAACAACTAAGAGCATCTGCTACAATATTAGCTTTTGCAAATTGATATTGCATCATAGGCTGAAATTTTTTAATAAAAGAAGTCCATTTGATATGTCTATTAGAAATCAATGGTTTATTTAATAAATGTTTAATAGCTTGTTGTTTTGTTTTAATTAAAATCTCATAAACCACAAGGTAATGTTTCCAAATCCTTAAAGCATGCACAACAACTAAAAGTTCCTTATCATACACACTATAATTCTTTTTCAAAGGTTTAAGTTTCCTACTTTCAAATGCAACGGGACAATGGTTTTGCATTAAAACTACACCTATATGTGAGCCACAAGCATCTCTAACTACATGAAAATGTTATCCAAAATTAGATAACTACAAAATAGGTGCATATGAAAGTACATGTCTGAGCATTCCAAAAGATTTTTGTTGTTCTAACCCCTGTGCAAATTTTATTTTCTTTTCCAATAATAAAGTAAGAAGAAGTGCTAAATAAGAAAAACTTTTAACAAACTTTCTATATAAACTAGCCAACCTAAGAAAAACATTCATCATTAACTAATTAAGATACATGTCATTACACAATTACTTTGATTTTATTTGGGTCTACATGAACTCCTTGACTATAAATAATATGCCCTAAAAATTCTAGTTTACATTGGAAAAAGTAAATTTTTTCACGTCTGGCATAAAGTATGTTATGACGTAAGAGACTAAAAATATTTCTAAATGCTTCTCATGCTCACTTTCGTTCTTACTATAAAAAAATATATCATCAAAGAAAACAAGAATGAAAGCTAGATAATCATATGTGCAAATGTAGAAGGAGCATTTGTAAGTCAAAGGGCATTAAACTCATAATGACCAGTTTGATTCCTAAAAGCAGTCTTGTAAATATCGCGTTGTGTCATATGTATCTAACATATTTACGATTGATCTTACTAAAGATATGGGCTCCTTGAAGTTTATCTAGCAAGTCATCTATCGAAGGAATAGGGTATCTATTTCTAATTGTGATTTTGTTGAGGGCTCTATAGTTAATGCACATCCTATAAGAATGGGTACTCAAATGGAGAAGAACTAAGCCTTATGAGACCTTTCTTAAGTAAATCCTTAGCTTGGTTTTCTATCTCCTTTTGGTTTAAAGGGCCATGCCTATAAGGTGCTTTATGCGGAGGAGAACTACCAAGAATTAGATCCATATTATGTGTGTGAACACACTAGGACCGTTGGGGCACTTTTTTTCCTCTTTAAGAGCCCCCCCCCCTTGTATATACGCCTATAGCCTTAACAGGTTACTTATCCTTGTTCTTCGCATGCTTCCACAGACGTATAACTCCAATAATTGGTATCAGAGTAGGTCACCGCTTCATCTAGGGCGTCGTCAACACCCCTCCGGTCACAATCTTAGAATCGCACCAAATTTGGTGAGTATACTCAGGCTGATTCGAAGATCAAAATCGCTTCGTTTTATGGTGCCCAAATCACGATCTGAGCTCATTTTGGCCTTCGAATGCACTATCGTAGCGCTTGTGCAGGCTATTTCATCTTTTTATGCCAAAGATATATACAAGTTTCGGTTCCCCAATATAAGCGTCTCAAAGTCTATTATAGGTCTAGCAGAACTCATCTGGGTAGTTCTGTTCAACTTTTTCAAATACAATCATTTTTCTACATCAGGGGATTTTAGTCAGTGGCCATGGCTAAAAGCAGTGATGTATTTTGTATGTTAGCTATTGAGGATAAGTTAGATGGTACTAATAACCCATTGTGGACTTATATGATGGGAAATGTATTGGTTGCAAAAGGACTGTGGAACATTGTGCACGGTGTTGAAAAATGTCCTATTACACTGGCAAATACAAGTATTGAAGTTGATGCAGATGCCATTGAAGATGCTAATATTCTTCAAATTCATGTTCGTGTTGTGGTTTTTATTGCACCTCGTTGGGATGACAGAGATGCTCAGGCACATGCATTGATAGCCTTATCTATCAAAGTTCCATTATTCCTCACATTCACTCTTGCAGAATAGCAAAGGATGCTTGGGATACACTTACGACATTGTACCAGGCTATGAATGAGGCTCATGTTGTGTACCTCCGAAAACAGTTGAAGAGTGACCATATGAATGAAAGTGATTCTATGGACAATTTTTTGACAAAGATCAAAGACTTGAAGGAATAGATGATTTATGTTGATGAAGTTATACCAAATCGCTCACTTGCGTTGATCGTTCTAAATGGTCTTCCTGATTCATATCAGAGTTTTGCTTCTACTCTTTGTTTGATGATGAAAGGCAATCCAAATGCCTTGTCATTTGAGGAGTTAGTCTTTCTATTGCAGGAAGATCAGTCTAGGTAGAACACATCCATTATGCGTGTTGCATATCAAGCTTTCCTGGCTAGTCAGAAGGGCAAAGGTAAATGGAGCTCATCTACTAGTAAGCAGAAATCTGCAAATGCTGCACATTCAAATAAGGAAGACAAAGATGAGAAAAAATCAGAAAAGCTAAAATTCTTTTGTAAGTACCGTAAAGGAAATGATCATGTCATAAAGAACTATACAAAATTGGCTACAAAAGAGCTAAAGAAAAAAGAGGTTGGAATGGTTGTTGTAGAGGCCTCTACACAAAAAACAGAGTCTGCTAATTTATTGCAGAATGAAGAATGGTTGTTTACTATTGTTTGCATTTTGACCCATCTTCTTTTGAACAGTGTATGTCTGCAGTAGACTCAGATGTTTGGTACTTTGATAGTGGGGCAACCAAACATATTACCTCGCAGTGTAGTTTCTTCATTTCACTCGAGTCTGTCCTTATAGGGAATACTATCATATGTACCAACAACTCCTCTTATCCTATCATGGGAGTTGGTAAGCTCATTCTGAATATTGTTGATTGTGGTGCTTTCACTTTGTCGAATGCTTTATTTGTGCCAAGGATTAAGAAAAATATGTCATCAGTTTCTGCATTAGCCAAGATTGGCTTGGTTGTGAAATTCGATGATGAGAGATGTACAGTTCATGATCTTTCGAATGGCGATATGATTATTGCTTCTGGCATTTTATGTTGTGGGCTATATAAGCTCATAGACTATGAAAAAACTATGATGATTCAGCATGTGTAGTACATGATTCTCAGGCTATGTCGAATGCAAAGCTTTGGCATGAACACTTTACTCCTTTTTCTGAACAGTGGTAGAAGATGTAGCAGGATGCTCTCTCTATAGTTTTATGGATGGTTTCAGTGGGTATTTTGGGCAAAATGCACCATTCCTCCTTTCCAAAAGATGGTTCAGTTCGAGCTACTCAGAAATTGTAGCTTGTAATAGTGATGTTTGTGGTCCAATGTAGACACCCTCTTTTGGAAATTATCTTTACTTTGTGACTTTCATTGATGATTTTTCCACGCATGCATGAGTATATCCATTGAAAGCAAAGTCTGAAGTGTTCATGTGCTTCAAATAGTTTTTGGTTTTGGCTGAAAATCTATCAGCATGTAAAATGGGCACCCTCCGTTCTACTCAAGGGGGGGAATATATGTCTTCTGACTCTAATGCATTCTAGATGAACGTGGGATAAAACATCAATGTACAATGTCATATACAACTCAACAGAAGAACGTAAGAACATGTCACTAATGGAGATGGCAAGGTGTATGGTCAAGAGTCAGGCTTTACCATAGAGTTTCTGGCTTGAGGTTGTCACGTGTGCAGCATATGTACTTGACAGGTGTCCCACTAAAGCATTGTAGTCTATCACTCCATATGAGGCTTGGCATGGTCACAAGCCATATGTTGCTCATCTGTGTGTTTTTGGTTGTCTGACGTATGCATTAGTGCATGAACAACATTGCAAAAACTGGATCATAAAGCAGAAAAATGTATTTTTGTTGGGTATAGTTATGAAAGCAAAGGCTATCATCTGTATCATCCACAAATTAAACACATTTTGGTTAGCCATGATGTTGTTTTTGTGGAAGATGCTATTCAACCTTTACTTTCATGTATGAAAGAGACATCTGTTAGCTCCAAAGACACGTATGATACTTTGCTTCCTCTTTTTACAGGTGGACAATCTAGTGTTGGTCCTAATGAGGCAACTTCTCAGCCTTTACAAGTTTCATGTGATGATGTAGATCATTTTATTTCTGATGCAAATTTACATGATGCACTTGTTGATGAGAGAGTTGAT
This sequence comes from Ceratopteris richardii, assembly GCA_020310875.1. NCBI lineage: Eukaryota > Viridiplantae > Streptophyta > Polypodiopsida > Polypodiales > Pteridaceae > Ceratopteris > Ceratopteris richardii. Next base: position 155,905,291 of record CM035418.1, on the reverse strand, counting down.
ATTGAGGAGGCAAAAACTATGCCAAAATGGCTGGTGCAAACTTTATGTGACACCAAATTAGATGCACCTATGTCATATGGTACTCGTTCAGGCTCTCATAGTGTCTCTTTTGCATCAAATCGCTATGATATGGCTACCTCTAGTCTCAAAAAGAGGCATTGATTTTGATGAAACCATTGCACCTACATGCCGAATGACTATTGTTCATAGTATACGTGCACTTGCAGCTCATCATGGTTGGAATGTACATCAGTTGGACATTAAAACAACATTTCTGAATGGTGACTTGCATGAAGAAGTGTATGTTTTTCAACCCTGTGGCTTTGTGCAGAAAGGGCATGAAAACTAGGTGTGTAGGTTAAAGAAGGCATTATATGGTTTAAAGCAAGCACCACATGCTTGGTATGAAAGGATACATTCCTATTTGATTGCACATGGTTTTGAGAACAATCCAACTAAAAGCACCTTATATGTTAAGTGTGCTAATGATGTACTTGTGATCATTGTCATGTATGTTGATGACATGCTGCTCACTGGTCCTCATGAGAAGCATATTGCTGATTTGCATGCCTGATTTGAGATGTCTGATTTGGGGCATTTGCATCATTATTTGGGCATTTAGTTTATGCACATTGATGGTAGAATGGCTTTGTGTCAAACAAAATATATTGACACATTATTGCAGCATTTTGGTCTTGAAGACTATAAACCTATTGCCACTCCTATGGAGACAGGTTTACGATTGAGTCTTCATGATGCTGGAGATGCATTTGATGCTATTCTCTATCAACAGGCTGTTGGATGCTTGATTTACTTATGCATTACTCAACGAAATATTCAGTTTGTTGTCTCACAGATGAGCAGGTTTATGCATTTCCCAGGTGTCAAGCATTGGTAGGCGGTTAAGCGCATCTTTCGCTACCTGAGTGGTACTGACTACTTAGGGTTGTTTTATCCCAAGGGGGATCACTATCGTCAGATTTGCATGCTTTTTCTAACTCTGACTGGGTTGGTTGCTATGACACTCGTGTGACCACTAGCGGTTTCTGCTTCATGGTCGGTAGCTCATGCATATCTTGGCTAAGCAAGAAGCAGCCTACTATGGCCACTTCCAGTTGTGAGGCTGAGTATAGGGTAGCTTTCACAATGACTGTTGAGTGTGTGTGGCTCAGACGCCTTATGGCTGATTTGGGTGTTGGTCAGTCTTCTACCACCACCATCTTCACTGACAGTCATAGCGCATTGGCAGTTGCGAGGAACCCTGTGTTCCATGCTGGCACTAAGCACATTGATATGCATTATCATTATGTAAGGGAGAGGTTCTCTGTTGGATAGATCAGCTTCGCACATGTGCCCAAATAGGAGAACATTGCAGACCTTTTCACGAAGGCTCTGCCTAGGGAGAAGTTTGACGCTTTTCGCAAAGCTTTGGGCTTACTTCCTTTTGTGGATTGATTCCACATAGCTTGACACTTCGTTATACATGAGTGCTAGCTCCTTGTTCACTGCATCACTCCCAAGGGGGATTTGTTGATATATTTAGGTAGTGATGTGTGTGAACACACTAGGACCACCGGGGCACTTTTTTCCCTCTTTAGGAGGTTTTTCCCCCTGGCTTGTATATATGCCTATAGCCCTAATGGGTTACTTATCTTTGTACATTCTAGTGGTAATACATTTAGTGTTGTGTGTTGTGCTCCAAGCTTCTTCTTCTTCCTTGTGTTGTTCTTGTGCTTCCGCAAATGTCTAACTCCAACAAAGATGGTATTAGTGTAGAAGGATAATCAAACATAAAAAAATCCTTAAAAGCAATCATAAAAGGTTTATGTGCATCAAAAAGGGTACGATTATAATACTTTATGACATTTATAACATCAATGCATGAATTGTAACCTTTCCTAAATGCACATTTTACTTGAGTATGACTAATTTATGGAAATGGTTGGAAGTCATGCCTTGTAGACAAAGAAATGAGATGAATTTAAAATTTAAAATTAAATGTTTGTGTGTGATAGTCAATATGTGGGTTATAAACAAGTCATACCAAGTATAACATCATAGGACTACAAAGGGGAAATTGAAGATGTTTGTGTATCTGTATTTGAACCTATGAAAATCTTAACATCATGCACTTCACTTGTTACATCATATCGACTCCTTGAAATGCAGCCCTAACTTTATACAAGGAAGGCAACAAATTTAATTTGAGTTCCTACACGAACGTATCTGAGATAAAATCATGAGAACTACCATCATCATGTAAGATATTAACAATTTTATTATTAGTAGTACCCCACATGCAAAGTAAAGAATGAATACAAATTTTGTTACCCAAGGTACTTAAATCTTTTTCCAATGCTTCCTCCATCCAAATAGGAGGAACTTCTTCGTGAACTACCTCCATGTTCTGCATTTGGGCTACAATAGATTTCATATAGAGAGGACGAAATCTGCACTTTGCTTTAGTATATGTAGGTTTACCACAATTCCAAAATGTGATATGTGGTCCCCTTTGTTGAGCATCCACCATAGAATTTTGAAGGGTAGAAGGTTTGGTAGGTTGGAGGGATAAGGCTATGGGTGTTGTGAAAAAAATAGAATGAGGAGCTTGTGAAAAACTATGATAAAAAGAGGTAGTAAAATTATGCTTCAAAGGAGAATTAGGGTTAACAAAAGGTTTTTGTTGGCAAAAGGATCGACCTAGTAATAGATTGAAACTCCTTGTCTACATCATGATCAAAAGAAATAGCTTCATAGAGCATTGTCGGCCATAGTGTGTGAAGCTTAACTTGGATCCCCATCTCCAAACTGTGTTTGTACTTCCTCTCCAAGGTATCTTCAAGAACATCATCGAGCATGCAAACAAGTAATAGACTTTTGCCTAAATCGATTGGTGTACGTAGTAATGGTATCACCCTTCTTCCATGTGAAAGTGATCCGCAAACAACCAATATGTATATGGAACTGAGGAGGAAGAAAAAATTCCTTAATATTCTCTTGAAAGGCCTTCCATGTCATAGGATGATCTACACTATGCACCAAAGTTGTGTTTGACTAGTAGGTAATTAGTGGCAAACTTCACTTTGTAATTTTTGGAGTAGGATTCATCTAAATAAAAATCTTCAAACTGGGATAACCATGATAAAACAAGTCAACCATCATTATGCCATCAAACCATGAAAATTGGAAATTATTTACGTTGATCTAGGAATGCTTGCCATATGCTTGAGTAGTAATAATGGACTTCACCACTTGTACAAGGTTGTCCTCCTTGGAATGCATCTTTTGAAGTAATTGTCACAATCTTTGATCTCGTTTTGAGTACCTTTGTTGCTTTGGAGTTCCTTATTTAGCCTAAACCTCTTCATAGCTTATCCCCTTGCTCTTCACTTGCTCCCTTTGGATCCATAAGTTGTCAGTACATTTCTTTTGTTGCTTATTAGTTATTTGGAGAATATCATCATCTTGTACATGTATTATCATTGCAAGCCGTCATCATGCGAACTATCTATGGGACCTGTTATGCTTTACATGTGACAAAAAAAAATGCAAACTCCATGCATCCTGTGGATGTCATAGTATATGCAAGTTGCAACTCATTGCTCAATACTATGTGCAGCTTGTTTATCAACCTTTGAGCACACAGTATTGTTTATCATAAAACTATCATGTTGCCCTTCAAAAGTCAAATCCTAAATTTTGGTCAACCACTTTAAAAAGTCAACAACCACCCTAAAAGTCCATTATGATCCAAAGATGCGATTTAATCTTGACAAAAGGAAAGATCCAAAGGGCCAAATGATTTGCACCTAGCTTTTGGGTGTTAACACTCTAAAAATACCTTGTTGCATCACCACTAGGCCATGTCATCATGTGCAAAAATCCTAAAAATAGTTTAGCCCTTCAAGAAACAAACTTTAAAGCTCTTTTGCCTCACAAGAAACTATCACCCCCACTCATATATAAGGACATGATCACCTATTCATAATTCAACAACACCCAAGGGCGCTCTCTATCACACCTACTCTTGTGAGGTCAGGAGTATTCTTTGCACATAGTTGGAGGAAGTGCTTGAAGGAGTAGCTCTACTCTTGGAGGAGGAGAAACAATACTCTTTGAGGTTCTTCAAGTGCTTGGAATAATGTATGATCATATTGACATAAACTTTGGGAGGACTTTTACACTATGTGAGGTTGCTTTGGAGTTTCTTATTTAGCTTAAGCCTCTTCATAGCTTATTCCCTTGCCGTTCACTTGCTCCCTTCGGTATTCATGAGTTGTCAGTATATTCCTTGTGTTGCTTATGAGTTATTTGGAGAATATAGTCATCATGTACATGTATTATCATTGCAAGCCATCATCATGCAAACTATATGTGGAACATGTTATGCTTTACATGTGACAAAAAAATGCAAACTCCATACATCCTCCCTATGTCACAATGTATGCAAGTTGCTACTCATTGCTCAATACTGTGTGGAGCTTGTTTATCAACCTTTGAGCATGAATCAATGCAAAATATGTAATAGATGGGTAATATGGTTGTACCTTGAACTTATAACTTTTTTATGTTTTATTAACAATAGAAAATTTTCACTCACTTAAAAGTAATCATGTAGAAATCAAGTAATACACACCTTAGATATACCATGCATTGCATACTGGTCCAACGTTTTAGATTTTGTGCATAATTTTTCTCCTATTATTATTTGATAATAAAGGAAATTGCTGCCTTGTGATGGATATATAAATTGGTCTCACTTTTCTCAAGAGAAATCCTTCACAGTGATAGATAGGAAGCATTACTAATGGAAGGTCAAATGCCTTCAACATGGCCCCGATTCAAATGCTACAAAATGGTAGACAGATAGAATTATTGATGGAAGTTCAAACACCTTCCATATGGGCCCAATTTAGCATGCATGGTTAATTGGCACCTTCGGGGGTAGACATTATAACAACCTGACACACATTTTATGCATCTTCTTGCAAAGACTTTGAAGGGCATAACCAGAGAATTGGAGGAACTCTACTTGTAGCTAGTTCTTACAGAATCCTGTCCCACAACTCTCTTTACAACATCAGTGTTGTACATGCACATTATCACCTCTTGAACACGTGAAACACTAACCAAAGAACTATTCCCTCCTTTCCATAGAAGGAGAATTAACTTGCCTACATCTCCAACTTGTCCTCTAGTGACACCCACACAGGAATAGTCTCATAAGATATTAGAAAAACACATATTCCCCTTTAACTTCAAATATCATGGCCCACATTCTAAGGCAAAGAAGAAAAAATAGCTCCACACGAGGCATGGGAAACACTACATCCTATATAAGGAGGGCATGGATACATACATCCTTAGTCTTGCCAATGCCATTCTTGGGAGCCCAAGGAGTCACAATCTCTAAGTAAGTGCTTTCCAAGTTCCACTTCAATTCCTAGTCTTCTTATTTGTTCTAGTCTTGTCTAGTCTAGTATCCTCGACATACTGCCTTGTCCTGTTGTAATCTTTCAATAGGAGATTTTGTGAGTTTATTTCTTGTATCTAGTCCATCTCCCTCAAGGGAGTTCTTATAATTCAGATATCGTGTTTCATACCTACGATCCCAGGTTGTGGGATCTCTCATATTTTGTCTAGTCTTGTTATCCACACCTATTAGTCTCGCGATGTGGGACTTCTTGTATTAGTTACATATTCTTGTATTATTTTCTCTATGTGGGTGATCTTGTAACCAAAAGTATAATTCTGAGATCTTTTCTAGTCTAGTTAGAGGGTACAATCTAGTGCTCACTTAACATTTTGGCAAGACTATGTTCATCAAGACCAATCATCATGGATTCCCTATGCAAGGAGATTCACTCTACCATAAAGGACTTGATAGGACATGTCCAAGATCATAAAATATTATTATGAAAAGGTGATTGATCAGTTTCAAGATGTGCCTCAGATTTGAAGATATTGTTTCGTGGAACTAGATATCAAGAAGAATTTCTAATTAATCAATTTCAAAGTGGCCTCAAAGATGAAGTGAAGTATCTTTTTCTATCCATGCTTCAAGGAGATATCTTGGATGATGTTATCAATCAAGCAGTTCAATGTGAGGATCAATTGTTCAAAGAAAGCCAAGTCCGAGAGCTAGAAGTGCTAAACTAATCAAGATACTATTCCTCAAGAATCTAAATCAAGAATATTTGAATCCAAAGAAGTCATTATGAATGATACAGATCATACAAATTATGAAGATAACAAGAAGGTACAGGACAAGAAGAAGTTAAGGTTCAATCCAAGAGGTGTGCTTACTCAAGTCTTCCCGTCAAAGATCCATAGCACTCAAGGAAAATATAAGTATTATGCACATCAAGATCCCATTCAAAATCCAACCTATCACATTGGGGATAAAGTATGGTTACTCAAAAATAATTTGCAATATTCAAGACCCTGTGAAAAGCTAGACAGTCAGATATTTGGTGCTTTCACCATCTTGGCCGAGATTAATCGAGTCATGTTCGAGCTCTAGTTACCAAGTACCTAAGAATACATTGAGTTTTTCCATGTATCCATGTTGGAACCATATCAAATTTTCCATTGATGCAAGAGAGACCTAGTACTTCAGCACCTATCAAGATATATGATCATGAAGAATTCAAACTCAAGCATGCCCCAGATTTAAGAATATCTCGAGAAAGATTGGAGCACCTCATTCATTGGAAAGGGTATGACATCAACAATCATACTTGGGAACCTGTAAAAAACCTTTAAAGAGCACCAATCAAGGTCCAAGAATTTCATAAGAAAAATAGAGTCCAGAGAACATGACCAATCCGGCTCCAATCTCATGATTGGTTCAAAATTTGGAGAGACTTATGCTTCCATTGCATCCAGAACGTGCCAAAACCCTTAGATCATTTTTCTAGTTGCTGGATTCTGACATCTAGATATCCTATTTTGAATTGATGACATCATCAATTCATAACCACCTTTGAACACCTATATAAGGAGGGCTTGGCCACATACATCCTTAGTCTCAATGCCAATCTCGAAAACTCAAGGAGTGAAGTTCTCCAGATAAGTATTTTCCAAGTCCTAGTTCAAGTCCTAGTCTTGTTCTTTGTTCTGGTCTTGTATAGTCTAGTATCCTCGACATCCTACCTTGTCATGTTGTAATCTTGTGGTATGAGATTTTGTCATGCTATTTCTTGTATCTAGTCCATCTCTGTCAAGGGAGTTCTTATAATTTAGATATCATGTTTCATGCCTACAATCCAATGTTGTGGGATCTCTTGTGTTCTATCTAGTCCAGTTATCCATATCTGTCAGTCTTGGGTTGTGGGACTTCTTGTATTATTTTCCCTATGTGGGTGATCTTGTAACCAAAAGTATAATTCCGAGATCTTTTCTAGTCTAGTCAGAGGGCACAATCTAGTGCTTCCCTGACACTCATCACCTATGGATCACTTATGTTTTGTACATTGAGTTGGTAATAAAATCTTATCGTGATGTTCTTCAAGCTTCTTCTTCTTTTGTGCGTTGTTTGTGTGTTTTCGCAACCTTCGAACTCCAACAATTGGTATTCGAGCAAGTCATTTCTTTCTCTAGGGCATCATGGACACCCTTTGAATCACATTCTCATAATCACACAAAAATTAGTGAGCACACTCTGAGTGATTGGTAATTCAAAAAGGATGCACTTTGTGGCAAAGAAATTTTGATTCAAGTCATTTTGGCCTTCAAACGCACTATCACAGTGATCATACAAGCATATATACTTTTTTTGGTTCGCTACGACAAGCGCCTCAAAGTCTCCTATAGGTCTAGTGGAGCTCGATTGAGTATTTATGTTCAACTTTTTTAGATACAACTATTTTTCTACATCCATGTACTTAGTCACTTGTCATGGCTTAAAGAAATGATGTATTCCATGTTGACATATTTCAATAGTGATGTGTGTGAACACACTTAGGACCATTGGATCACTTTTTTCCCTCTTTATGAGGTTTTTCCCCCCAATTTGTATATATGAAGAAATATTATGGACAAAAACATGATGTAACTATGATGATGATGGAAAATGACTATGAGCATCTACTATAATATTAGCTTTTCCAAATTGATATTGAATCATAGGCTAAATTTTTTGAATGAAAGAAGTCCACTTGATATGTCTATCAGAAATCATTGGTTTATTTAACAAATGTTTAATAGCTTGTTGTTCTATTTTAATTAAAACCTCAAAAATCATAAGGTAATGTTTCCAAATCCTTAAAGCATGCACAACAACTAAAAGTTCCTTATCATACATAGTATAATTCTTTTTCGAAGGTTTAAGTTTGTAATGAGATGATCGGTTTGCATTAAAAATGTGCCTATAAGTGAGTCTCGAGCATCTGTAACTACATGAAACGTGCAAAATAAGATAAATACAAAATAGGTGCATATGAAAGTGCATCTTTGAGTATTTCAAAAGATTGTTGTTGCTCTAACCCCCATACAATTTTAATTTTCTTTTCCAATTATAAAGTAAGGAGAAATGTTAAATAAGAAAAACTTTTAACAAACTTTCTATATAAACTAGCCAACCCAAGAAAAGAATATACATCATTAACTAATTGAGATACATGTCATTCTACAATTACTTTGAATTTCTTTGGGTCTACATGCACTCCTTTGTTGGAAAACAATGTCACATTAGTCCAAATCCCTATTAGGGCAGAAACTCTAATTTTGGTACTTAGTTATTTTTCGCACAAAATTTGGGTAAAAATTTTATGATCCTATCTTGTAGAGCTTGATGAGAGCCATCTAATGGTATAGGACATTCAGTCATCAGAGATCAGATGTGAGAGAAAACCCTAAGCAAAAAAATTAGCAATTAAAAAGCTAAAATTAGCGAAAGTCAAAAGCTATGCTAAAATTAAAGTTACGCTAAAAAAAAAAGCGATGAGATTAAAATAAAGCAACGATCAGCTTTTATGGGATTTTTTTGCATGGAGTTAGAAACCTATATAAGAAGATTATGTTGGGACTTGTAGAGACATCTTCCACCATCCTAGGATCAGCCATTAGGCTGATTTTTGAAGGTCATGTTGATGCACACATGGGGCAGCCATGGTGTATGTATGGAGCAGCTATGGAGCAACCTTGAAGAAGATAAGGAGAAGCCATGGAGTTCTTCATAGATAAGAGTGTGCTCACACTCTTGTTGATGGAGAAGACTTACTCATCAACAGATTGATGGTGTGGATCATCCATCTACATGATGTATTTGAAGATTGCCTTTTACATGAAGATTATGGAGTACTTCAAAGACATTGGATGGAGCTTAACATAAGATTGCATCTTATGTCAACTATTCAGGTACATATTCTCTTTATGCACACAGGTATTACTTGGAGCTTATGAAGGCGATCACATCCATATCTGGAGGAGTCCTATTTGGCAAACATGGAGGCAGTGGCATCCATAAAGGAGAATCAGTACATGCATGCTATATGCATCAGATGAGATGTTAGAGAAGGTGTTTCCACATGAGTATGAGGATTTCTGTCAGCAACATGTTAGCATTCTATGCTAATTCCATAAGTATGTGATCCGTCACACACACATGTGATTTAGGGTCTTCCATAGCCTAAATTCATATTAGGGTTTGTTGAATATCAGTTTCAAACTGATATTTCCTCTTTCAGTCATTCATATTCACTCTTCTACAACCTATCAGGTTCTACATCTCATACATATTCAGATCTCTGTCCCTACATCTGAATATTCTTGTAAATTTTGTACATACAATCTTCCACCTATTTCTGTTCACATTGAGTGGTTGATATTTTGACTCCCACATTGTTAATTGACATTTCTATATATGACGGTGTGAGTAAGTAGTGGCTTACGTAACACTTTGTGCATGTTGTCTAATCTCTCTCTATCTTTTTCTCATCATTGTATGATTAAGTGATGTATGCTCATGTCTATCAATGTTGGAAGATCCTGAAATCTATGTTTGGAGTTATGGGCCTACCTAATTTCCAACATCCTTTACTATAAATGATGTGCCCTAAATATTCTAGTTTAATTTGGAAAAAGTAACTTTTTTCAGGTTTGGCATAAAGTGTGTTATGACATAAGAGACTAAAACTATTTCTAAATTTTGGTCATGCTCACTTTCATTCTTATTGTAAACAAATTAAATAATCAAAGAAAACAAGAATAAAAGCTTGATATCAAGGAAAATATTATTCATCATACGTGCAAATGTAGAAGGAGCATTTGTAAGTCCAAAATGCATTACCATAAAATCATAATGGCCAATTTGATTCCTAAAAGCGATCTCATAAATATCACTATGCATCATACATATCTGACATATTTACAATTAATGTTACAAAAGAAATGGGATCCTTGAAGTTTATCTAGAAATTCGTCTATCTGAGGAATAGGGTATCTATTTCTAATTGTGATTTTGTTGAGGGTTCTATAGTTAATGCACACCCTATAAGTTTTATTCTTTTTCTAAACTAAGAGAACGGCCTTATAAGACCTTTCTTAAGTAAATCCTTAACTTGGTTCTCTATTTCCTTTTGGTGAAAAGGGCCATGCCTATAAGGTCTTTATGAGGAGGAGAACTACCAAGAATTAGATCTATACTATGGTGAAAGGATCCTCATGATGGTAGTAGTGTAAAAGGATAACCAAACATAAAACAATCCTTATAAGCAATCATAAAAGGTTTATGTGCATCATAAAGGGTATCAATATATTAATTTATGGAAATGGTTGGAAGTCATGCCTTTTAGAAAAAGAAATGAGTTGACCTTTGAATTCAAAATTAAATATATGCATATGATAGTCAATACGTGGGTTATAAGGATGAAGAAAAGGCATACCAATTATAACATTGTAGGACTGTAAAGGGGCAATAAAAAATGCTCGTGCATCTATATTTGAGCCTATAAAAATCTTAGTGTCATGCACTTCACTTGTTACATTATATCGACTTCCTTGAAATGCAATCGTAGCTTTATATAAGGAAGGAAACGACTTTAATTTGAGTTCCTACACTAATGTATCTGAGATAAAATCATGAGAATTGCCATTTTCATGTAAGATATTAACAGTATCATACATGCAAAGTAAAGAATAAAGAGAAATTTTGTTACCCAAGGTACTTAAATCTTTTTCCAATGCTTACTCTGTCCAAACAAGAGGAACTTCTTCATGAACTACCTCTATGTTGTGCATTTGGGCTACAATAGGTCTCATATGGAGAGGCCACAATTAGCACTTTGCTTTAGTATATCCAAGTTTACCACAATTCCAACAGGTGATACATGGTCATTTTGGTTGAGCATCCACCATAGAATTTTGAAGGGTAGGGGGTTTGTTAGGTTCAAGGGATAAGGCCATGGGTGCTGTGGAAAAAATGGAATGAGGAGCTCGTGAAAAACTAGGCTAAGAAGAGGTAGTAAAATTATGCCTCAATGGAAAATCACACGTGAAAAAATGTTGTTGTTGACATGATCGTTGCAAACTGATTGACCTAGTAATAGGTCAGAGTTGTAGATCCTTCTCTGCATCATGAGCAAACAAAATAGCTTCGTACAGAGTTGTAGGTCAGAGTGTGTGAAGCTTAACTTGGATCCCCATCACCAAACTATCTTTGTACTTCTTGTTGGAGTTTGAGGTCTATGGAAGCACACGAATAGCACAATGAAGAAGAAGAAGAATAATAAGAAGCTTGGAGAACAACACACAATTCTAAATGTATTACCAATAGAATGTACAAAGATAAGTGACCCGTTAGGGTTATAGGTGTATATACAAGCCACGGGAAAAAACTGCACCGATGGTCTTAGTATGTTCATACACATCACTACCAAAATATATCAACAGGATTGAGCCTCGCTGTGCTCTCGTTCCTCCTTTCCACTATTTTTTTTTCTAAATTTTGCAATTTTTTGATGACCTTTACCTTTCCACACAGAATCACGATTCTCTAGAGAGAATTGTATTTTTGCATTTACCATTGTTTTTGCATTTTTTTGTCAATTCTTTTGATATTGTGTCTTGAATTGAGGTCCAATGATACTCCTCCTTTCCTCTTTTCCTGCAAATCAAAATACATTTTGAATAATCCAAAGGAAATGATTTTGCTAGGTTAACAACAAAAAAAATGTCTTAAACTTCTTTCTTTAATTTTTACACATCTTTCCCTTTCTATTCTTAGGATTGATGGTCAATTGATGTTGTCATTTGTTCATAGAAGATTCAACCACTTTGTTTTTCTCATATTTTCTCAAACATATAGAAATAAATTTATGTAGGGTTTTCTAGAAAATGAAGCTAAAAAGCTTGTAATGAAAGATTGTCATCTCATATATGGAATTAGAGAACAGCATAGAGCTCTTACACCACTTTCTCAACAAGATGAATGAATAAATCTCTTTCCAGTATTAAACACTTTCACCTTTTCAAGTATTTGTTACCATCAACTTGGAAGATCCAGCAAGGTCTAAAGCTTTTTCTTCGATGTTCCCCGAGAATAGTGCCAAAAAATGTTTGTTGTACTTTGGAGTTGCTCTCTCCAATCATCATAGTATAAAGAAACAACAACCTTAAACAATTAAATTTTCAATTCGAGAAGTATGCTTAGACCTTAGCCCTTCTTCATCAATGGAATCCAAGATTTATCATTACAAGATCAGTTTCATCAAAGGTTTCACAAAAGTTATGGATTATTGTCATAATTATTGTATATTGAGTTAGGAATGAGCTTTTCTAGTGATTCTTGTGCCAAAAATATGCTATTTTTCATAATAAATACATTGGTAACATCAAATTGAAATTTCATTACATGTACCCTATGAGGAGAGAATTATGATTCTTATGGATTCACACAATCAAGTTAAAACAGTGTTTTGAAGGATTCATGGAGGTTAGAAGATGGAAATAGACCTATGAAATCATGAAATACTCAAAGAGCTACTAATCACAAAGATTAATCAAAGAAAAAGACTTAGAAATGTATTGTGCTCCAAGCTTCTTGTTCTTCCTTGTGCTATTCGCATGCTTCCACCAACCTCAAACTCCAACAATTGGTATCAAAGTAGGTCGTTGTTTCACCTAGGGCATCCTCGACACCCCTCCGGTCACAAACTCAGAATCGCATGAAATTTGGATGCATAATCATGGCAATTAGGAGTTCAAAATAGTTTCGTTTTTTGGTGTCCAAATTGCAATCTGAGCTCATTTCGAACGCACTATTGAAGCACCTATGCAGTCAAGTTTGTCTTTTTTTGCCAAAGATATATATAGGTTTTAGTTCAACTTTTTGAGATACAATCACTTTTTTGCATCAAGTTATTTTAGTCAATCGCCATGGCTGAAAGTAGTGATGTATTCCGTATGTTGGCTATTGAGGATAAGTTGGATGGTACCAATCACCCATTATGGGGTTATATGATACGTCATGTAATGGTTGCAAAGGGACTGTGGAATATTGTGCAAGGTGTTGAAAAACATCATATTACACCTGAGAATAGAGTTACTAAAGGTGATGCAGATCGCATTGAACATGGTGATATTCTTCATGTTCCTGTTTATGCTACGGTTCCTACTCCACCTTCTATAGAGATAATTTATTAGGATGGAAGAGATGCTCAAGCACATGCATTGATAGCCTTGTCTATCAAACGTGCCATTATTCCTCACATTTGCTCTTGGAGAATAGCAAAGGATGCTTGGGATACACTTACCACTTTATACTAGGCAAATAATGAGGCTCGTGTTGCTTACCTCCGAAAACAATTGGAGAGTGAGCACATGAATGAAGGAGATTCAATGGATAGTGTTTTGACAAAGATCAAAGATTCGAATGAGCAATTGATTTTTGCTGATGAAGTCTTGCCTGATAGTTCACTTGTGCAGACTGTTCTGAATGGTCTTCCATATTCATATCAGAGTTTTGATTCTACTCTTTGATTGATGATGAAAGATATCCAAATTCCTTAACACTTGAGGAGTTAATCTCTATTCTATTGCATGAAGATCAGTCTAGGTAGAACAAGTCCATTATGCATGTTGCAGATCAAGATTTCTTGGCTAGTCAAATGGGCAAAGGTAAATGGAGCTCTTCTACTAGTAAGCAGAAATTTGCTAATTCTATGCAATCAAAGAAGGATGATAGAGATGAGAAGAAAACAAAAAATAAGAAATTGTTTTGCAGATACTCTAAAGGAAATGATCATGTCATAAAGAGTTGTCCAAAATTTGATGCAGAAGAGGCAAAGAAGAAAGAGGCTGGAATGGTTTTTGTCGAGGCCTCTATACCAAAAATAGACTCTACTAATCTTGTGCAAAATGAAGAATGGGCATTTACTAGTGTTTGCAGTTATGACCCGTCTTCTCATGAACAGTGTATGTTTGTAGTAGACTCAGATGTTTGGTACTTTGATAGTGGGGCAACCAAACATATTACCTCGCGGCACAGTTTCTTCACTTCACTTGAGTTTGCCCCTACAGGGAATACTCTCACACGTGCAAGCACCTCTTATCCTTTTATGGGAGTTGGTAAGATCATCCTCACTACTACTGATGGTAGTGCTTTTACATTGTCAGATGCTCTATTTGTGCTAGGGATCAAGAAAAATATGTTATCAACTTCAACACTAGCCAATATTGGCGTGGTGGTGAGATTTTTTTATGACAAATGTGCAGTTCATGATCTCTCAAATGCTGACATCATTATTGCTTCTAGCATTCTATGTCATGTGTTCTCTAAGCTCATAAATTATGCAAAATGTATGAATGATTGAGCATGTGTAGTTCAATATTCTCAGGCTATGTTAGATGCAAAGCTTTGGCATGTGCTTTGGTCATCTGAATTTTGCTAGTTTGTTATGCCTGCAAAAATATGAAATGGTGTCGTCTTTGCCCAAACTTGAGGCACCTGGTAAACATGTATGTGAAGGCTGTATTTTGGGATAAATGCAGCATTCCTTTTTCCCAAAAGATGGTTAAGACCAAGCTACTAAAAAATTGCAGCTTGTTCACATTGATGTCTATGATGTCTATGGTCCTATGCAGACACCCTCTTTTGGGAACTATCTTTACTTTGTGATGTTCATCGATTATTTTTCCAGCATGCATGGGTATATCCATTGAAAGCAAAGTCCGAAGTATTTATGTGCTTCAAATAGTTTTTGGTTTTGGCTGAAAATCTATCAGCATGTAAAATGGGCTTCATGCGTTCTGATCGAGGGGGGGGGATATATGTCTTCTTATTTTAATGCATTTCTGGTTGAATGTGGGATAAAAAATCAGTGTATAGTGTCATAGACACCTCAAGAGAATGGAGTTGTTAAAAGGAAGAACAAGTCACTCATGGAGATGGTGAGGTGTATGGTCAAGAGTCAGGCTTTACCACATAGTCTTAGGCTTGAGGCTATTATGTGTGCAGCATATGTAGTTAACAAGTGTTCCACTAAAGCATTGCAGTCTATCACTCCATATGAGGCTTGGCATGGTCGTAAGCCATCTGTTGCTGACCTTTGTGTTTTTGCTTGTTTGGCATATGCATTAGTGTCTGAACAACAATGTAGGAAATTGGATGATAAAGCAGTGAAATGTATTTTTGTTTTGTATAGTTGTGAAAGCATATCATTGTATCATCAACAAACTAAACATATTTTGGTCAACCGTGATGTTGTTTTGTGGAAAATGCTATTCACCCATTACTTTCATGTACTAAGGAGACACCAGTTAGCTCCAAAGACATGTATGACACTTTGTTGCCTCTTTTTATAGGTGGACACTCTAGTGCTAGTTCTAATGAGGCAACTTCTCAGCCTTTACAGGTTTCATGTGATGATGCAGATCATTCCATTTCTTATGCAGATTTACATGATGCACATGTTGATGCGAGAGCTGATACTCAAGAGGCAAAAACTATGCCAAAATGGCTGATGCAAACTTTGTGTGATAGCAAATTAGATGCACCATTGTCATATCACACTCATTTAGGCTCTCATAGTGCTTCTTTTGCATAAGATTTCTATGTTGTGGCTGCCTTGAGCCTTTGTGATGAGAATGAGCGAGTTTCATTTGATGAAGCACAAAATTCAAAAAAAATAATGGCTTCTATGCAATGAGAATATGATGCTATCATGAAAAATGGTACCTGGCCTTTATGTGACTTGCCTCCTGGCAAGAAGGCCATTGGCACTATGTGCGTAAACAAGTTGAAGCCTAAGCTTGATGGAACAGTTGATAGGTATAAAGCTAGGCTTGTTGCAAAGGGTTATGCTCGAGAAAGAGGCATTGATTTTGATGAGACCTTTGCCCCTGCATGTTGAATTACTATTGTTCATACCATATTTGCACTTGCAGCTCATCATGGTTGGAATGTACATCAGTTGGACATTAAAACTACATTTTTGAATGGTGACTTGCATGAAGAAGTGTATGTTTTTCAGCCCTGTCACTTTGCACAAAAAGGGCTCTTGATATATTTAGGTACTAATGTGTGTGAACACACTAGGACGGCTAAGGCACTTTTTTCCCTCTTTAGGAGGTTTTTTCCCCTGGCTTGTACATATGCCTATTGCCCTAACATGTTACTTATCGTTGTACATTTAATGGTGTATTGTGCTCCAAGTTTCTTCTTCTTCCTTGTGTTGTTCACGTGCTTCCGTAAACCTCAAACTCCAACAATTGGTATCAGAGCAAGTCGCCACTTCATCTAGGGCATCATCAACAGTCCTCCGATCACAGTCTTAGAATGGCACAAAATTTGGTGAGCATACTTAGGGTGATTAGGAGATAAAAAAAGATTCATTGTGTGTTGCCAAAATTGCAATCTCAGCTCGTTTCGACCTCTGAATTCACTATCATAGCGCTTGTGTAGGCTATTTCATCTTTTTATGCCAAAGATATATACAGGTTTGGGTCCGCCAGTATAAGCATCTCAAAGTCTGCTACAAGTTTAGCAAAACTAAACGGGGTAGTTATGCTCAACTTTTTTAGATAGAGTCAATTTTGTCCATCAGGGTATTTTAGTTAGTGGCCATGGCTGAAAGTAGTGATGTATTTCGTATGTTGGCTGTTGAGGATAAGTTGGACAGTACCAATTACCCATTATGGGCTTCTATGATATGTCATGTATTGGTTGCAAAAGGAATATGGAATATTGTGCAGGGTGTTGAAAAATGTCATACCTGCAAACACAATTGTTGAAGGTGATGTAGATGGTGTTGAAGATGATGATATGCTTCATGTTCCTGATCATGTTGGTGTTCATGTTGCACCTACTATAGAGCAAATTCATTGGGATTGTAGAGATGCTTAGGCACATGCATTGATGTCCTTGTCTGTCAAATGTGCCATTATCCCTCACATTTGCTCTTGTAGAACAACTAAGGATGCTTGGGATCCACTTAGCACTTTATACCACACAAGGAATGAGGCTCGTGTTACTTACCTCTAAAAGCAGTTGGAGAGTAAGCACATGAATGAAAGTGATTCATGTGATTCCATGGATAATTTTTTGACAAAGATCAAAGATTCAAAGAAACAGCTGATTTTTGCTGATGAAGTCTTACCTGACAGTTCACTTGTGTAGATTGTTCTGAATGGCCTTCCCGATTCATACCAGAGTTTTGCTTCCACTCTTAGTTTGATGATGAAAGGCAATCAAATGCCTTAATATTTGAGGAGTTAGTCTCTATTCTATTGCAGGAAGATCAGTCTAGGTAGAAGAAGTCCATTATTTGTGTTGCAGATCAAGCTTTGCTGGCTAGTTAGAAGGGCAAAGGTAAATGGAGCTCTTCTACTAGAAAGTAGAAATTTGTTTGTTCTGAGCAATCAAAGATGGATGACAAATATGAGAAGAAAACAAAAAAGAAGAAACTATTTTGCAAATACTGTAAAGGAAATGATCATGTCATAAAGATTTGTCCGAAATTGGATGCAAAAGAGGCAAAGAAGAAAGAGGTTGGAGTGGTTGTTGTAGAGGCCTCTACACCACACACAAACTCTACTAATCTTGTGCAAAATGAAGAATGGGCATCTAGTATTGTTTGTAGTTATGAGCCATCTTCTCATGAACAATGTATGTCTAAAGTAGACTCAGATGTTTGCTACTTTAATAGTGGGGCAACCAAACATATTACCTCGCAACATAGTTTCTTCACTTCACTTGAGTCTGCCCCTACAGAGAATACTCTCACATGCACCAACACCTCTTATCCTTTTATGGGAGTTGGTAAGATCATTCTCACTACTATTGATGGTAGTTCTCTTACATTGTCAGATGCTCTATTTGTGCTAGGGATCAAGAAGAATATGTTATTTGTTTTAGCATTAGCCAAGATTAGCCTGGCTGTGAAATTTTTTGATGACAGATGTACAGTTCATGATATGTCAAATGACAACATCATTATTGCTTCTAGCATTTTATGCCGTGGGTTGTATAAGCTCATAAATTATGCAAAATATGTGAATGATTCAGCATGTGCAGTTCAAGATTCTCAGGCTATGTCAAATGCAAAGCTTTGGCATGTGCTTTGGTCATCTGAATTTTGCTAGTTTGTTACACCTGTAGAAATCTGAAATGGTGTCCTCTTTGCCCAAACTTGAGGCAGCTGGTAAACATGTATATGTAGGCTATATTTTGGGATAAATGCAGTGTTCCTCTTTCCCAAAAGATGATTAAGTTCAAGCTACTAAAAAATTGCAGCTTGTTCACAGTGATGTCTGTGGTCCTATGCAGACACCCTCTTTTGGGAACAATCTTTACTTTATGACTTTCATTGATGATTTTTCCAAGCATGCATGTGTATATCCATTGAAAGCAAAGTCCGAAGTATTTATGTGCTTCAAATAGTTTTTGGTTTTGGTTGAAAATTTGTCAGCATGTAAAATGGGCATCCTCCATTCTGACCAAGGGGGGAAATATATGTCTTCTGATTTTAATGCATTTCTGGTTGAATGTGGGATAAAAATGGTGCAATAATGTGTCAATATATTTCGTTTGACACAAAGCCATTCCACCATCAACGTGCATGAACTGAATGCCCAGATAATGATGCAAATGCCCCAAATCAAACATCTCAAATGAGGCATGCAAATCAGCTTTAAAATCAGCAATATGCTTCTCAATAGGACCAGTGAGCAACATGTCGTCAACATAGACAACAATGATCAGAAGCACATCATTACCACGCTTAACATATAAGGTGCTTTCAATTGGATTGTTCTCAAAGACATGTGCAATCAGATAGGCATGTATCTTCTGATACCAAGCACGTGGTGCTTGCTTTAAACCATATAATGCCTTCTTTAACATGCACACCTGGTTTTCATGCCCTTTCTGCACAAAGCCATGGGGCTGAAAAACATACACTTCTTCATGCACGTCACCATTCAAAAATGCAGTTTTAATGTCCAATTGATGTACATTCCAACCATGATGGGCTGCAAGTGCATAAATGTTCCGAACAGTAGTCATACGACATGTAGGTGCAAAGGTCTCATCAAAATCAATGCCTCTTTCCTGTGCATAACCCTTTGCAACAAGCCTAGCCTTATACCTATCAACTGTACCATCCAGTTTACGCTTCAGCTTGTATACCCACTTAGTGTCAATGGTCTTCTTGCCTGGAGGCAAGTCGCATAAAGACCAAGTACCATTCTTCATTATAGCATCATATTCAGATTGCATAGCAGCCATCCAATTTTCTGAATTTTGTGCTTCATCAAACGAAACAGGCTCATTCTCATCACAGAGACTAGATGCAACCATAGCATAGCAATCTGATGCAAAAGAGGCACTATGAGAGCCTAAACAAGTATGATATGACATAGGTGCATCTAATTTGCTGTCACGCAAGGTCTACACCAACCATTTTGGCATAGTTCTTGCTTCCTCAATGTTAGCTCTCTCTTCAATAAGCGTATCATGTACATCTGCATCAAAAATGGAATTATTTGCATCATCACGTGAAACCTGCAAAGGCTGAGAAGTTGCCTCATTAGGACCAGCACTAGACTGTCCACCTGTAAAAAGAGGAAGCAAAGTATCATACATGTCTTTGGAGCTAACAGATGTCTCCTTAGTACATGAAAGCAATGGCTGAATAGCATCTTCCACAAAAACAACATCACGGCTAACTAGAATGCATTTAGTCTGTGGATGATATAGACGATAGCCTTTACTTTCATAATTGTACCCAATGCCTAGGTGTCAAGCATTGGCAGGTGATTAAGTGCATCTTTTGCTACTTGACTGGTACTCGACTACTTGGATTGTTTTATCCCAAGAGGGGATCATTACCGCCAGATTTACATGCTTTTTTTTACTCTGATTGGGCTCATTGCTATGATGCTTATGTGTCCACCGATGGTTTTTGCTTCATGCTTGGTAGCTCATGCATATCTTGGTTGAGCAAGAAGCAGCCTACTATGGCCACTTCCAGTTGTGAGGTTGAGTATAGGGCAGCTTTCATGGCAATTATTGAGTGTGTGTGGCTCAGATGCCTTATGGTTGATTTGGGTGTTGGTCAATCTTCTATCACCACCACCTTCACTGATAGTCATACAACATTGGCAGTTGTGATGAACCCTATGTTCCATGCTCAAAAAACACATTGAGGTGCATTATCATTATGTCAGGGAGAGGTTCTGTGTTGGAGAGATCAACTTGCCATATGTGCCCATGCAGGAGAACATTGCATACCTTTTCACGAAGGCTCTGCCTAGGGAGAAGTTTGAAGCTTTCTACAAAGCTTTGGGCTTAGTTCCTTTTGTGGATTGATTCCACATTGCTTGGTACTTCCTTATACATGAGTGCTAGCTCCTTGTTCGCCGCATCACTCTTAGGGGGGATTTGTTCATATATTTAGGTAGTGATGTATGTGAACACACTAGGACTATCGGGGCACTTTTTCCCCTCTTTAGGAGGTTTTTTCCGTGAGCTTGTATATATGCCTATTGCCCTAACAAGTTACTTACCTTTGTACCTTCTAGTGGTAATACATTTAGTATTGTGTGTTGTGCTCCAAGCTTCTTCTTCTTGTGTTGTTCGTGTGCTTGCATAGACCTCAAACTCCAACAAGGGCATGAAAACCAAGTGTGGAGGTTAGAAAAGGCATTATATGGTTTGAAGCAAGCATCATGTGCTTGGTATGAAAAAATACATGCCTACATAATTGCACATGGTTTCGAGAACAATCCAAGTCATAGCACCTTATATGTTAAGTGTGCAAATGATGTGCTTCTGATCATTGTTGATTATGTTGATGACATGGTGCTCACTAGTCCTCATGAAAAGCATATTGCTGATTTTAAGGCTGATTTGCATGCCTTATTTGAGATGTCAAATTTGGGGCATTTGCATCATTATTTGGGCATTCAGTTTATGCAAGCTAATGGTGGAATAGGTTTGTGTCAAACAAAATATATTGACACATTATTGGAGCACTTTTGGCCTTGAAGATTGTAAACATATTGCCACTCCTATGGAGATAGGTTAACGATTGAGTCTTCATGATGCTGAAGATACATTTGATGTGTTCTCTATTTGCAGGCTATTGGATGCTTGATTTACTTATGCGTTAATCAGCCAGATATTAAGTTTGCTATCTCAGAGATAAGCAAGTTTATGCATTACCCAGGTGTCAAGGTTTTTCCCATTTTTTAACCTTAATTACTTGTAAAGATGCCTATTTTTGGGATAAGACTCTAATTTTATCATTAATTAGGCATACATTGTAAAATCCAAATATTAATTCAGCTTTGTGGTCATATGTAGGATCTCCACACCAATTTTCACAATTTCCTAACTTTGTTTTAGACTCCAAATACTCTTTTGACATTAATTTTTAACTTAGGCAGAACACTACAATGTGGAAATAGCTCTTCTAAAATCTATAAAGATGAAAGAGCTCTCATTTGTTAGGGTTAACTTGTATGAGGACTAGGTTATATGAGCTTGTACTCACTCCTTGAGTAATGGCCACACATGGCTAAAGATGTTTAGGATTACTGCTCGAATTGCCAACTTTGCAGTGAAAAACTAGTTATTGAACATTGAACTCTATATCAAGTGATGATAGCACTAGAATGGATTAAACCTATTGTTGATTACCTTCATGAAGGAATAGTTCTAGAAGGTATTACTCTTACAAGAACAAAGGCACTTGAGGAAGAAGGTAAAGATATTCTCTCATAAGAAACCAACTTTTCTCTCAAAGGCACTTTTCTTTGAGGGTGAATTTGGGGTTTACCTGGATTCATTCTGGTATATATGATTGTCGTATTAGCGGACATGCAGTTTTCAATTGTGGATTCTTCGTCCGAGTTGCGACCAGTTGTTAGGTGTGTATATACCCTATCAACTATGCTTTTGCTGTAATTTTTCCTATGTTTTGTTTGCATTTGGTGCTAGGCTTCATTATGGCTGAGTTTGCCCATCACTTCCGGAAGTGATAGAAACTCAGTTCGGAGAGCTTCTTGTGAGTTCATGCTCGTGGTGTGTGTGCGTTGTGGGGTGTGTGTGTGAGCATGTATTCATTATGAGCTCTATACCCACTATTGGGCATTGAGGACGTTAGTGGGGATGTCATAGTATTGAGTCGATACTGTGCATAGTGGAGCTTATTTGCTATATAGTCTTGTGGTTGACTACCATGAGCTTGTAGTTGCACTTTTCTTTGAGGGTGAATTTGGGGTTTACCTGGATTCATTCTGGTATATATCTATAAGAGATGAAAATATACTTTTTTGCATTTGTGTATACATGAAAGGGAACAATTCCCTATTCTATAAATGGCTCACTCAAGATTTTTAGGAAGACATTTCTTCCCTGAACAAACAACCAAACACATTCTTTTTTATGGCTTATGGTGGCTTACATTGCACATGGATGCAAGTAGATATGTGGAAAAGTTTGTGACATATTTCAAAGAACCAAATATCATTTTCAAAAAGATCACATGCCACTCAGACCTATGATAAGTGGAAGAGCATTTACAAAGCGGGTAATTGACCTTGTTGGACCTATTAGCCCACCAACAAAAGGCCCTCATGTAGGGTACATTTTACATTGCTTTGCACCTAAAAGAGAATGTCTGATTGCATCTCATGACTTTGACTCTTTTTTGAGTTCAATGAACACATTTTGCAAGGATAATCCCATTAAGAGTGAAAACGAGGAGCTATCTCAAGAACGTAGAGAGATGATGATACATGTTTGTGAATGATAAACATATGCATGAAGGTAGTTATCATTTTCTGATCCACATTGCTTTGCACCTAAAAGAGAATGTCTGATTGCATCTCATGACTTTGACTCTTTTGTGAGTTCAATGAACACATTTTGCAATGATAATCCCATTAACGGTGAAAACGAGGACCTATCTCAAGAACATAGAGAGGTGACGATAATAGAAGAGACAAATCCTTCAACAAAAGTCTTCAACTCTACATCTGAGGAAGATTATGAAAAGACTACTACTGATCCTTCACCAAATGCAAAGGGAAGACAACCTCTAAGGGAAGCTCAACCTTATTGTCAACATCCATCGACAAGTAATCAACAAATTTGGGTCCCTATTGGAAAGTAATTTTTTGTAAAGGAAAATGGAAAATCTTGTAATTTAATAGAATAGAATACCCTGATTGTTGTAAAATGAAGAAGAATCTTCCTCATTGTTGGAGTTTGAGGCCTGCAAAAGCATGCAAACAACACAAGGAAGAAGAAGAAACTTGGAGCACAACACACAATACTGACAATATTACCAAGAGAATGTACAAAGATAAGTAACATGTTAGGGCTATAGGTGTATATACAAGCCAGGGAAAAAAACCTCCTAAAGAGGGAGAAAAGTGCCTCGATAGTCCTCATGTGTTCACACGCATCACTACCTAAATATATCAACAAAGCCCACTTAGACGTGATGCGGTGAAGGAGGAGCTGGCACTCATGTATAAGGAAGTGCCAAGCTATGTGGAATTAATCCACAAAAGGAAGCAAGCCCAAAGCTTTGCGGAAAGCTTCAAATTTCTCCCTAGGTAGAGCCTTTTTGAAAAGGTATGCAATATTCTCCTCTATGGGCACATATGCCAAACCAATCTCTATAGCAAAGAACCTCTTCTCATATAATGATAGTGCACCTCAATGTGCTTAGTGCGAGCATGGAACATAGGGCTCCTCACAATTGCCAATGCACTCTGATTGTCAGTGAAGATGGTGGTGGCAGAAGACTGACCAACAACCAAATAAACCATAAGGTGTTTGAGCCACACACACTCAACATTCACTGTGAAAGATTCCCTATACTCAACCTCACAATTGGAAGTGGCCACATTAGGTTGCTTCTTGCTAAACCAAGATATACATGAGCTACCAAGCATGAAGCAAAAGCCACTAGTGTAGACACAAGTGCCATAGCAACTAGCCCAATCAAAGTCAGAAAAAGCATGTAAATCTAGCGGTACTGATCCCCCCTTGGGATAAAGCAATCCCAAGTAGCTTGGTACCAGTCAAGTAGTGAAAGATGTGCTTAAGGGATTGGAGTTGGGAAAATAGGTAGACCCCATCCTCCTTCACTCACTTCCCTTTGATCGTAGTCTTCACCCTTTGATTGAGCTTTGCTTTCTTTGACTTTTACTTTCTAGCCACTTTCAAAGCTTCCTCCATTAGTGATCAACACCACTCCTGTGTCGCAAGAAAAAAAATCAATCGTGAATAGGGTCTCTAGACAATGGCTTCAAGAAATGCCTAAGTAAAGTGTTAGTGGTCTCTAACAACTCTTCCTTTTTAAAATTGTTGTTAGCGAAGGAGACCTCATGGTTTGACATAGTGAAAACATCTAGACTTGGGGTTATTGTGGAGAAGGTCCCTATCAAAAAAAAATGTGGCTTTCTTCGGACCTTCAAAAAAAGACCCCCTTCCTTCAATTGTCGGACATAGTACAAGCAAGACATAAATATCTAAAGAAACAATAATATCGAGCCCAAGACCATGGATGATTCATTAGGTACTACCAAAAAAAAAAGGGGGGGTTTACTATTCTTAATAGGAATTTATGCCGTTATCAACTTTCTATAAGAAACAACACTTGTGGGTCTCTATGAAGGGCCCCCCTGCATGGGAGGAGTTAGACAATGTATCTACTCACATAGGCTTCACATGGTCCAATAATAAAAAGGATTTTAATTACAGGGTTGCTCAATTTAATAGAATTCATGTGTCCAATAAAATTTCTTTTGATTGGACATGTACCCTCAATATTGATCCGTTTATCCATGTCTTCAATCACTTCCGTAGCTCTTGTACACTTAGAATATTTATTCAACTGCATAGGTTTGTCTAGTTTTATGTTGATTGCAGAATCCTTAATCTCAAGCATGTTCGAGATAATATTTCCTCTATTATTTAGGATATAATCACTATTGTGATCCCGATAGCTCAAAAGTGGTTTGAACTAGTGTTAGAGGCACAAAAATATCTAAAAACCTATAATTCTTGGTCTAATACTATTCAGGGTGATTGTTTAGAAGAAGCTAACATCTTCAAGAGGCCAAAGCAATTCCCTAAAACCCTAAGATATACTCGAAAGAAAACTTTGGAAAGCCTTCTTCCTCCATATTTCTTCTTATTAAAAAAAAAAGAACCTAAAGATTTTATCCCCGAACTCACCGAGAATAATAAGGTTTCGTATGATGAGGATTAAAGAAAAAAAGTTTCTTGTGGACTTTTATCAAGATATGTTTTCCTCCCCTTTTGTCCACAAAAATTGTGGCAGCGAGAAAGAGAACTCGAGAACTCTCAGTGATCATTCGTGTTAACAATTTGATCTACCTTTCGATCTGCATGAAATTGTGGCCTCTATCCATGCCCTAAAAGAAAAGAAAAAAATCATAGGGTTTATGGTGTTTCAATTGAGTTTTTATAGGCCTTTCCTTCTCAACTTTCCCCCTTTTTTGTAATTTTGGAAGGATGCAATGAGTAGTTACATGCCTTTATCAATCAAGGCGTCATCAAAATTTTGTATAAAAAATATGAAAAAATATATCCTAATAATTGGAGACCTACCACTTGCTTAAACACAATTTATAAGAGCATTAATAAATGCTTAGCTTCTAGAATCTTTAGGTCTACAGAATCACACAAACAACACAAGGAAGAGAGGAACCTTGGCACATGCCACAATATAAAATGTATAACCAAGTGAATGTACAAAAGATAAGTGATCCATTAAGGTTATAGGCATATATACAAACTGGGGGAAAAACCTCCTAAAGAGGGAAAAAAGTGCCTCGACGGTCCGAAGTGTGTTCACACACATCACTATCAAAATATTTACAACAAAACCCCTTGGGTGTGATGCAATGAACAAGGAGCTGACAATCATGTATAAGGAAGTGCCAAGCTATGTGGAAAGAGATCAATCCACAAAACGAAGTAAGTCGAAATCTTTGCAAAAAGCTTCAAACTTCTCCCTTAGGCAAACCCTTTGTGAAAAGGTCTCCAACATTATTTTGTGTGGGCACATAAGCCAAACTAATATCCCCAATAGAGAACCTCTCCCTGACATAATGATAGTGCACCTCAATGTGCTTTGTGCGAGCATGTAACACAAAGTTCCTCACAATTGTCAATGCACTCTGATTTTCTGTGAAGATGATGGTGACAAAATATTGATCAACACCCAAATCGGCTAAAAGTAATCTGATCCACACACATTCAACATTCACTGTGAAAGATACCCCATAGTCAGCCTCACAACTAGAGTTGGGCACAATAGGCTACTTCTAGCTCAACCAAGATATCCATGAGCTACCAAAAATGAAGGAAGAACCACTCACGGACACATGAGTGACATAAAAACCAACCAATTCTAAGTCAAAAAAGCATGGAAGTCTAGCGAGAATGATCCCCCTTGGGATAAAACAATCCAAGTAGTCGTGCACCACTCAAGTAGCAAAATATGCGCTTAACCACGTACCAATGCTTGGCACCCGGTCAATGCATAAACCTGCTCATTTGAGAGACAAAAAATTGAATGTCAGGTCAAGTTATGCATAATTAAATAAAGAATCCAAAAACTTGTTAATAGATAACAACATCAAATGCATCTCCTACATCATGGAGACTCAACCATAAACCTCTTTCCATGGGAGTGGCAATAGTTTTGCAATCTTCAAGGCCAAGAAATTACAATAATGTGTCTATATTTTGTTTGGCACAAAGTTGTTCCCCCGTCAACTGGCATCAATTGAATGCAAAAGTAATGATGCGAATGCCTCAAATTTAACATCTCAAAAGAGGCATGCAAATCATCCTAAATTTAGCAATATGCTTCTCATTAGGACCACTCTTAATCATGTCATCAGTATATACAATAGTGATTAGAAGTATTTCATCTGCCCACTTAACATATAAGGTGCTCTCAATTGAACTGTGCTCAAAACCATGTGCTAGCAAGTAGGCATGTATCTTCTCATACCATGCACATGGTGCTTCAATTAAACATATAATGCATTTTTTAACATGTACACTTCATTTTCATGCCTGTTTTACATAAAACCATAAGTATATACACTTCTTCATGTAAATCACCATTCAAAAATGTAGTTTTAATGTCCAACTAGCGTAAAATTGAACCATGATGAGCTCCAAGTGCACGAAATATAAGAAAAATGGTCATTTGTCATGTGGGAGCAAAGGTCTCATCAATCAATGCCTCTATCTTGGGCATAACCTTTGGCAACAAGCCTAGCCTTAAACCTATCAATTGTTCCATCAAGCTTCCGATTCAACTTGTATATCCATTTAGTGCTAATGGCCTTTTTGCCTTGAGGCAAACACATAAAGAACAAGTACCATTATCCATAATAGCATCATATTTTGATTGCATAGCAGACATCCAAAATTTTGAATTTTGTGCTTCATCAAAAGAAACAATCTCATTCTCATTACAAAGACTAGAGGCAGCCATTGCATAGCAATCTCATGTAAAGGAAGCATTACAAGAGCTTGAAAGGGTGCATCTAATTTGCTATCTCTCAAAGTCTGCGGCATCCATTTAGGCATAGTTTCAGCCTCTTCTATGCCAAACCTCTCATCAACAAGTGCATCATGTAAATCTACATCACACATGGAATGATCTAAATCATCATTTGGAACTTACGAAGGCTAAGAAATTGCCTCATATGGACCAACATTGTCATGATGAAGGAGATAAGGAAGCGAGCTCACTCACACACTCTTAAACTCAAAGAGGAGTACACATAGACTGAGGCAAGGAAGAATGCTCTTCTTCTTCTCATACTACTACTACATAAAAGGAATATGTAGGAATGACCTAATACAACAATACAACTCATGCAATATATAAAGAACAGTACATAAGGAAAAACCTAATGCCCGCGAATGAGTGAGCTGGCAAGAAACAAGTGTGCCATCACTTTGAGTACGTGAATCTAGTAAATCTCACTAAAGTATCCCTGACATATACCGCCGTTGTCGAAAAGTTTTCCACCTTCCAGTTGACATCCAGAAAAATTAAAACATGTTTATTGGTTAACTCTAAACCCTCTATTACACTATTGATTAAATGTTTTGTTTGGAACTTATCTCTTTGTAAGTGTTTGTAGGTAGAAATTGATGGAAAAAACATATGGTCATATTAGGGTTTACCCTAAACTACTCATTTAATGTGTGTTTGAGCCATTTAAACATTCGAACATGGGTTTAAGACCCTAGGTTTACATTTAATCATGTGTACCTAAATTAAGAACATTAATTCTTGGATAATGGTAGGGTTAAAGATAGGTTTCCAAAGGGTTTCAATGGGTTTTTGATGGGTTTCAAGTAATTTGGACTGACAAACACACTCAAGCTATGCGTAAATTGAAGAAATTATTGCTTGAAGCTCCCATCCTTAAGCGTGTAGACTATTCTGCTAACAAACCTATTATATTGATTGTTGATACTAGTCCTATTGGTATAGGTTGTGTCATAAGTCAAGATGATAGTGAAGGGAATAGATACGCAATTAGGTTTGGTGCCAAAATTCTACATGAAACACAACAAAAATACCCACAGGTCAAACGAGAACTATGGGGTATGGTAAGAGCTTTGAAAACAGACAAAGAATATTTCATTGGTGCAAATGTCAAAGTTGAGACTGATTATTTGCCTCTCATTAGAATGATAGCCAATTGTTCATCTCCTGATATAGCCATGCTTAGATGGATCTCATATATTAAGTTCATAAATCCTGAGTTAGTTCATATTTCAGGTAAGTCAAACTCAGTTGTTGATATGTTATCGAGAGCTAGATTTGATGATGATCTTGAAAGTGATCTAATAAAGAATGTGAAATTAGTTGACTATGTTCCACATATATATGAGTATGAGAAATTTCATAAGTCTGAGTATGAAAATGAATGGAGAGACATAGGAAAGTATTTAAGTACACTACAACCATTACCTACCTGGACTATGAATAGATTCCGTAACATTAGGAAACGAGCTTATAACTTTTTCCTATGTAACGGTTATCTTTGGAGACATGCTAAGGGTAAGGTTAAGAATCCACAACGAGTCCTAGGAAAACGAGGGCTTCAATTGCAAGTAATGAAGGAAATGCATGAGACATTATGGGCAGGTCATAAAGGATATTTTGGAACATATGAAAAAATTAGAAGTAACTATTATTGGCCTAGGATGTATGTTGACATTAGGAGCTATGTTTCTACATGTTCTACTTGTCAACTTCATTCATCTGTCAAACATAGAGATCCGTTGCATCCTACTTATCCACCTTGTATTCACTACAAGTGGGTAGTAGATCTTGTAACTATGCCTAAAGGTATTGACAAAATGCGTTACATTGTACTCGCAAGAGAAGACTTAACTAATCATGTAGAGGGACGTGCACTACGATCTAAGACCACTTACAATGTTTGCAACTTCTTGTTTGAAGATGTCATAAGTCGCTTTGGGTACATAGAGAAAGTAGTTTCCGATCGTGGAGAGTTAAATGCGAGAGAAGCTAAAGAGTTCTTTGAGCGTCACAGTATTCGTTTGTCTCTCACTACTGCATATAATCCAGAGGCCAATGGTAAAATAGAGAGAGGGCATCCACCTATTGTGAAAGCCATATCTAAAGCATGTAACGGTGACATCAAACAATGGCCTAGATTCTTACGTTTTGCACTTTGGGCAGATAGAATGACATGCACACGTACTACTAGATATATGCCTGCTGAACTCATGTACTGTCAAAAACCATTGTTTCCAATTCAGTCTCATATTTCTGGATGCTCAAATTTGCCTTGGTCTGAAAACATGTCTACTGATGATTTTTTGAGTTTGCACATTAAACAGTTAGAACAAGGTAAATTAAGACTTGATGATACCGTTGAAAAATTAAGAGAATTTAGAATGAAGAACAAGCATATTTTGATAAAACTCATCGATTGCATCCTAAGCCAATTGAAGTAGGAGATTGGGTGCTCATTTATGATAGTATATTTGACTCTCAATATGATGCACACAAAAAGCTCACTCAATGGTGGTTTGGGCCATACATTGTATCAAAAGTCAACAACAATGGTATGTATGCTCTTTGTGAATTAAATGGTGTTGCACTAAAAACTTTGATTGCAGGTAAAAGGATAAAGCTATTCAAGAAACGTGATAATGATGAGTACATTTTGGATGATGACATTGAAGAAGATGACAACAATGAGGCAGATTCATAAACAAGAGTATCCATGTTATAAAAAAAAACAGTAACATAAAAAAAATGAAAATAAAAAATAAAAAACATATAAAAATATCATTAATTTTTCAAGTTCATGTTGCTTTGTTTTTTTTCCTTCTATTTTTTTCGTTCTTGTTTCATGCATGTTTGTTTTCAGTCTTTGCATTGCATTGCATATCCACATCACTTGAGTCAAAAGAAAAAAAGGGCAAATGATGATTTCTCTACTTGCGTAAAATTGTATCTTAAGTAGTAACTTATCTACTAAGAAATTGATTATAATCTAGGATTGTGGAAAGATAGGGCATGTAGATTTGGAGGTTTATTTTGGTGACATGACTTTCATATATAAACATGCATATGTATCTTGTATCGAAAGCATAATTGTTGAAATCCTAGCTCCTGCTATTTCATGTTTCTACATCCTTAGTCCATCTCACAGCACTTGTATCGAAGTTTAAATGACTGTTCTCCGTCATAAAAAATGGTTGTACCTTGTATCGGGGTTTAATTTTTCCCCGTCATCAAAAAACAAAAGTTGCTACATATTACCAAGAAGTTTATACTTTCTTCCACCCCAAAAAAGTGATCGTAACCATAAAGTTGTCGAATCATCATCATAAAAAAAAAAGAGAGCAAGACAAAGGACGATCAAGAGGCATAGTAGAATAAATCACGGGCTATATAGGCAGATTTATGCATTAGTGGAGTTTAGTTAGATTTCCTTGCATGTTATTAGAGAAATAGCATATTCACGTTTATGTAGGAAAGGAGTTGATCTAAAATAAGCTAAAGATGAAAGATGTCTCTTGAAAATCCTAAATCTTTGTTTATAATCGTATTTAAGGTAGATTGCTTTTCTTCAAGATGAGAGGAACTGATGCTTAAAATGACTCAATACATCCACTTCCACTTCATATTGATGCTTATTTGTTTTCTTTCTTGTTGTCAATGTTGGTTGTTCATTTGCATATATGTTGCTTATTTGTTCATGCATATTCATGTTGCGTGTTTCAATTCTTTCTTTCATGCAAATTTTGCTTCATGTCACGTTGCCTACTCATTCATGCATATGATCAATCCTTCCATGTATGTTGCCTATAAAATAATTTGATGCCTGGAACATTTTGTTTTTCACAGATATTAGAGTGGTGCTTCCGGAGGAATCATAGGTTTAGTGGGGGTGAATGTCTCGAGATTTTCTCCCCTCTCTCACTCATGAAGGCCTGCAGGAAACACATTCGATGAAGGTAGCCAGAATTCCCTGAGAAGTCCAAGATGCATCAAGGATGTCAAAGGGATTTCACATGCAAGCTTTGGAAGAAATCGAGCAAATCCAAGGTAGCAGTCAAAGCTGGTCAAACTTTGGAAAGTAGGGCAAAAATTTCAATGTCTCCAAATCACATGAAAATTCATATACTTGTAAAGCCTATCAAAGGAAGTCTATAGCCCGAATTTCACATGAAAATGGATTTTCTAGCACATTGATATGCCTTGTGCATTTCATAAAAAATGTAATTTTTCCACTTAGACCCTACAAATTTTTGTATAGGAATTTTTGTTAGCCATATGGTTTGGCACATACAAAGATCATGTGTGGCTACATATTTGACAACATTTCAAGGCTATCAGAGCTTCCTAGACACCTTAATGCCACCTTGCAAGCTTCCAAATGTAGTCAAACTTGTACAAGGAAGATTCAGATGGGAGTTTTTTTTGCATATTCCTAACGGAGGCCTTTCAAAACATAGTCCTACAAACTTTTATCTTCATCAAAGGATATTTGAAGGGTCAAAGAGCATAAAATCCAGTTTTCAAGGTCACCACAGTTTTCTAGAATAAGAAAATTGAAGGCTTGAAGGGCTGCCATATGGCAAAATATGATTGAACCATGTTGTACGGTCAAGATGAGCTCATATTCAAGGGTGGAGATGCACTAAAGCATAAAGGAAGGAGGATCCATGAGTTTTTCATCAAAGAAGACTCCAGTTAAAGATCAATAATGCAAAGTTTCTCCAAAAATAGTGGCTTATCTTATCCGAATTGATGTCAGCACTGATCCGACGGTCCAGATCATCCCCAGATCCAATGGTGGAGAATGAAGGCGCCTAAATTTCACTCCTTTACACTAGATTTGATAGAAAGAACAATTCCAAGCCATTGATTTGATTAATCAAATGGTTTTAATCGAAAGTAGTGATCCTAGAGTTGAGAGTTGATTTCTCTAGATCCAAGGGCCCAAATTCATTCAAAAAACTATATAAACGCCCCTCCAAACTCCTAGAGCATCATTGTTAGGCATCCATAGGGCTCTTGCTAGCTTAAGGTTTCCTTGAGACGATCACCCTCGGTTGAGCGAGTGAGGATCCAAGGTGGGCTAGTATGAGTATAGTACCTAGTTTCAACTTTAAGTTAGAACTCCAATCTAGGATAGGCTCTTGAAACCAACATCTCTATCTTGACTCACCGTCGGTGGAGCGTGTGAGTGAGTTAGAGCTGGTTTTAATGAGTCTTAGACTTCTTTAGTTAGAGGTTACGAGCCTAGACATACATAGGGTCAATGAAGTGAAACTCCTCTTCTTACGTGTGACATTCGGTTGAACTATCATGGTTTGAAGGTCGGAACTGCCTTTGATCACTAGACTGCTTAGCTTGACGTATCACGATGATATTATACATGTATCTTAATTCAAATCCTTTTAATTCATGTCACTTGTCACTTGTCTCTCGTCTCTTGTCTCTCAGTCTCTTAAGTATTTTTACACGTCTTCTATTTTCTTCTATGTGTGAGAAGGTTCCGCAGTATTGCGTTGAACCGGTGAGAATGTTTCATTGTTTTCTTTGAACAAATTGTTGATAGCTCTATCATAAACCGTGTCACTCAATATGATAGTCTTCCTTGGAGTGATTTTAGAAAGGAGATGCTCAAAGAATTCTATCTTGAAGATTATAGCCAACATAATCGGGATGGATTCTTAGGGTGGGTCAATTCACTAAAGCCTAGTAGCTCTATTACTCACTTACAAAATGAGTATATTAGACGCTATGAACAACTTCCTGATGAGGATAAGATAACTTTGGAACCTGATCTTGTGATCAATTTTCTTAAGCTTCTTCATCCTAAAACTCGTAGGGAAGTTGAACAGCGATTGTAAGAACCGGATAAGCGCTATGGTCTTACTGACAATTGGCAAAAAGTGCGTAAAGTAGTAGAGGTTGTAGCCCATAGACATCAAAGACAATCCATGCTTTATGAGCAAACTAGTCTTCCTCAAGCTAGCCTTCCACAAACTAAGGAGCAAGTTAGAAAACAATCCTATGCTATGATTTTTGACTCTACTCCTGTTCCTCAAATAGTGGAGCCTACTCAAGGTATTAAAGTAGAGCCAAATAAAAGTGTAGTTGAACAATCTCAAGTGGAAATTATCACTAAGCAAATGGAAAGTCTTATTGCTACACAATCCAATTTGGTCAAGACTATAGATGCTTTACAATCTAATTACACCAAAACTTTCCAAAATCAAATGAGCCCAATGTCTTTTCAAGAGCCTAATCAACATGCTATAGCTACCAATCAAAATCCACAAGTAGCTCCTACTCGAGCATATCAAGTTCCTCCAATGCATAATCCTTCAATGCAAAATCCTCATCCTCATGTGCAAAATCCTCAAATGTATCAAAACATGTATCCTCAAGCTTCTCAAATAGCTTTTCAAAATCCTCTATCAAAATTTTCAAAATCATCAACCGTATAATATGGAAGCTCCTCTTGCACCACAAGTACCACATGTTGCTCCCCAAGCTCCTCAAATACATCAATTGCCTTTTCAAAATCCTAATTATCCTGTTCAAGAAATACCTTATCAACAAAATCCTCAATTTCAAAATTTCCCACCACAAGTTAATCAAAATGGTTTTGTGCGTGGCCCTCGTAGGTGTCCTTGGTGTGATTCGTTAGAGCACTTTTTGAGAGATTGTGAACTATTGAAGGCTGCTAAGGAGCAACGACTAGTAATAGACATAGACAAGAAAATCTATGACTATCGATCTAGGCTACCTTTGCAAGGAAATTATGGTAAGGGAGGAATGAAAAAACACTATGAAAATATAACCATAACGGATGTAGGAACTAGAGGAGTGAAACTAGAAGCCCTTGATGAGCAACAAGTAGAATCAAGTAAATCGACAAAGGAAGGTGATTTTTCCATAGAGGCTTTAGTAAGAGCACAAGATGAGATTAGGAGAATAACGGCTTGGGAATCACTGATAGAAGATCAATCTCTTATTCTCATATATCCAATGTAGAAGAAAAACGAAAAAGAGATGAAGTTGAGCCTAGTGAAAGAAGAGTGACTCGAAAACAAACCTCAAAGGGAATAGAAACAATCATAGAGCAAGGAGAAACATCACAATCCAAAGATAAAGAACAAGAATCACAACCCAATTAACAAAAACAAGAGGAGAAACAAAAAGGGAAGAAGACAACGCAAAGAAAATCAGAACCAAAGCCTTTAGATAAACAAGAACAATCAAAACAAACCGAAGAACAAACATGAGAACATGAACAAAAACAAGATCCTGAGCAAAAACAAAAGAAACCAAAGAGAAAACCTAAAGCCATCTTGATTTTAGAAATTGAGAGAAAAATAGATCCTATGGAGATTTTAGATGACATTTTGCTTAAGAGTCAAGTGACTATGTCTTTAGAACAAGTTTTCTCTATTGCAAAGCCTGTTTTTAAAGATAAATTTATCGGCCTAATTAAAAGGAAGAGGTTTCCACTTAATCTAGATACTGAGATGCAAGATTCTCTAGATCAAGATCAAGCTATGAATGAAGACTTAAACTTTGATGAATCTGATGAAGAGGACTTTGATTATGATGAAGTAAATGTTAACAAAAATTTCTTAGGACTTATTCAACCTAACCAT
Source organism: Ceratopteris richardii (assembly GCA_020310875.1). Lineage (NCBI taxonomy): Eukaryota > Viridiplantae > Streptophyta > Polypodiopsida > Polypodiales > Pteridaceae > Ceratopteris > Ceratopteris richardii. The sequence continues at coordinate 155,869,587 of CM035418.1, read as the reverse complement.
GAAAGTCATGAAAACAATCCTGAAAGTCACTTTAAAATAAAATTTTGGTGTAGAGGTACATGAGAGATGCATGTTAAAATAGGAAATGATAAGAACACTATCACTGTAAATGCATTAGTAGATTCCGGCTCCGGAATCAATGTGATTTCAAGAGAAGTCTATGATAAGTTTCCAACTAGTTTTAATGAGTCTTAGACTTCTTTAGTTAAACATTATGAGCCTAGACATACATCGGGTCAATGAAGTGGAACTCATCTTCTTACTTGTGACATTCGGTTGAACTGTCATGGTTTGAAGGTCGGAACCGCCTTTGATCAGTAGACTGCTTAGCTTGATGTATCACGACGATCTTATACATGTATCTTAATTCAAATCCTTTTAATTCATGTCACTTGTCACTTGTCCCTTGTCTCTTGTCTCTCAGTCTCTTAAGTATGTTTAGATGTCTTCTATTTTCTTCTATGTGTGAGAAGGCTCCGCAATATTGCGTTGAACCAGTGAGGATGTTTCATTGAGCTTGTGATTAAACTCTTTCATCATAATTCACTTGCATGCATATAATGCATACATACCCATACATATTGATTAGTTTCTAAAAGTGTATAAGAAGCTCCAATATTGGACCATTCTTCCTTTCGAAACTGATTTATGTGTAAGGATTCCATCTATTCTCGTCATGCATACATATCATCCAAAGAAGACTATGCATATGGATTAGAATTAGGAAGTGTTTAAGAAGCTCTCTCTTCTCCATACTCAACATTAATTTCACTTTCATGTCCTTAAACCTTCCAACATTCATTAGCTTCGTACACCCTGTGTGTGCCACGACCGGACTCGATCCACCCGGATTGCGATCGCCTCCACAACGTGTTTTTGGTTGTCTGGCATATGCATTAGTGCCTGAACAAACATCACAGAAAATTGGATGATAGAGTCGCAAAATGTATTTTTTGTTGGCTATAGCTATGAAAGTAAAGGCTATCGTCTCTATCATCCACAGACTAAATGCATTTTGGTTAGCCATGATGTTGCTTTAGTGGAAGATGTTATTCAACCATTGCTTTCATGTACTAAGGAGACATCTGTTAGCTCCAAAAACATGTATGATACCTTGGTGCCTCTTTTTATAGGTGGACAATCTAGTGTTGGTCCTAATGAGGCAACTTCTCAGCCTTTGGAGGTTTCATATGATGATGCAAATCATTCTATTTCTGATGCAGATTTACATGTCAAAAACTATGCCAAAATGGTTGGTGCAGACTTTGGGTGACAACAAATTAGATGCACCTTTGTCATATCGTACTCGATCAGGCTCTCCTAGTGCCTCTTTTGCATCAAATTGCTATGTTATGGCTGCATCTAGTCTCTGTGATGAGAATGAACGTGTTTCGTTTGATGAATCACAAAATTCAGAAAATTAGATGGCCGCTATGCAATATGAATATGATGTTATAATAAAGAATGGTATTTGGTCTTTATGTGACTTGCCTCCTGGCAAGGAGGCCATTGGCATGAAGTGGGTATACAAGCTGAAGCGTAAGCTTGATGGAATAGTTGATAGGTATATGTCCACGCTTGTTGCAAAGGGTTATGCACAGGAAAGAGGCATTGATTTTGATGAGACCTTTGCACCTACATGCCATATGATTACTATTCACAGCATCTCTATACTTTCATCTCATCATGGTTGGTATGTACATCAGTTGGACATTAAAACTGCATTTCTGAATGGTGACTTGCATGAAGAAGTGTATGTTTTTCAGCCCCATGGCTTTGTGTAGAAAGGGCATGAAAACCATGTGTGCAGGGTAAAGAAGGCATTATATGGTTTAAAGCAAGCACCACATGCTTAGTATTGAAGAGATACATGCCTATCTGATTGCACATGGTTTTTAGAACAATCCAACTGAGAGGGACTTATATGTTAAGTGTGCTAATGATGTACTTTTGATCATTGTGGTGTATGTTGATCACATGTTGCTCACTGGTCCTCATGAGAAGCATATTGTTGATTTGAAGGCTTATTTGCATGCCTCATTTGAGATATTTGATTTGGGGCATTTGCATCATTATTTGGGCATTCAACTTATGCATGTATATGGTGGAATGGCTTTGTGTCAAACGAAATATATTGACACATTACTACAATGTTTTGGTTTTGAAGATTATAAGCCTATTACCACTCCTATGGAGACAGGTTTACGATTGAGTCTTCATGATGTTGGAGATGCATTTGATGTTGTTTTCTATCAGGAGGCTGTTGGATGCTTAATTTACCTATGCATTACTCGGCGAGATATTCAGTTTGTTGTCTCACAGATTAGCAGGTTTATGCATTGCCCAGGAGTCAAGCATTGGTAGGCGGTTAAGCGCATCTTTCGCTACTTGATTGGTACTTGGCTACTTGGGTTCTTTTATCCCAAGGGTGGATGACTACCGCCAGATTTGCATGCTTTTTCCGAATCTGATTGGGCTGGTTGCTATGACACTCATGTGTCCACTAGTGGCTTTTGCTTCATGCTTGGTAGCTCATGTATATCTTGGTTGAGCAAGAAGCAGCCTACTGTGGCCACTTCTAGTTGTGAGGCTGAGTATAGGGCAACTTTCACAGCGACTTCTAGTTGTGAGGGTAATTTGGGTGTTGGTCAGTCTTCTGCCACCACCATCTTCACTGACAGTTAAAGCACATTGGAGGTTGCGAGGAACATTGGAAGTTACTGTGGCCACTTCTAGTTGTGAGGTTGATTTGGGTGTTGGTCAGTCTTCTGCCACCACCATCTTCACTGACAGTTAGAGCACATTGGAAGTTGCGAGGAACCTTGTATTCCATGCTCACACCAAGCACATTGAGGTGCATTATCACTATGTCAGGGAGAGGTTCTCTACTGGGGAGATCAGCTTGGCATATGTGCCCACGCAGGAAAACATTGCAGACCTTTTCACGAAGGCTCTGCCTAGGGAGAATTTTGAAGCTTTCCACAAAGCTTTGGGCTTACTTTCTTTTGTGGAGTGATTTCCACATAGCTTGGCACTTCCTTATACATGAGTGCCAGCTCCTTGTTCACCGCATCACTCTCAGGGGGGATTTGTTGATATGTTTAGGTAGTGATGTGTGTGAACACTCTAGGACTGTTGCGGCACCTTTTTCCCTCTTTAGGAGGTTTTTTTCCCTTGGCTTGTATATATGCCTATTGCCCTAATAGGCTACCTATCTTTGTACATTATAGTGGTAATACATTCAATATTGTGTGATGTGCTCAAGCTTCTTCTTCTTCCTTGTGTTGTTCGCATGCTTCCGCAGACGTCTAACTCCAACACAATGCAAGTATGATAAGGTTCTGGAATGTATTTTTGTTGGGTAAAGCTTTGAAATCAAATTATAAGATTTGAACCATTCACATATTAATCATATATTGGTTATGAAAGGTGCAATTTGTGTCAAGATGCAACTCAACTTCTATTTTCATGTACTAAGGAGACATAAGTCAAGCTGAAGGAATAGCTATGAAATTTTGCTCCATCCCTTTATTGGTGGACAATTAAATCGTAGATTCTAGTGAGGCAACTTCTTAGCCTATGCATGATTTGATTATTCCATTTCTAAAGCAAATGCACACACTTATTAATGAGGAAGTAAATATTTATGAGATAAAAAATTTGCCAAAATGGTTGCTGTAATCTTTGAGGAATATTAAGTTGGATGCATCTTTGCCTTACTATACTTTCTTGAGCTCTAATGATGCCTTTTTTGCATCAAATTGCTATGCTATGACTATTTCTAGCTTTTATGATGAGAACAACCCTATTTTCTTTGGTGATGCTCATAAATTAGAAAATTGGACGACCTTTTTTTATTACAAAGAACAATAGTTGGTATTTGCCTCTTTACAAAAAGCCCATTCATAATAAATGGGTCTATAAGTAAAAAAATACTTAATGGTATGATTGACCACTATAGGCTAGGTGTAAGATGCCATATTGATTTTCCCACAAAAAAAAAAGATGTGTAGGTAATAATGAATTTTTATGTTTAGGATATTTTGATCATGTCTACAAAATTTTGTAGCAATAAGTTTTTACATTCTCTCTCTAGAAAGTTGTCACATGAAATTTGTGTGTTAAATTTGAGCATGAAGATGAGGGAATCTGAAAAAGTGTTGTGTGAGAGTAAGGTAGAGTAATCTTAATAGAAAAACTTTACGTGATTGCAGTTTTTGTAGTTCCTATGTTTTATGTCTCGTTTGGTCCCATGAAGATAGGTTAATAAAGAGATTTTTCATGTTTTTTCATCTTTCTCTAGAATTTTCGATTTTACAGGGCCCAAAAGTGATAGCTGGAAGCATATTTGGACCTGAGGCATCTCTAACATTATTGTACAAATTGAAGAACTAAATATTTTTGTCTCTCACAAGCTTAAGCTAATTCCTCACCGTTTTCGAGTTATAGGGCTTGGAAAAGTACCGTTTTCCAAGACTTAAAAAAAAAAAGAGAAGCCTTGATTCATCTTATTCATGTTTGCAGATTTAGAAAACACACATGGGTATATGGGTTATTCCAAGTGATTGACCTGTGTGAGTGTGTTGCAAGTATTGCCTCTATTTTTGCATGTACAATTCTTGAGGTGGACATGAAAAGTAGATGCATAGGTGGTCTAGAAGTCTTGCATGAGACATGCGAAAAGACTCTATCTTGGAGCATGCAGATTCTAAGAGTGCATGTCTAGGAAGGCATGATTGGTCATGTGCTGGTGAAAGGTGGAGATCCAAAAAGATGAAGACTCAGAGATAGGGAAGGAGGATGGTCATACATTGATCATGATCATTTTCGGCTTCTGAGATTGCGATTGAGATTGAGATTGGGATTGAGATTGTGATTGCGATTGTGATTGAGATTGGGATTGAGATCAGCTCGGGGGTGGTCATGTGGATGAGGCTTCACATTGAAGCTATTTGATAGATTTTGTAACGTAGATCAGAACTACTTAAAATCTACACAAATAATAAAATTCTCTCTCTTCTTGTTCTACGTATACTTTGTTTTTCTTCTTTAGATCTTGTTGCATTGAAGTTTTTTTCTATGTGGGATTGTGATTGAAGATTAGGAAACTTGTTACACTAGGATCAAAGACAAAACTTAGGACCAAAATAAAAAAAATAATTTTGATGAGACCTTTTCTCCTATGTGCCATATAAAATATCTTATAACATATATTCACTACAACTTATAATGATTTGAATATTCATTACTTAGACAGTAAAATTGAATTCTTCAATAGAGATATAGCCAAAGAAATGTACATATTCTAACCCGTGGTTTTGTGCAAAAAGGGTAAGAACTAAGATGTTGAAGTTAAAGAGGCATATTTTAACCCCATGGTTTTGTGCATATGGATTGTAACAAGGAGAAAGTGCATGGTATGAAGAAATGGATGCCTTCTTATTAGCACACTATTTCATAAAAGTCCAACAAAAAACACATACACATGATGCTTCTAATCATTATTGTTTACATTGAAGATATGATATTCAATAGTCCTAATGAGATACATTACTAACAAAGTGCTTGGTATGAAAAATACAGGGTTTTTGCATCATCATGTGGATATTCTATTTATGGAAGTTGATGTAAGCAATGCTTTGTGTAAAACAATATACATTGATATTTTATTGTAGTGTTTTGTCCTTGAGGACCATATACCCATTACAATTCCAATGTAGATAGGTTTATGGTTGAGATTGAGTCTTCATGATGGTCGTTTTTAACAAGTTTTTGGATGCCTAATTTATGCATGCATTATATGGACTGCATTTTACCATTCAACTTCCCTTTTGTTAGATGAGATGTCCATACATAGCTTAGGCGTCAAGAATTAGTATTAAGAGCACCTTTTACTCTTTGAGTGGTACTCAATAACTTGGGTTCTTTTAACCAAAGGAGGATCATTACCACCAAATTTACATGTTTTTTTTTCACTTTGTTTAGGCTAGATGCTATGAAACACGTGTCCATAAGCGCTTTCTACTTTGTGCTTGGTAGCCCATGCTTATCTTGATTGACTAAGAAGTAGCCTATTGTGGATACTTGTAATTGTAAGGTTGAGTATCAGAAAACTTTCACAACTATGATTGAGTGCATGTGGATCAAATGCATTATGGTTGATTTGAGTGTTGATCAAACTTAGTCACCTCCATGTTTACTGAAATAAGAGGACACACACAATTGTGAATAACCCAATTTTTCATTCTCTCACAAAGTACACTAAGTTTAACTATCATTATGTTAGGGAGAGACTGCATAAAAGAGATGTTTTTGGCTTATGTGGTGCAAAGGCTCTACCCCATGAGCAGTTTCAATCTTTTCACAAATTTTTAGGATTACTCTCTTTAAGGATTCATCTCAATCCACTTATTTTGAAAAATTCTTTGTACATGCATATCAACTCTTTGTTCATTAGATCACTCTAAAGGGGGATTTGTTAGTGTAGTCTTAAGGATGTAATCGAATTAGCATTACTCTTTGAGAGCGGCCAAAGGTCAAGAGTACCTCAAAGAAGCCAAAGGTTTTCATGGACATGCATGGAATTCTGAATCTAAATATGTTCATTTCATTAAAAGGATGCCATCCAAAAAGAGGAAAGCTTCAACGACACTCAAGTGTGCTTATTGTAGATCAGCGATAAGGAAGAGGAAAGAAGGCTTGTGCTATGATTGTACACATCACTACCAAAATGCACTAACATTAATTTGTCAGTGAGATGCAACCTCCTTATACTCATTAAACAAATCAGGGTTCCACAAAGCAATGATCTCATGAAGAGTGAGCATGCATTAGTTTAGCTAGTTTGAGTTCTTGCCTTTTGAGGCGTGGGTAGGGGTTCAACCCGCTGATACCCATGGTTGATATGTATTGGGCCTTAAGTTGGCCAGTTCAAACCTAGTTTGCTTACCACCTTTGGGTTGTCATCATTGTATCACCTTCAAGAAATCTTAACTCTTGCTTTGTGGAATACAGGGGGTCCCATGGGTACTATGCCTTTTCACTCGTACAATTCTTCTTTTGATGAATTCAAGCCAGAAAGATTAAGCTTCGACTGAACTTGCTCTTTAAAAGAAGGTACGATCTCATGAAGCCGTCGATGGTTGAGGACTTCGTCAAGTTACCATCCTAAGTTCCTGTATAAATGGCTGATATATAATTGGTGTAGGGGCTTCCAAAGTTGTAATTACGAACGAGTGGAATGAAAGATGCATATGACCTATTGCAATTAAAGGATCATTTTTTCTTCTATCTCAAGCTTTACTAATGTCTGATGTTCCCTCAAACGAAAGAAGAAGTACATTATGAAGATGGTATATCTTAAGTAAAGTTACATCCAAGGGTTCAATGAATCTCTATTTAGTCTCTCATGCTTATCATAACTAGTCGATTGACATTATCAAAACTACTCCTAACTCATTTTGCCTCCACTAAACCACATGCTTTGAGACTTTGCACACATGCATCAAGGGTCAATGTTTTTTAGTGAGGCAAACATCACTTGATGCCTTCTTTTGAGAAAAGACGTCTTAGTGATTATCCCATTCATTTAATTATCAAATTATTAAGGGTAAAAATGTGTGAACTTAGAGAGCAGGGTGGATCAAGCCCTTGTTGGACCTTGGTACCAGTTCGCTTGCACTTCTAAGCAAACATGCCATCTCTTTTTTTTTTTGTTTTTTGAAAAAAGAGGAAATTTGAAATGTCCATTGATTGGGGTTTGAATCGAGACACTCTTCCCCATGGCGTTCAAGGTATAGCTCTCTTTGATTATTAACCTTCTCTTTGATCTCATACTGTTCATTGAGTGGGACTTGAAGCGAGACACTCTACCCCATGGCATTCAAGGCATAGCTCTCTTTGATTATTAACCTTCTCTTCGATCTCAAACGTTAACTTCGATCTTTCATGAGCTTTTGCTACGTGGCATAAGGAACATTATGCTTGTTGTAATGCAAGGTCCCCCCACTCCTCACCACTATGAGTGTTCTTATTTCCTATCCATTCATTTTCACCCTTGCACTAAGACCTTTATTCTGTAACATTTTCATAAACCCGTCGAATAAGGACCATCTGCATATATAGGATTTGATTTCGCCATAGCCGCGACCTGGAGGGCAAATGGCAACGAGGCGTCTGCTTTCGTCGCTGCTGCGGCATGGAGCCCGATCCTGTCCTCCATCTGGCGGAGTGGCGCGTCGGGCGTGCACATCCTCTCGTTACTTGGCCTGCGCTGGTTTTCGACAGCATACTGCAGCGCCAGTTTTCTCTTCGTTAGGGTTTCGGCATTTTGCTGCGGAGGCTGCTGTATCGGCTTCCAGCGATGGATCTTCCCCAGTGATAACAGATGAGTTCACTGGTGCTGGAAGTATAGGCTCTATCGCACAGGTCATTGGTGCTGTCGTCGATGTAAAGTTCGAAAAAGGCCTTCCTCCTATACTTACGGCACTTGAAGTTCAAGATCACAACATAAGATTGGTGTTGGAAGTCGCACAGCACTTGGGAGAGAACACTGTGCGAACCATTGCTATGGACTCCACGGATGGTCTCGTTCGCGGCCAGAAAGTGTTAAACACCGGTGCTCCTATCACGGTATCTTTTCAGAAGCGTATGATAAATATGCTTACATTTATTATAAACAATTTATCCTGTATTCTTCGAGTTTGTTTCGGAAGTACATTCGATGCAGCAATCAGCGCACATGAAGATAGAGAGTACGTAAATGTGTTTTAGAAACGGTTAATCTTGATGTGGCAGCTTGACCTTGGAAGAAAAGAATGTTTTTTCTTCTCTCAGTAGCTACGTCTCTTTTAAATGTAGTATCAACGGCATCTTGCATCAGTGGAAATGCATATGGTCGCACCTTATGATTTCAGAAAACATACATTGTGGAACTTGGATTTTGTATTGGACATTCTAAATCTACCAAGAAATCTTGATACCTGTGACTTTGTGGTCGGAACTGGATGTATCTGGTTATATGATCTGGATGTATCTGGTTATATGATCTGGATGTATCGGGCTCTCTTAGAATGCTGCAGCCATAATGATATTTTTATAAACAAGATGTGGATTCTTGTTGTAATGCGCGTGCTTGGTGTGGCTTTATACAATATATGTTCATTATTGTAGATTGGTGTGTAAAGTCAGTGTAGCATTTTGGATTGCCTCTTCGGTAGATTTATTTTGGTAGAAAGATGTGCATTGTTGTAGTGGTGCGTGTGCTTGGTGTGGTTTTATACATATGCTCATTATTGTAGCCTTGTGTGTTAGGTAAGTGTAGCATTTTGGGTTGACTCTAAGAAGCATTTAAGTCTGTTATTTTAGTGAATATTTTTAGGGATGCGTTATGTGTATCATAGTGGCCAATCAAGTGCTGGATAGTACCTTTATGAAATTGTTAAAGCAGAAGTCCTTTGGGCTATATAGTACTGTTTTTATTTTCTTTCATGGCTTTGTTTGGTTTTTGGGATCCATTTTTTTGCTGTTTGGATTACAGTGGCCTTTCAGTAGTACATTATTATTTAAGTACATTTCTAGTACAGTAGTCTCTATTGTATTAGTTATTCACTTATATTTATAGAGCCCATTTCCTGCATCTCATCAGCAGCTTTATTATGTGACATGATCACAGATCCCTGTAGGCAGGGCTACATTGGGACGAATTATCAATGTGATCGGAGAACCTATTGATGAGCGTGGCGAAATCAGTAAGTGAAACAAGTCTTATATAGTTTGCTCATCTGATGAGTTTTTGCTAATACGTTTTACTGTATTGTCTGTTTTTAACACTATTGCAGAGACTGATCATTATTTGCCCATCCATCGTGAAGCTCCCGCTTTCATTGACCAGGGCACAGAGCAAGAAATTTTGGTGACTGGAATAAAGGTGGAGCTGAAGAGAGACACTTCTTTTATCTGATCCTATTTTTGTAACTAATTTTCAATTTTGTTTGCTTATTTTTTTTGATTTTGATCAGTTTTTTGATTTATCTTTATTTATTTCATTTTTTAAACACGATTCATTGGCGTTGTATTTTCTGATGTACCTGATTCGTGTTTCTTACTTTTAGGCAGTAAGTTGAAAAAAATCTAAACTAATGAAGGTTTATGCTACAGGTGGTTGATCTTCTTGCTCCGTACCAAAGGGGAGGAAAGATTGGTTTGTTTGGGGGTGCTGGAGTGGGGAAGACTGTACTCATTATGGAGCTTATCAACAATATTGCAAAGGCTCATGGTTTGTCTCCTAATAACCCAATATGTCTTTCCTTGATTCATTTTGATTCTAATTGTTTCATAATCTTGGGCAGGTGGTTTCTCTGTTTTCGCTGGTGTGGGGGAGAGGACCAGAGAAGGAAATGACCTTTATAAGGAAATGATTGAGAGTGGTGTCATTAAACTTGGAGAAAAACAGGTATTAAGTGTTCACCAGTAGCACTTCACATTAAATCAAGCTCCCATTGTTTTCCTTGTTAATGTATATAGTCTTATATGTTGTTTGCTCTCGTTGTCATTGCAGTTAGAAAGTAAATGTGCTCTTGTGTATGGGCAAATGAATGAGCCACCTGGTGCTCGTGCTAGAGTGGGGCTTACTGGCTTGACTGTTGCAGAGCACTTCCGTGATGCAGAGGGTCAAGATGTGTTACTTTTTATTGATAATATTTTTAGGTTCACACAGGTAGACCTTCACGAACTTCTTAATCTAGGTTGAATCTGCATTGCCAAATGGTTTTTAGGTTTTAATTTCTAGTTGCATTTAATGCAGGCCAACTCTGAAGTGTCCGCCCTTTTGGGTAGAATTCCCTCTGCTGTCGGATATCAGCCCACTTTAGCAACAGATCTTGGTGGATTGCAGGAGAGGATTACCACAACTAAGAAAGGATCCATCACCTCTGTGCAGGCTATTTATGTCCCAGCTGATGATTTAACTGACCCTGCTCCTGCTACTACCTTTGCCCATCTTGATGCAACAACTGTGTTATCACGCCAGGTATTTAACATTTTGCCGAGTGCTATGATGTGTGTAGGAACTATGATTTAACTTGAGTCAGAAGTCTGAATTTAGTGATCTGTGTTTATATTTGAAGATTTCTGAACTTGGAATTTATCCTGCTGTGGATCCTTTGGACTCAACATCTCGTATGCTTTCACCCCGGATTCTGGGTGAGGAACATTATGACTGTGCCCGTGGAGTACAAAAAGTATTGCAGAGCTACAAGAATCTGCAAGATATCATTGCAATTTTGGGTATGGATGAGCTTAGTGAAGATGATAAACTGACTGTTGCCCGGGCCAGGAAAATTCAAAGATTTTTAAGTCAACCTTTCCACGTTGCTGAGGTTTTTACCGGGTCACCAGGGAAGTATGTGGACTTGAAAGACTGCATTACTGGCTTCAAGGTAAATTGAGTTCTTTAGTCTTATTGTTGCATATTGAGTGCTGCTAAGTATGATGTATTTTTAAAATTTTGACTGTTGTTTTACACTTCTGAACTGCATGCTATTTCATTGCTAATCATTTGGTATTTTAGAAGTTTGATTTTTATATGGTACTGAGCATTGGGCAATCTTTGTATTGCTATACAGAAACATTTTCGTGTTAGGGTGGTTGAACTTGAAAGTTGTTCCCTGTCATTCTAGGATTTCCTTGTATTTTATTTTGATTAACACACAATTGACATCTTATCATTCAACCTTTAGGAATATAGAGATGTTGGCAGCCTTTTTGTTGAGCAGAGTTAATGTGGCCTTTTGAATTGATTACCCCATGAGAATGTTTGAATTCAGAAACTACATCATACTAGTGTTCTCTCTTCATGCTGCATGAATGAGTCTCACAAGTTATTTGAAAAAGTTCTTTTTCCAGCCTCAGGATTTTCATGATTGCTTTTCATGTATTAATGCTTGGCTTTATAAACAACAGTATAAATGTATAAAAGTGCTTTCTTGTAATATGTTGTAGACATATTTGCAAGGCACTTGAAAATCCCCATCTAATTATAGTACAATGTTGGAGAGCATCATGGTCCATGGACTCCATTTGGGGTTTTGCTTATTTCATATAGACATGGATGTTTTCCTTTGCTGGGAATTTTGTTGATTCCAGAGGTTTTGTTTATTGTTTTAAATTATTGGAACATGTGAGTGACGTTTTCCATAATACTCTTTTCAATCTTGCTGATTAATAGTGATTTATGATAAGCGTCTGAATGAAAAATGCATAATGTCATTGATTCTCCATAACTTGTATTAATCTGTGAAATGGTGCTATTCAGTAGGGATCATCCTGATTGACTTTTGAGATATTAATCCTGATTGACTGTTGGGATATTTATTTTTTGAGGTAATCCTGATTGACTTTATACTGATATTAAGTGTAGTATTTTATTATTGGAAGGGGTGTGTCACGTGTGTGAACAATGTATCCGAGTAGAATGACCGTTTCTTTTGGTGTCATTGTACCTAAATAACCAAATTAGTTGGTGTGCAAAAACTGAAATGTATTACTTGCAGAAAGGGACGCTATGCAAAAATCAGTGTTTTGTGTAATTAGTGAAAAACCAATTGATGCTTGTGGAGGTTTTGTCAGTAAGGGTGAAGTTCTGGTTCTTGAAAGATCTTTAGCAAACAAGAGATTTTCTTCCCTCCTGTTGTGCAACCCAAGTCACAATTGATAATACAGTGATTGTTGTTACATAATGCCTGTATTGAGAATGCTTGAGCCTGCCTCTCCAGGCTATATCGAGAGGTGGACATACAACCCCCCGAATTGCTCTACAATAGGGTTTCTGCATCAAATTAACTACTACTAATGTCATGTTTTGTTCTTCTCAATCTCATTTTTTTTAGTCCTCAATTATTTTTTGGGAATTTTCAGTCTGTTTCTATTAATTTTTATGAGTTGTGCCCATCAGTCTTTGACTGCAAGTTACATTGTTGTTGCAGGGGGTCTTGGATGGCCAATTTGATGAACTGCCTGAGCAGGCCTTCTACATGGTTGGTGGTATTGATGAAGTTGTGCAGAAGGCAGAAAAGCTTGCAAAGTTGTCGTGATGGTCATGGACAGTAGAAATGTGTCAATCCTTCATCTACAAAGCTAGGACCTTTCTCATAAGGGAGAACACTTGGCGGTCCCCAAACACCTGAAATAGAGCTATTGTCTTTCTTTCTTTAGAGGAATAAGAATGGGGGAGGGCCTATCTGCTCGGAGAACAATTGACTGTCTCCAAACACATGACATTGAACTTTTGGTCTGTTCTCTCTTTAGAAAATAAGAATGGGGCACATCTGCTCTCAATTTTGATAAGGTAATGCTCTGCATTACACCTAGGCAGCTTTGGCTTTTGCTTCTTATTGAAAGTTGTAGAGACTGGTTAAATAGTTCAACAATGAGGCAGAAATTATGTTGAATCCCCTTGAATTGTAAATTTTGCTTGCTTAAAGCATCTGTGTTTTCAAATAAGCAATTTGTTCTTTTGTGCCATTTGTCTGAGTGATGTAGTTGTTGAAATTACTGACTGTGTTTAAAGGAATAGTGTATTTAGTGATGTATATCTGCAAATCTCATATAAAAACAGAAAGACACACACATACAGACAGACACATATGTAGAGATTTTAGTATGTGGAGACATTGCATGCCCTTGAAACAGGATTATGACTCACAGTAGACAACTAATCTCAGTTGATGTTCTCTGGATGGTTGTTCCTGTAGTCACTGGTTAGTTATATCACTGCTGATTATATCTCTGATTAATACTGGAGCTTATCGCAGGCACGTTTTTTAACTGGGTGATTGTATCAACTGCCATGTCCATTGTTTTGTCTTTTACTGTTACTGTTTCTCACCATCTACAGGTGTGTGGTCATTACCATAGCAATTTACAGTTGTCACCGGAATTTACTTGCATATGTGATTTGTGAAAGGTCATCCCCACCTTATTTCTTCTTGGGACTCGAGACAAATTTTAATGCAGTGTCATCAGCAGTTAAGGTTCAACTTCAAATATGAAGCATTAGTTCCATTGTATGCTTTCACTTTGTACTGTTATTTGATAACTGACAAACTATAATTCCTATTTCTGTATTTGTTTCTGATTATGTTTGTGATTCCAGATGATTTACTATGGAAATCTTGGTGAAGAAACAGCGAAAAAATGTCTTTTTATTTTTTTTATAGGTCAGGGTGCAGGTGCACATAGCATGCTGAACCCAGTAGGTCATCTTGTTCGCTTCACTAAGGCATCAACTCCTTTTTCATCTGGTCATTCATTGATTCATATCTCAGAAATAACAGTCCAGAGTGTGTCTAATGCCAGAAGAAGATACTGGGATGGTACATCAACTTCCAGAAACAGCAATTTAATGACCTAGTGTCTGATTTCATCAGGTCTGTAGTGGTGAACGAGTTGGACCTTGGACTGAAGATCCAGGGTTGAAAACCTGCAGATTGGCCTGTCATAAACCCTGAAAAGTTGGGGATAAAGGGGGGCGCCCTTGGGTTTGTGAGTTGTTCTTTTGAAGTTTCAAGCTTAATGGAAGTGTAGGTTGATGATTGAACCTTCTTGTCTATGGAAGAGGCACAAGCTAAAGAGCGATGTATTATATAATATACTATCTTGCATTAGAAATCAGTGCTCAATGCATTTACCCAGATTCTCAGACATTGATGAGTTGTTATTGGGCCAAAACATTCATGGTGAATGGTACAATTTGGCTAAAAATCAGATTTAGTAAGTAATCTTAGATGGGTCGGTGTGGGTCTTCCCTTAAACACAAATAAGGCTTACCCAAAATCATGATGCCAGGGAAAGCTTTCGAGTGTGGTTGGGAGTGGCGGAGATGCTTGATGAATGCATTTCATTTGGTGAGAAGTGAATTAGGTGTGAAGTGAGTTCTATCTGGATTTCTCTGTTTCCGCTTTGCAATGGATACTTATGTGGGAAAGTTATTGCATCTGTTAGTGGACCTTTGTTTCCTAAGAAATGTCCAGTTTTGTAACTAGTTTTGGCTGGACTTCTTCATTATTGTGTTTGAAACCTGGGAACCCTTGACTGTACTGTGCTCTGCTATTTATTGATGGTAATGTTTAGTTATTCTGCCACTGGATTTGTGTTGTATACTGCCTGTTACACAATGCTACTTCAAACAAGAAAATCATCAAGCACGTGGGGCCAGTGTCTAGCAGGAATTTAAGAGAAAATTCTCCATTTTTGACCTTTTCTTTTTCTGCTCCTGTGCGTGACAATAGGTTGGAATTCTAGGCTCAGACATGTTAGAAACATGGACAAATCAAGTTGCCATCATAGGCCAGGGGTTCTACGAGCAAATTCCATCAACAAACTTCAATCAAGTATAGCTGAAATAAATTCAGCACAATTTAAGTCCTTAGATTGCATGCCTTGTAGAGGATATCAGAAGTGACAGAAGTCTTGGGTCTGAACTCTGCCTCCACTGAGAGCAAGTGGAATTCTAATGTTGAATAGGGATATGGTCATCTTCTATTAACCGTGTCAAAGCAAGTCCATCTTTTTGGAGGCTCAAGTATATGGCTGAAGTGTTGGAAGCTGGAGTTTCTCAAGTGCTTTTTTAAGTATATGCCCAATGTCTACCCCTTGTGATTGTATTTCATTTTGCATATTCATAAGCCTCTAGTATGAAGAAAAACTGATTGTGCATTTTTGGGAACCTTTAACTTACATGTTGGATGGATGACTAGATAGACTTGGCTCACAACCAAGTGGGTTCTTGGTTAGGTTTGGTACATAATGTGCATCAAAGCTATTGATGCTTTAAATTATGGGCTCCATTTTGTGAATTATATGATTTTGAACAGTGAATCTAAGTGGAATCTCAATCCATCGTAAAGCTATGGAGATTTTTTTTTGATTTGCTATTCATGAAGTTGGCTGGTCGGTTAGACCTTTGTGTCAACAGATTCCGGATACTGGTTCACATCCTTTGCGTCAACAGATTTCATATACTGGTTCACTTATGGGAGGTAGGCTACTATAAAGACAGTGTCACCCTTATAGAGTTGTCCATGCATATCCATTCAATATCAAACTACACCTCTCCATGGCTTCTATCTGGATGGTTTTTGCTATATCCCAAATATAGAGTTGAAGTGCCATATCTCTATCTTGTATCTCATTATTTAGAGTTGTCTAGATCGCCTTTGAAGATTTACTTTTGAGGGTCATGGATGGATAACTCCATCAGTCTTTTGCTTGTTAGTAAGAAAAATTTCAAGTTCTGCTAAATTTGTTTATTGCTCTTCCATCGCACTCATCTCTCTTGCAGAATCGCTGTTATATAAGAACAAGTAAATATAATGGGGGAGCTCTACAAGGTCATAACTAGGCAATCAATTAGTCTGCCACAAAGTTCTGAGTTAACCAAGATAAGAACCCTTTTCATTCAAACTTTTATCAAGAACAGGTAATAACCTTGGAGGTTTAGGATCTTTAGTTGCCTCGCAGCCATATTAGAGTTTAACACACATTGAAAAGTTATTTAAGAACAACCATTAACCTTTTAGGTTACTTTGGTGGATTCATGTGCACATAAGAAGCTCCAAAAGGAGGTAAGGATGTCTCATCAGAACATGAAAGTCTGTTTTTTCTCTGCAACTAGGTCTTGCACGTATGAACATATTGATTTGTAAAATTTCCAATCGCACATTTTGATGTACATGCAAGGGGAGATGCATCTTTGATGCACGTTGAGATATCGCTCTCAAAAAGTCTGCAGCTTGTGAATCGTGAAATTCACTCATTCTATTTCCCATTTCTCTCCAGAACTAAGATCTTCTCAGTTTCCATGGCCCCGACCAAATAGATGTTCTGTTGATAATTTGGTGCTTGTCAACCACTCACTTGATGCTAGTAGGTGACTCTTTGGAGCCTTATGGGTCTATGACAAACACTTCGGTGTGGTTGCCAGGGATCTAAGCCTTTGTTGATTCAACCTATTTGATTTTTTTTGAAGCTATAGAGGTGCTTTGAGTTCTTAGAATTTGAAGGATTCTCCAAGAATTCTCATTTTACAAGGTAAATTGTAATTTGTCACCATTAAAACCTTCAATTTAAGTGTAATTTCAGATTATAGAAGCATTGGAAGTTGAAAAGAGATGTTTGGAAGGTTTGTGGAGGCTTGAAAAGGCAAAAGGAAGGCTTCAAGTGCTTCCCAATGGAAATTTTCAAGTTTGCATAGCTTTTTTTTAGTCCCTAGCTCTTGAAAATGCATTTGCATGAAAGTTGAGTACGAGAGAGTAATAATAGAGAGAGGAGAGAACCGATATTTGGAATCTTGTTGCTCTCTCTCTTCATCCTTTTGTTTGAAATTTTTGAAGTAAGAACTACTATGAACATTGAAAGCTTAATACAAGTCATCTTTCAAAAAATCATGGTTTCTTGCTGAAACTTTTTGCATAATCTTAATCTGTACCGCTCAAAAGCTAGGAAAGGAGCCATCAACCATAAAAAATGGGCAAAAAATCACAAAAGATAGAGGCATCATCTTTGTGCAATATGGGGATTCATATTGAGTAGGATGCATTGCGATTTCCCCCCACCATCACGATTTCCATGGAGCATCATGATTGGCCATGGACATTAAGGCACCACAATAGTTAGAGACTTCACCATTATGATTAGACATCCTGAGAGTGCAAGGAAATTGCCAATGAGAAATCAGAGATTGGGGACTGAAAATTGCATACAAGAAATTGCCATCAAGAACTCAATGATTGAGCAATTGCGATTGTTCATCAACATTGCTGTTGGGGCCATCATAATTGCTCCCATGTGACTTCCACAGACATTATGATTTTTCCCAAACATCATGATTGCTTTGAGACATCACATAATCCTCGGGAAATCGCATATGTTGGGTAATTGTGTTTTTTTTAAAGATTTTTTTTGAAAGTTTTGTATATTTCTAGTCCTTGTTCCTTTTTCTATAGGGTTGTAAAATCAAATTGAGTGGAGAATGCTCCAAAACATAGAAGTTTGCAAAGTAGGAATTTCAGAGGAGGCCTCATACTACTTGGCACCTTTTGGGGACTTCAACTTGCCAACAAACTATCGAGATACCCTTACTTGGACACCTTGAAACTAAGAGAAAAAACATTACGTCATTTGGACACCTAAATCATTGAGAATGCAAAATGAGCACTAGAAACCCAAACAACTTGATAATTAAAAAACGAAAGCTCTAATCAAAGTGAAAATTGATGCATACACTTAAGATCCAGTCTCACACTAGGGTAAATAGTTAAATCTTCAAGTTTTTGCTCTTCAAAAGAGACTATGACTCGAGTCAATTCGATTGCCTACTATTCATTTTTAGTGATTCTAGTGAGTCAAATAGCAACTTAGAAGTGACATGCAAGGACAACCTATGAGTGAGGAATTCATGTCTAATATTGAGAGCGAGTATCATGCCACTCTTGTATTTTTGTGTACCAATGTGCATGGATCTATGGTCTATCTTGATAGATTAAATCACAATATCATTAGATTGCAATCTTCTAGTGGATCTAGTCCATGGAAGAAGCAGTTGTGAAGTTGATAAAATATCGTTACCTAGATAAAAAGCTACCATGGATGGTGATGTGTGAGAATTTTTATTGTACCAATTATATGGGAGAGTTAGAGATTGAGAATTCGTATGATGTAGAGGAGTTAGACACAATTCCTCATGGAAAGTCCATCTTAAATAGGATACTCTTTGTAGATAGAGTTCCTATGTATTCCAAGCCTAAGGAAGTCTACCTTGTCATGGGAACGGACCCAACTCTTTAATCTTTTGGATGTCCAAATGATTCATGACCCACTTCTATTATTGTCCAAGAGCTGAAGGATCCAAAGAACGAGCTTTTGATGACACTTTCATAGATAGAAAACAGAAAGAGTATTGGAAAGTGTATGAGGAGGAGAAAGAAAAATGCAAATACCTAAGATAACTTGTCTTCTCTCCAAAGAGGCAAGAGAAAAGGAGCAAAAAAAGATATGAGACTAATGGAGACATGTGAGAGAAAAGAAACTGGATGGGGAGAAATCCCAATTTCTAGTTGTGCAAGATATCATAAACAAAGTTTGGTTAGGAGGAGGAAACCCTAATCCTCAATTTAGACCTTTAAATGGCTAGAGACCTCCTAATCCATAGGCTATCCAACAAAATTTCCTTTGATTTCCATTCGCAAGACATCAATAATTAGTTGAGAAGGATCTGACCTTCCCAAGTGGCCAAGTAAATGAAAAATCATTATGAAGACACTACACATCCATATAATTATGTGGCAGAATTCAAGCAAGTGCTCCAAAGAGAGAAAATGAACGAATTTTTCACACAATACAAAGTTTTTGGACTCACATTGGTAAAAATTGCATTGAATTGGTTCTAACCATTGGATGTGCATACATTTAGAGATATTGGACATCTCATAGATTACTTTATGGTAAGTTTTCAAAGAAAGGAGTTAGAGATGACACCTCTTCTTTGATCCATAGCTTCAAACATCACATTCATGAAACGGTGAGGCTTTGTGCTTAAAGATTCCATAAATATGTAGATCGATGCCTAGTTAGAGAGCTTTCTTCCCAAGAAAGGTGGATTTCCCTCTTCTTGGATGGTTTTCTTAGCAATGAATCATGGGCTTTTTTCTATGTAAAGCGCTTGTGAACTCTAGATGCATGTCTCAATAAAGTGCATAGATTTAGAAGAAAACCTCGCAAAAGATCTAACACTTCAGTAAAATAAAGTTTATCTTCTTCTAGTAGTGGATCACACCTACCCTCTATTGATGAACTTGCTGACATGGTATCTAAGAAGTTGGGAACTCAACAAGGAGCACCTCAACAAGTGCATCCTTTTAGAAGGTGTTATCAATGTGGAGGAGACTACCGAACAAAGATATTACTTTTGGGAAATCCCAACCATATGTGGATAGAATAGAACCACAATATTGTCAATATGGCTAGAAGAAGATTGTAAACCATACCATGGATGAGTATCATTTCAATGGCAATATGTGAGATAACTTCATGCATATTAACCAACACTGTATGTATACACATCTCATGGACCACCAAGAAATTACAACCATTGATAATATTATCTAGCACATAGGACACAAACAGGTTAGTAGGATAATAATCCACCATAGTGTATCCTAGGACCCCTTCACCACAAAATGTTGTTCCCATCAAATACACCAACCTTGAAGACAACAAAGAAAGAGCCCTTGTGCCTATATCATTTGCATTGCCTCCAAAAGTATAAGAACCTATTTATGAGTATGTTGGATGCGATCAATATTACTAGGAAGAATCACAACCAAACTACTTTTCTTCTTATATGTACAATACTATGGTCATGATTCTAATTGGAATCAATCAAGGACAAGAAGAAAACTATTCTAATATGTGGTATAACACTAGTAGACCTATGAGAAAAAATAGAGTGCCAGGTACAAAAGGGCCTTGTTATTGATGTGACATGGATCATTTTATTTGGGATTTTTCTCACCCTTCTAATTATCATCCTAGTACTAGAAATGAGTGTGAATTTTATCCAAAGTGTGGAAAGGAGCATCTCTTTAGGGATTTCCCTAAAACCCTAAAAGAGGGAAGGCCACTCACATGAACATCATAGAGATAGTAGAACCAACCTATTTTGTCTATAATACATTAGTATTGATGCAAGGAGAGACTAGAGTCCAAGCTCAACATAGAGAAGTCCAAACAGAAATCAAAATTTTTAGCCCATTAGATGAAAACAAAGACTGATGAAGCTTGAGAATAGTAAAAAACACAATTGACAAGAACGAAAACCCACATAGAAAGAGAGAACATGCATGGAAATCAAGAAAGGAGAAGCTTAAAAAGAAATAAAATCAAAGAACGAGTGACTCAAAAGAAAATTTGCAAAAAGAAAAGTGAGGATTCAATTGGTTTATGAATCTCACCATAATCACACACAATCATCCATACAAGGTAGATTGTTTTCATCTTTCCTGAAGATGTCCAAATGTTCTTTAAAGCCTATCAAGTAAGATTGACCATTAGATCTAGCTTAGAACATCACAAAAAGTGCTAGCCTATGTTGAGATGTCAAGCACAACATGTGATGACTGAGGATGACACATATCACGTTTTTGTTTCTCTGCCATGTAGAGTGGGTATGTCCATATATGGCAGGAATAATTTCAATCAACTTTACCAAATTTAGGCACATCTTTTCTTACCAAGTCACTTACTTGCAAAAATTAGGGTTTTCTTTTATGTACTGTTCTTTATATATTGTACTCGTTGTCTTGTTGTATTATGTCATTCTTGTATATTCTCTTTAGGTAATAGAAGAGGTAGAAGAAGGTTCTTCTTCCTTGCCTTAATTTGTGTGCTCCTCTCTTTGACTGTGAGCTTGTGTGAGAGCTCTCTTCCTTATCTCTTTTCCCTTGACATGGTATTAGAGCTAGTGTGGTTATAGAGAGCTCATGAAGAAGGTTGACAATAAAGAGTGCGTGAGAAGGCATGAAGAACATGTGCTTCAAAAATGATCTCATATTTCTACAAAATTTGGTATGAAGGTAGAAGGACTCAAAATAGTTTTGAGAGTTATTCCTTTAAGATCACTATTTTTGCTCAAATTTTAGTTTCAGATCCATTTTGACTTGTATTTCAAGCTTGCAAGGTGGGGCCCACCAAAAAATAGATCAATTTGCAAAACTGTAACTTGCGTTCTATTTTCATCTCCCAAATATTTTAGATCCAAAAGTTCAAACAATTTTGTGTGCTATTGGTTCACGAAAACTATGTTTTTCTGAGATTGAATTGTCAAGTCACAATGTGACAATGTCAAGCAGAGGTATTGTTTAGTGCATTTGCATTATTGTAAATTGCTATAGAAATGGAAAATGTTGATGGAATGAGTTAACTTATGAGAAATAAGTTGGAAAATACCAACTTTCATGCTTGAAGATTCAAAATGAAGAATTTCTTGATGGGAAAAGGCTATTGAAAGGACATCAAAGGTGATAATGAAAATTCTCTACAGTTACCAAAGAGGAATCAGACTATAGACTAGCTAAGAATACATGCGGAGTGGAATCATGGAGCATGGAAGGTAATGGATTCGATATTTGTTAGCATACAATATAGCATGATTGGACACATACAAGATGCCAAAACTCCGAAAGAGTCTTGGAACATTTTGGCTACATTGTATGAGACAAATACAAAGGAATTGAAATTGCAACTCAAGAGTGACTTGCATAAATTGGAGAAAAAAAGCATGTCGGTAAGTGACTACACCTTAAAACTCAAAAGCATACATGAGTCACTTCCATCTATTGGCATCAATGTAGATGATGATGATGATGATAAGGTTGAAGTGTGCCTTCATGGTTTAGGAGTTGCATTTAAGCAATTTAGAACTTCTATTCAGACCAAAGAGAATATTCCTTTTTTTTTTGGATTTTGTGTCCATGCTAATAATTGAAGAAAAAACCTTGATGAAGACTCAAGATCCAAAGGAAAAGTTGGTTATGAGGAGGTATTGTACTCTGGTAGAGGAAGAGGTCAAGGAAAAAGATTCAAAAGTGTAAGAGGAAACAATAACCAAGATCAAGGTCAACACTAATGCAGGAAGTAGAGGATAGTTTCAAGGCAAGGGGACCCAAAGAGGCCACATAAATTTCCAAAGAAATGATTAAGGTAATGACAATAAGTGATGCTGGAATTGTGATAAACTTGTTCACTTTCAATGTGATTCCAAGTTGAAGAATGAAAATTGATAAAAACAACAAAAAGACTATGCATCCATAAATGCATATGATTTGTAGAAGCTCTTCATGGTCACAACATCACATGATGAATATAATGTCTATTCCTTGTCGAGACCAACACCAAATTTGACGCCGTTGTCGACACACGTGCTCAAGGATGAACATGTGATGGTAAAAATGTTGGAAGAATGACATTGGAAGGTAATTTGGTGGATTTTTCTAGCTTTTGTACTATTTGTCATGCTCTTTTGCCTCATTATCACCTTCCATACCTTCCTCCTGTTGGTGTAAATTGCAAGCCTACACATTTGGCTCAAAGGATGCATTGAAGTCTACACATACATGAAGAAGCATAGGAACATATGCTAGTGGTTAATTACCACTTTACCTCATTGTAAAAGTCAAATTGACTTAGAATCTTTTGTAATCACCTACCAAAGTGAGTCGTGGAAAAAGTAGCTCATTTGAATATCCTAATATGTAGGAGCTTGATCATAGGGAGCCAAAATTTGAATTTGAATTCAACTCTTCACTCATTACATATAAAAGTGAACATGAAAAGTCGCGGGTAAGAGAGATCACTACCGAGCTTCTCATTTCTGATTTTGAGTGTGTGTGAGGACTATACTATAGCCTACACCTCTCTACACCATTAGGAAATGTTGTTCATGCCAATGGGATTGTATACAAGTGTTCATTAATAGATACATTTACATCATTCATCTCTGAATTCTCTGTTAGTCTACTCAAAAGTCTGTCAACTTGTCAAGGGCATATCTCGGTCAATTCTTCACCAAATCGAGTGATTCAAAATGTATTGGATTCAGCTCAAAGTAATCTAAGTGCTATCAAAGTTTGAAGTGATTCTATTCAGCCATTTTAGAGAAATCTGCGTCGAGGTGAACTCTGGTCATTTTCTACTACAGTCCTAAAAAGTCGGGGGTATAGCTAAAATTGCTAAATTGATTTCTCTTAGCATAGTTTATCTTTTTACATCATTCCACTTTCAAATGGTATCTTACTAAGCTAATTAAATACCCCTAGAAGGAAGTTTATCAATTTCTATTGTGCTGGTCACACTGAGCAAAACATTCAGCAGGTGTCAAGACATAAATAGAAGGTTTTCTTGAGTTAGTGAACTTCAAAGTTATCTGTTTTGCTTCAATCATTACACACATCACTTCCAAAGTACATAGGCCATTTTTTGGTGTTATTGGAAAGCTAAGAAGGTCTACTTATAAGCAAAAGAGGGCTGGTACAAAGCAGGTGTAGCAGTACCTACTCAGTCTCTTGGAGCATCCATCCATCTTTCCCAACAGTGGTATCAGAGCAATAGAGGTAAAATGGGAGATGATTTTCCTTCATTTATTGATAAATTGGACAGGAACATCTATCAAGCTTGGTCTCTAAGGATGAAGACCTACTTACAAGGAAGGAGTATCTATGGATACATCTCAGGAGATGAGGAATTGCCCTCATTCAAAGCAAGAGGATTGCCAACCAAGGAAGAACAAGAAAAACTCAACACATGGTGTGCTAAGGATGCATTGGAAAGGTCTTATTTACTCAACTCTATCTCTGACTTTCTTTTGCCACGTATCAAAAATTGTAAGACATCCCAAGAAACTTGGGAAACCTTGTCATCATATTTTTCCTCCAATACAAGGGCCAGGAAAAATCAGTTGTGGATTGAATTCACAACACTAAGGAAGCAACCTAAGCAAGCTGTTTCAGAATTTGTGACCAAGATCAAAGATGTTGTAGATCAGTTAGCAAGCATAGGAGAAGAGATTGAAGAAGAACAAATTGTAAGGCAAGTGATCAATGGAATCAAGGTTGATGAAAAATGGGAAAGCTTCACCACTGCAATGGATCTCTACATGGACATGCATACTCCAGATCTTACAACTCTCATGGGACAACTATTTACACATGAAGCAAAGCTCACCAAGAATGGAGATACATCCAAAGGTAATAACTCTTCTGCCCTATACAATGATAAGAAGTCTAAGGATAAAGGCAAGAGCAAAAAAATGGAAGATGAAGGCTCTACCTCCCAACCCAACTATGCAGGGAGAGGTAGATCTTCAAGAGGAAGGGGCAGAGGAGGTAAGCAAGGTAGGGGGAAACCCTATAACTCATCACCATGCAATATTTGTGGTTTATCAAATCATACTATAGATGAGTGTTTCAGGAATTTACAAAAATCAAAGAGGAAGAGGCTACCAAAGAGGTGGATACTCACAATCAAGAGGAAGGTTCAACCATCATCAAAGCCACAACAACAATTACAACAACAATTACAACAACAATTACAATGGCAACTACCAAGGAGGATTCAAAACCAGAAAGGACTACAACAAGTACACAGAGGAGCAAGATGACTCTCTTCTGATCATGAATATGACTTCAAAGTCAGGTACAAATGATGACCACCTATTCTACATTGACTCAGGGTGCTCAAATCATGTGGCTGGCAATGTGGCACTACTCTCTGATCTTGAGGAACCTAAAGGAAAACATCAAGTCCAAACAGGTGATGACATAAAGCATTCTGTAGTTAAAGTTGGAAATGTTAAGACTTGTGATGGAAATCAGAATTTTTTGAGCAGGGTACTCTATGTACCAACCATTACCAAAAATTTGATGAGTGTTGGTCAGATTGTGGAGAAAGGTTTGAAGGTTAGATTCAACCAATATGGAGCATATGTGGAGGATCCAAGACATGGGTTCAAGAGGATTGCTAAAGGAGAAAAATCAGGTAGACTTTTCACTTTTGAGTTGGAAGATACAAAGAATATTGCACTATATAGTTATAAAGATCAAACACTTTCAGAGCTTGAGATTTGGCATAAAAGGTTAGGGCACATAGGAGAAAGAACCTTGAACAAATGTGCAGGGACCAATGTGTGCTTGGGATACCTAATGTATCCAAGCAACATATGATTTACAAGTGTGGTGCTTGTCAATTTGGTAAGTCTCACAGGTTACCCTTCTCCAAGAAAGGATATATGCATGAAGACTACTTAGAGCTTGTACACACAGATGTTTGGGGACCTAGCAAAGACCCCTCAGTCTCAGGATCAAGGTACTATGTGTCTTTCATTGATGAGTATAGCAGATTGACTGTATTATATTTCATGAAGCACAAGGATGAGGTATTTAATTGTTTTAAGAAATATCTTGCATTAGTTGAAAATCAGACAGGAAGGAATTTGAAGAGGCTAAGGTCAGATGGAGGAGGTGAGTACTTCTCCAATGAATTTGAAGAATTCTTGTAGGATAGAGGCATCAAAAGAGAGATAACCACAAGGTATTCTCCTGAACAGAATGGGGTAGCTGAGAGAAGAAATAGGTTAATTGTTGAGACAACTAGATCTATGCTTAATGAGAAGAAGTTACCTAACTATCTATGGGCAGAGAGTGTTTCTACTGCCACTTACCTCATAAACAAGTTACCATCTAAGTCACTTGATGGTATGACACCCTATGAAGCATGGCATGGTAAGAGACCATCATTAGATCACTGCAAAATATTTGGATGTGTAGCATATGTACACATTCCTTCTCAGATAAGAGGTAAGATAGACCCAAAGGCTGAAAAATGCATTTTTATTGGGTATGATTTAAATAAAAAAGGTTACAGGTTTTATAATCCTACCAATAAGGGATTTATGGTAAGCAGAGATGTGATCTTTGATGAAAATGATTCTTGGTATGAGAATGAATGCAGGAAGGTTAAACTACCCTATGATTTGGAAGAGGAATTTCCAAAACTTGCAAAGGAGGAACCTACTCAGAATGAAGACTCAAGTTCAGATGATGAAGACACTATCAACCTTGAAGAATTCAAGGCATGGAAGTCCAAAGGCAAAATGAAGATGAAGAAGCTTGAAGACATACCTGAATCTTCAACTCAATCAGTTAGAAGATCACAAAGAGAAAGTAAGAAACCTATCAGATATGGGTATGATACATCTCTTGTTACTAAACATTCAGTTTATCTTGCCAAATATTTGTCAAATGAAGAACCAGGATCATATGAAGAAGCAATAACCAAATCAGAATGGAAAGAAGCTATGGATGAGGAGATTGGAGCACTCAAGGAGAGTGACACATGGGAGTTAGTACCTAAGAAGGACTCCATGAAGGTAATAGGATCCAGATGGATCTATAAGTTGAAAAGAAATTCTGATGGAACAATTAATAGGTACAAAGCCATATTGGTAGCCAAGGGTTTTGCACAAACCCAAGGCATTGACTATGAGGAGACATTTTCACCTGTGGCCAAGATGCCAACGATTAGAGTGTTGGTAAGTGTGGGTGCATCAAAGAATTGGAACATGTACCAATTGGATGTCAAGAATGCTTTCTTGAATGGATGGATTTTAGAAGAAGTATATATGTCACAACCTCCTGGCTATGAGGACCCTAAGAAGGTAACTTATGTTTGCAAATTAAAGAAGGCTTTATATGGATTGAAGCAGGCACCTAGGGCATGGAATTACACGTTAATTACAGAGGTAATATACCTTTGTGTTTATGTTGATGACATCATCATTATAGGTAATGATGTCAATGGAATCAGGTATATCAAAAGCCAGATGATGAAGGAGTTCAAGATCAATGATCTTGGTTTATTGAAGTATTTTCTAGGGCTTGAATTAGTTTACACTAATTCAGGGATATACATTACTCAGAAAAAGTATGTACAAGATATGTTGAAGAAGTTTCACTTGCAGGATGCTAAAGTAGCAAGCACTCCAATGGAGGTAAACCTAAAGCTAAGTTCCCATGAAGGTGATGAAGTCAAAGACATTACAGGTTATCAAAGTATGGTGGGTAGCTTGAACTATGCTACTCTTACAAGAATTGATATTGCATATGGAGTAAGTGTGCTAAGTCAATTTATGCACAAGCCAAGGATACCTCACTTAGAGGCTGCCAAGAGAATCTTGAAGTATCTCAAGGGTACACAGAACCATGGTTTGTATTTCCCTTACACTTCAGATATTGATATCAAAATTTATTCAGATGCAGATTGGGCAGGATGCAAGGATGATAGGAGGAGCACTTTTGGATATATCTCTTTTGCAGGTGACAAACCAATTTCATGGTCTTCAAAGAAGCAACCTACTGTTGCTTTGTCTTCCATAGAGGCAGAGTATAGAGGACTAGCTAATGCCACACAAGAAGCAATTTGGATTAAGCTTTTGTATACAGAATTGGGCTTATATACTAGGTCTCCAATAATCTTTGGAGATAATACAAGTTCTCTTCACCTTGCAGCTAATCCTATTTACCATGCTAGGACCGAACACATAGAAGTCCATTATCATTATGTGAGAGAGAAGTTGATAAGCAAGGACATTCAACTTACCTATGTATCAACCAACATGCAATGTGCAGATTTGTTGACTAAAGCTTTGGATGGAACAAAACTTTAAAGGTTCAAATCCATGATTGGATTACAGGATATACTTGAAGCTTGAAGATGAAGACTTAAGCCAAAATGTTTGGCTTGAGGGGGAGCTGTTGGTGTAAATTGCAAGCCTACACATTTGGATCAAAGGATGCATTGAAGTCTACACATACATGAAGAAGCATAGGAACATATGCTAGTGGTTAATTACCACTTTACCTCATTGTAAAAGTCAAATTGACTTAGAATCTTTTGTAATCACCTACCAAAGTGAGTCATAGAAAAAGTAGCTCATTTGATTGAAGGAATATATCCTAATATGTAGGAGCTTGATCATAGGGAGCCAAAATTTGAATTTGAATTCAACTCTTCACTCATTACATATAAAAGTGAACATGAAAAGTCACGGGTAAGAGAGATCACTCCCGAGCTTCTCATTTCTGATTTTGAGTGTGTGTGAGGACTATACTATAGCCTACACCTCTCTACACCATTAGGCAATGTTGTTCATGCCAATGGGATTGTATACAAGTGTTCATTAATAGATACATTTACATCATTCATCTCTGAATTCTCTGTTAGTCTACTCAAAAGTCTGTCAACTTGTCAAGGGCATATCGCGGTCAATTCTTCACCAAATCCAGTGATTCAAAGCTTATTGGATTCAGCGCAAAGTCATCTACATGCTGTCAAAGTTTGAAGTGATTCAATTCAGCCATTTCAGAGAAATCTGCATCGAGGTGAACTCTAGTCATTTTCTACTATAGTCCTAAAAAGTCGGGGGTATAGCTAAACTTGCTAAATTGATTTCTCTTAGCATAGTTTATCTTTTTACATCATTCCACTTGCAAATGTTAGCTTACTAAGCTAATTAAATAAACCTAGAAGGAATTTTATCAATTTCTACTGTGCTAGTCACACTGAGCAAAACATTCAGCAGGTGTCAAGACATAAATAGAAGGTTTTCTTGAGTTAGTGAACTTCAAAGTTATATGTTTTGCTTCAATCATTACACACATCACTTCCAAATTACATAGGCCATTTTTTGGTGTTATTGGAAAGCTAAGAAGGTCTACTTATCAAGTATGAAGCAAAAGAGGGCTGGTACAAAGCAGGTGTAGCAGTACCTACTCAGTCTCTTGGAGCATCCATCCATCTTTCCCAACACCTCCACCATAGCCACACTTCATTTTCTTCATAAAAAGAATTTGTTTTTTGCCATATTACTCACCTCCCCTCCACATTCCCTCATTTTGTGTGTGTGTGTGTGTGAGAGAGAGAGAGAGAGAGAGAGAGAGACAGAGAGAGAGAGAGAGAGAGAGAGAGAGAGAGAGAGAGAGAGAGAGAGAGAGAGAGAGAGAGAGAGAGAGAGAGAGAGAGAGAGAGAGAGAGAGAGAGAGAGAGAGAGAGAGAGAGAGAGAGAGAGAGAGAGAGAGAGAGAGAGAGAGAGAGAGAGAGAGAGAGAGAGAGAGAGAGAGAGAGAGAGAGAGAGAGAGAGAGAGAGAGAGAGAGAGAGAGAGAGAGAGAGAGAGAGAGAGCTATGCTGTTTGTGCATTTCTTAGCTCTTTTCTTGAAAATCCAGGTCCATTACCATCTCTAGTAGGTTGCATAGTTATGACAAGGTATTTTTTGAAGTTCACATTGACCACCTCGATCTGTCACGATAGACCAAGAAATTCGTGTTCTTTGTGTTGCATCTACACCATAGCAAAGGCCTCCCTAGTGCCATCTGTTGGAGCAAGTCTATGACAAGCCTAAGTATTGGCTTGAGTCTCACAAGGTCATAGGAGAAGTTTTAAAGTGAAGACAATGTATGAGTTCACTTGTGAACTATCTCTTGTAATTTTTGAAGCCTTTACTTGATGTAAAAGTGAAAGCATCTAAAGTGGTTGAGTCCACTTGATGAAAAAAGGAAACAGAATCCACGAATTCATGATTGAAGTGGTTGGAGAATCAATCAATCACTAAAAGATAGGAGATTTGTTTTAGGTGAGCAAGATTCAAATTCAAATCTTGGCTCCAAAGATCACTATATATACACGGCTCTTTAGTCGCGGTTTTAGAACTCCATGAGCAAAGCTTTATGCCATATCAAAGTGTGGGTTCAAGTTAAACATATATATCAGTAAGTCCATTGTACTTTACAATCAATATACATTCATTTTCATGATCATTTGAATTCAGATTTTCATGCTTTTTGTGAGTATACTATTCACTACCATATCTCTCAATTTTCTCTGTTAGATTGCAGAGATGATTTCTCTCAGCTTGGTGCATCATTTTCAGTGATTTAAGTTGATAAAGTTTTCTTGTTAAGTCTACTACATATTCATAAAATTTCATTGCAAATTGGTTTTTTAATCTTGAGATATGCTCATTTGAAGTTGACTATATCTCTTCATATTTTACTTCTCTGTTAGCACTCTGTCAGAACAATCATTTTCTTAGGGCTTGTTTGTTGGAGATAGACGTCTGCGGAAGCACGCGAACAGCACAAGGAAGAAGAAGAAGCTTGGAGCACAAACACACAATACTAAATGTATTACTAGAGAATGTACAAAGATAAGTAGCCCATTAGGGCAATAGGCGTATATACAAGCCCGGGGAAAAAAACCTCCTAAAGAGGGAAAAAAGTGCCCCGGCAGTCCTAGAGTGTTCACACACATCACTACCTAAATATATCAACAAATCCCCCCTGGGAGTGATGCAGTGAACAAGGAGCTGGCACTCATGTATAAGGAAGTGCCAAGTTATGTGGAAATCACTCCACAAAAGGAAGTAAGCCCAAAGCTTTGCGGAAAGCTTCAAACTTCTCCCTAGGCAGAGCCTTCGTGAAAAGGTCTGCAATGTTCTCCTGCGTGGGCACATATGCCAAGCTGATCTCCCCAACAGAGAACCTCTCCCTGACATAGTGA
Organism: Ceratopteris richardii; assembly: GCA_020310875.1. Lineage (NCBI taxonomy): Eukaryota > Viridiplantae > Streptophyta > Polypodiopsida > Polypodiales > Pteridaceae > Ceratopteris > Ceratopteris richardii. The sequence continues at coordinate 155,838,424 of CM035418.1, read as the reverse complement.
TAATGCACTTCAATGTGCTTAGTGCGAGCATGGAACACAGGGTTCCTCCCAACTGCCAATGCGCTCTGACTGTCAGTGAAGATGGTGGTGGCAGAAGACTGGCCAACACCCAAATCAGCCATAAGGCGTCTGAGCCACACACACTCAACAGTCGCTGTGAAAGCTGCCCTATACTCAGCCTCACAACTGGAAGTGGCCACAGTAGGCTGCTTCTTGCTCAACCAAGATATACATGAGCTACCAAGCTTGAAGCAAAAACCACTGGTGGACACACGAGTGTCATAGCAACCAGCCCAATCTGAGTCAGAAAAAGCATGCAAATCTGGCGGTAGTGATCCCCCCTTGGGATAAAACAACCCAAGTAGCCGAGTACCACTCAAGTAGCAAAAGATGCGCTTAACCGCTTTCCAATGCGTGACTCCTGGGCAATGCATAAACATGCTCATCTATGAGACAACAAACTGAATATCTGGCCGAGTAATGCATAAGTAAATCAAGCATCCAACAGCCTGCTGATAGAGAACAGCATTAAATGCATCTCCAGCATCATGAAGACTCAATCGTAAACCTGTCTCCATAGGAGTGGCAATAGGCTTACCGTCTTCAAGGCCAAAATGCTGCAATAATGTGTCAATATATTTCGTTTGACACAAAGCCATTCCACCATCAACGTGCATAAACTGAATGCCCAAATAGTGATGCAAATGCCCCAAATCACACATCTCAAATGAGGCATGCAAATCAACCTTAAAATTAGCAATATGTGTCTCAATAGGACCAGTGAGCAGCATGTCATCAACATAGACAACAATGATCAGAAGCACATCATTAGCACGTTTAACATATAAGGTGCTTTCAGTTGGATTGTTCTCAAAACCATGTGCAATCAGATAGGCATGTATCTTCTCATACCAAGCACGTGGTGCTTGCTTTAAACCATATAATGCCTTCTTTAACCTACAAACCTGGTTTTCATGCCCTTTCTGCACAAAGCCACGGGGTTGAAAAACATACACTTCTTTATGCAAGTCACCATTCAGAAATGCTGTTTTAATGTCCAACTGATGTACATTCCAACCATGATGGGCTGCAAGTGCAGAAATGCTTCGAATAGTAGTCATACGGCATGTAGGTGCAAAGGTCTCATCAAAATCAATGCCTCTTTCCTGTGCATAACCCTTTGCAACAAGCCTAGCCTTATACCTGTCAACTGTACCATCAGGTTTACGCTTCAGCTTGTATACCCACTTAGTGCCAATGGACTTCTTGCCAGGAGGCAAGTCACATAAAGACCATGTACCATTCTTCATTATAGCATCATATTCAGATTGCATAGCAGCCATCCAATTTTCTAAATTTTGTGCTTCATCAAAAGAAACAGGCCCATTCTCATCACAGAGACTAGATGCAGCCATAGCATAGCAATCTGATGCAAAGGAGGCACTATGAGAGCCTAAACGAGTACGATATGACAAAGGTGCATCTAATTTGCTGTCACGCAAAGTTTGCACCAACCATTTTGGCATAGTTTTGCCTGCTCAATATCAGCTCTCTCATCAACAAGTGCATCATGTAAATCTGCATAGAAATGGAATGATCTGCATCATCATATGAAACCTGCAAAGGCTGAGAAGTTGCCTCATTAGGACCAGCACTAGCCTGTCCACCTGTAAAAAGAGGCATCAAAGTATCATACATGTCTTTGGAGCTAACAAATGTCTCCTTAGTACATGAAAGCAATGGCTGAATAGCATCTTCCACAAAGACAACATCACGGCTAACCAGAATGCGTTTAGTCTGTGGATGATACAGACGATAGCCTTTACTTTCAAAACTGTACCCAACAAAAATACATTTTACTGCCTTATCATCCAATTTTCTACGATGTTGTTCAGGCACTAATGCATATGCCAAACAACCAAAAACACGCAGATGAGCAACAGATGGCTTGCGGTCATGCCAAGCCTCATATGGAGTGATAGACTGCAACGCTTTAGTGGGACACCTGTTCAGTACATATGCTGCACATATGACAACCTCAAGCCAGAAACTATGTGGTAAAGCCTGACTTTTGACCATGCACCTCGCCATCTCCATGAGTGACCTGCTCTTTCGTTCAGCAACTCCATTCTGTTGAGGTGTATACGGCACTGTACACTGGTGTTTTATCCCACGTTCAGCCAGAAATGCATTAAAATCTGAAGATTTATATTCCCCCCCTCGATCAGAACGGAGGGTGCCCATTTTACATGCTGACAGATTTTCAGCCAAAACCAAAAACTGTTTGAAGCACATGAACACTTCGGACTTTGCTTTGAGTGGATATACCCATGCATGCCTGGAAAATCATCAATGAAAGTCACGAAGTAAAGGTAATTTCCAAAAGAGGGTGTCTGCATAGGACCACAGACATCACTATGTGCAAGCTGCAATTTCTGTGTAGCCCGAATTGAACCATCTTTTGGAAAGGAAGAACGCTACATTTTGCCCAAAATACAGCCTTCACAAACATGTTTTCCAGGTGCCTCAAGTTTGGGCAAAGAGGACACCATTTCAGATTTCTGTAGGCGTAACAAACTAGCAAAATTCAGATGACCAAAGCGTGCATGCCAAAGCTTTGCATCTGACATAGCCTGAGAATCATGAACTGCACATGCCAAATCATTCACAGATCTTTCATAGTCTATGAGCTTATACAGCCCACGACATAAAATGCCAGAAGCAATAATCACATTGCCATTTGAGAGATCATGGACTGTACACCTGTCATCAACGAATTTCACAACCAAGCCAATCTTGGCTAATGCAGAAACTGATAACAGGTTCTTTTTGATCCCTGGCACAAATAAAGCATCTGACAAAGTGAAAGAACTACCATCAGCAGTAGTCAAAATGATCTTACCAACTCCCATAACAGGATAAGAGGAGTTATTGGCGCATGTGACAGTATTCCCTGTAGGGGCAGGCTCGAGTGAAGAGAAGAAACTGCGCTGCGAGGTAATATGTTTGGTCGCCCCACTGTCAAAGTACCAAACATCTGAGTCTACTGCAGACATGCACTGATCATGAGAAGATGGGTCAAAACTGCAGACAGTAGTAAACGCCCATTCTTCTTCCTGCACAAGATTTGCAGACTCTGTTTTTGGTGTAGAGGCCTCTGCAACAACCATTCCAGCCTCTTTCTTCTTTGCCTCTTTAGCAGCCAGTTTTGGACAGTTCTTTATAATATGATCATTTCCTTTACAGTACTTGCAGAACAATTTCTGCTTTTCTGATTTCTTCTCATCTTTATCCTGGTTCTTCGATTGTGCAGCATTTGCAGATTTCTGCTTACTAGTAGAAGAGCTCCATTTTCCTTTGCCCTTCTGACTAGCCAGGAAAGCTTGATCTGCAACACACATAATGGACCTGTTCTGCCTGGACTGATCTTCCTGCAACAGAACAGAGACTAATTCCTCAAATGACAAGGCATTCAGATTGCCTTTCATCATCAACCGAAGACTAGAGGCAAAACTCTGATATGAATCAGGAAGACCATTCAGAACGGTCTGCACAAGTGAGCTATCTGGTATAACCTCATCAGCAGAAATCAATTGTTCCTTCAGGTCTTTGATCTTTGTAAGAAAACTGTCCATAGAATCATCTTCATTCATGTGCTCACTCTCCAACTGTTTTCGGAGGTAAGCAACACGTGCCTCATTCCTAGCCTGGTACAAAGTGGTAAGTGTATCTCAAGCATCCTTTGCTGTTCTGCAAGAGGGAATGTGAGGAATAATGGCACGTTTGACAGACAAAGCTATCAATGCATGTGCCTGGGCATCTCTGCCATCCCAACGAATCTGCTCTGCTGTAGGTGCAACAGAAACAGCAGCACGAACAGGAATCTGTGGAATATCATCTTTGACACCATCTTCATCAGCTCCAACACCTGTATTTGCAGTACCTGTCGTTACAGGTGTAACAGGACGTCTTTCAACACCCTGCACAATGTTCCACAATCCTTTTGCAACCAGTACATGTCGCATCATATAAGCCCATAATGGGTAGTTGGTACCATCTAACTTATCCTCAATAGCCAACATACAGAATACATCACTGCTTTCAGCCATGGCCGGTGACTAAAATACCTTGATGCAGAAAATTGACTGTATCTCAAAAAGTTGAACAGAACTGCCCAGACGAGTTTTGCTAGACCTGTAGCAGACTTCGAGACGCTTAAACTGGCGAACAGAAACTGGTATATACCTTTGGCACAAAAGGACGAAATAGCTTGCACAAGCGCTTCGATAGTGCGTTCGACGGCGCCCTAGAAGAAGCGACGACCTGCTCTGATACCAATTGTTGGAGATAGACGTCTGCGGAAGCACGCGAACAACACAAGGAAGAAGAAGAAGCTTGGAGCACAAACACACAATACTGAATGTATTACTAGAGAATGTACAAAGATAAGTAGCCCATTAGGGCAATAGGCGTATATACAAGCCGGGGGAAAAAAACCTCCTAAAGAGGGAAAAAAGTGCCCCGGCGGTCCTAGAGTGTTCACACACATCACTACCTAAATATATCAACATTGTTCTCAGTGTGTACTTCATCATTTTCCATGAATAAATTCTTGATAGAATCAGCATACTATCTAGTATATGCCTACAAAATTTCATAAGCATTAGAGATATTAACATTTTGTTGCTTACAGGTCTGAGTACTGCTACAACCCGTGAAAATCGGGATGGGGCCATAACTTGCTAAACACTTTTCTCTTTATGTGGTCCATCATTTTTGATGAAATAACTCATTATTGTTAGCTTACTAAGTTAATAAGAGTTCCCCAAAAGGAATTAAGTTAATTGCTAGTGTGGTCAGAGAGTTGTTCTAACCTCAAACACCACAAGAGAAACAAAGAAGGAGGGATAACAAGTTATGTCTATATTGTGGAAACCCTGGCCACATTGCAGTTAATTGTCCCAACAAGAGAACGAACTCCAAAGTCACAACCACCCTTGTAGAGCAGGGAAACGAGGAAGTCCAGATGTAAAAGAGACCATACAACCGGACCATGATATAAGAAAGGGTCTCATAATTCCATACACACCCGTAGAAACATGTCTTGCCCCTATCAAGTTAATCATGTCTAAGAAGACCCTTTCCCTTATAGCTCTGGTAGATTCAGGAGCGTCCTCATGTTTCATTGATGAAGGACTCGTTAAGAAACATGGAATTCCAGTACTTCGGAAGAACAGACCAGTAGTAGCTGAAGTAGTAGATGGACGGCCTCTAGCATCGGGGAATATAACCATGGAAACCATACCACTAAGAGTACACCTTGGTGACCATGATTCACACATATGTTTCAATGTAATATCGAGTCCAGTAAATATGGTTATCATTGGAATGCCATGGTTAAAGAAACATAATCCAGAAATTAATTGGGAGAATAATAGAATCACCCCTCGAGATATACAGAAGAACCCAACATATGTCGGAGCCAAAACCTTCATACATGCAATAAGGAATGAACCGACATATATGATCTATGCCATACCAGCTCAAGAATCCAAGAATGATGATCTAGTGCAGCTACCCAATCAGTACAAAGGCTTTGAAGATGTTTTTGAAAAGAAGAATGCAGACATCCTTCCAAAGCATAGACCCTATGATTGTGCCATAGAACTTCAAGAGGGAGCACAACTGCCCTTTGGACCAATCTACAGACTATCCTCAGAGGAACTTACAGAACTACGAAAGAATATTGATGATAATCTAGCGAAGGGGTTTATCAAACACTCAAAGTCTCTAGCAGGAGCTCCTATTTTATTTGTAAAGAAGAAGGATGGGACTCTCCGGATGTGTGTAGACTATCGTGGATTGAATCACTATAAAGAACAGATACCCTCTACCACTCATATCCGAGCTCTTGGAATGCCTTGGAAAAGCAAAATTCTTCACAAAGATTGACCTTCGAGGAGCTTACAACCTTGTTAGGATCAGAGAAGGAGACGAATGGAAGACAACATTTCAGACAAGGTATGGCCATTTTGAATATGTAGTTATGCCATTTGGTCTCACAAATGCTCCAGCCGTCTTCCAACATATGATGAATGATATCTCTCGAGAATATTTAGATGACTTTATTGTAATATACCTTGAAGATATCTTGATATTTTCCAAAAATCTAGAGGATCATGAATGTCATGTAAAGATAGTCCTAGAGAAACTAAGAGAAAAAGGATTATATGCAAAATTGGAGAAGTGCTCTTTCCATAAGACAGAAGTGGAATTTTTAGGGTACATTGTATCAGATAAAGGAATTTTTATGGGTCCTAAGGAGATTGAGACAATCCTTGATTGGAAACCACCTTCATGTGTTCGAGATGTACAATGTTTTTGGGGTCTGCCAATTTCTACAGGATATTCATAAGAGATTACTCCAAGATAGTGACACCTCTTACCAAGCTTACAGGGAACTCCAAATTCTCATGGACCGAAGAAGCAGAAAAGGCCTTTCAGACCTTGAAATCAGCATTTACTACTGCTCCAATTCTAGTTCATCCTGATTCCAACCCTTCTTCCTTGAGACCGATGCATCAGACTTTGCTCTAGGGGCCATTCTTTCCCAATATGGATATGATGGACGCCTACATCCAGTTGCATATCATTCAAGGAAGTTTTCCCCTCCAGAAATTAATTATGAAATTCATGATAAAGAACTTCTTGCCATAGTAGACACGTTTGATACATGGCGTCACCATTTAGAAGGAGCAGCTCATAAGGTCACTGTGTATTCAGATCACAAGAACCTAGAATATTTTATGACCACCCGGATTCTCAATAGAAGGCAATCTCGATGGAGTAACTTTTTATCCAGATTCGATTTTGTCATCACATATCATCCAGGATGTCAACAATGTCAGTCAGATGCCCTATCCAGAAGATCTTACCTTGCACCAAAGAAGGGTGAAGAGGCCTTTGATCAACAAGAGAGTGTATTACTCAAGTTTGAGCATCTCCAGCTAGCAGCTATCTCTTCAAGCCATCATGAAGATTCAGCCTTGAATTAGTTGATCCGTGAGAATCTACCACAGGATGAATTGTTTTGTAACCTTAAGCAGAAAGCTCAAGAAGGAAAATTCCAAGAATTAAATGAATTTCAGGAAAAAGATGGGTTACTACTCTATAAGAACCGATTGTATGTCCCTCCAGGAAAACCCAGGATCCAAGTACTTCATCAATAGAACTCATATCCAAGGACTTTTGGTGGCCTCAGATGTGGAAGGAAGTCAAAGAATACATTTGAACCTGTGATACTTGCAATAGATCTAAGGTACCCCGACACAAACCTCATGGTCTCTTGCAACCTCTACCTATTCTAGAAAGGCCATGGGCTTCATTGTCTATGGATTTCATCACATATCTACCAAAGTCAGATAAGTATGATGCCATTCTTGTTATTGTGGATAGATTTACAAAGATGGCACACTTCATTCCAACTACCAAGACAATCACAGGTGCAGCCACTGCTAGACTTTTTCTCAGGTATATATTTAGGATTCATGGATTGCCTGATGAAATTGTCAGTGATCGAGGTCCACAATTCATATCCAGCTTTTGGAACAGTCTTTGCAAGCTCCTTGATGTTAAAGTTAAACTATCTACAACAAATCATCCACAGACTAATGGACAAAGAGAACGGGTGAATCAAGTGCTGGAGCAATATCTCCATTGCACTAGCAACTATCATCAAAATGATTGGTTTGAGCTTTTACCTTTTGCAGAGTTTGCTTATAACAATAGTGTTCATGCATCTACCAAGCAGACTCCCTTCTTTGCAAATTATGGACAACATCCAAGGATGGATATACAACTCTCAAATCGTGACAAGAACCCAACTGCTAGAGACAAGGCCCAATACCTGATGGACATTCACAAAGAACTCAAGGAAGAGATCCATAAAGCTCAAGAACAATATAAGTACTATGCAGATCAACATCGTGTCTAGAATCCATCCTATCAAATTGGGGATAAAGTATGGTTACTCAGGAACAATTTGCAAACCTCAAGACCTTGTGCAAAGTTAGATCATCAAAGATTTGGTCCATTTACCATCTTGGCCAAGATTAATCCAGTCACCTTCAAGCTCAAGCTACCAAGTACTATGAGAATACATCCAGTTTTCCATGTATCCATGTTGGAACGATATCAGATTTCACCATTGAGGGGGGAGAGACCTAGTCCTTCACGACCTATCGAGATTGATGATCATGAAGAATTTGAAGTCGGGCATGTCCTAGATTCTAGAATATCCCGAGGAATATTGGAATACCTTATTCATTGGAAAGGGTATGACATCAGTGATCGTACTTGGGAACCTGCAGAAAACCTTCAAAGAGCACCAATCAAGGTTCAAGAATTCCATAAGAGAAATCCAACGAAGCCGAGACTAGATAACATGATCGCTCCTCGTGGAACTCATCGCTTGAGGGGGAGGTGATGTCATGGATAAAGGAAACCATCTTGAACCTTAGATTCCATGTGAACCTTGTATCTCATGATTGGTTCAGAATTAGGAGAAACCAATGCTTCCATTGCATCCGAAACATGCTAAAACCCTAAGATCGACTGTCTACTTGCTTGATTCGGATATCTAGAGCTCATCTTTTGAATTGATGACATCATCGATGACATCATCAATTCGCAACCGCCTTTCATGAACCGCCCTTGAAAAACTATATAAGGAGGGGTTGGCCACATTCATAATCAGTCTTGCCAATACCAGTCTTGGGAGCTCAAGGAGTCGTGACCACCAAGTAAGTACTCTCCAAGTTCCAGTTCCTGTTCTTGTCTTGTTCCTTGTTCCAGTCCTGTCTAGTCTTGTATCCAAGACATCTTGTCTTGTCCTCTTGTAATCTCGTAGTACAAGATCTTGTCGAGTTCTTTCTTGTATCTAGTTCATCTCCCAGAAGGGAGTTCTTGTAACCCAGATATCTTGTCGCATACTTACGATCCTAGGTTGTGGGATCTCCTGTATCATCTCTAGTCAAGTTATTCATACCTATCAGTCCCGGGTTGTGGGACATCTTGTATTAGTCACTTATCCTTGTATTATTTTCCATTCGTGGGTGATCTTGTAAACAGAAGTGTATTTCCAAAATCTTGTCTACTATAGTTAGAGAGCAAAATCTAGTGCTCCCTTGACACACTTACCTACTTCCTAGGATTGGAAGTTGTCTACAAAGATCATGGTTTATTTCTCACTCAAAGGAAGCACATTAAGGACATGTTGGTGAAATTCAAGATGCAAGATTGTAGGTACTCCAATGGAGGTTAATCATAAATTGAGCTCACATGAAGGTGAACTCATAGAAGATGTGACAAATTATCAAAGCCTTGTGGGTAGCTTGAACTATGCCACATTGACAAGGGTAGATATATGTTATACTATGAGTGTGCTAAGTCAATTTATGCACACTACCAGGAAACCTCACATGGAGGCTGCCAAAAGGATACTTAGATATCTCAAAGGGACCATGAATGAAGGGTTATACTACCTGTATGTATCTAATTTAAGCTTGAAGTTGTTCTCTGATGCATATTGGGCTAGCTCCAAGGAAGACAAGAGGAGCACCTCAGGATATCTTACCTTTGCAGGTTCAAAACAAGAGAAGCAACCCATAGTTGCTCTCTCTTCTACTAAAGCTGAATACAGAGGTCTTGCCATAGCTACTCAGGAAGCAATGTGGATGAAGACACTATTCACAGATCTTGGGTTGGAGATTGGAACTCCAACAATTTTTGGTGACAACATGAGCTCCATTCACTTGGCTGCCAATCCAATTTTTCATGCAAGGACTAAAGAGGGAAAAAAGTGATTGGGTGGTGCTAATGTGTTCACACATCACTACCAAAATATATCAACATGCAATAGATGATCTTTGTGAGCCCATCCATTAGTTAAGGCATCAACTTTTGGGCCATAGGGTTGCCATTCAAGGAAAAAATAAAGGCCTTGTGACATCATGCATTTCCCCATAGAAGCTTAATGGGGGCAGTGCAGAGGGGGGTTTTCTACCTTTTTTGAGGTCCAGTAGGGTCACGATGATCAGACTTCTAGTCATGGAGATGTTGTCAGATTGTATGTTTTGTTGACTATTTTGTCTCTCCTGATTACATTTATATATACTGACTCCCATTGTAAAATTTATATAAGCATGGCCCGTGTGTATCTCCATACAATATTGCACACAATTAAGACCTTCATCTAGAGTATGTCTAGATCACCATCTGAGCTCCACTATGGGAGCATATGGGTGCACAACACCATCCTTGTCACTGCATTACTCTTGACAACTTGAAAATTTGAGTTCTCTATATCTCACTCAGTGTCTCTCTTTGTAAGTGTTATTTTCTCAACTTTTTCTACTAGTTTATCCTGTTGTGCTATTAAGGACCACTAAGGTAGTTTTTTTCCCTATTTAGGAGGTTTTTCCCCCCAATTTGTATATATGCCTATATGCCTATATGCCTAGTGGGTTACTTATCTTTGTACATTCACTTGGTAATTCAGTCACTTTGTGTTGTGCCCCAAGCTTATTCTTATTCTTTGTGTTGTTCATGTGCTTTCAAAGACCTCAAACTCCAACAATTAGTATCAGAGAAGGTCACTGCTTCATCTAGGGTGTCATCAAGACCCCTTCGGTCATAGTCTTAGAATTGCAAAAAAATTAATGAGCATACCCAAGGCAATTAGTTCAAAATTGTTTGGCTTTGTGGCATCAAAATTTTGTTCTGAGCTGCTTTCGATCTTCGCATGCATTATCACAACACTTTTGCATGCAATTTTATCATTTTGTTCCAAAGATATATACATGTTTTGGTCTGCTAGTACAAACAGCTCAAAGTCTACTAAAGGTTTAATAGAGCTCAATAGGATAATTTTATTTAAATGTTTGAGATATAGTCATTTTTCTCCATCAAGGTATCTAGTTAGTGGCCATGGGTGAAAGTAATGATGTATTTTGTATTTTGGTTGTTGAGGATAGGTTGGATGGTACTAATTACCCATTGTAGGCATATATGATGTGTCATGTATTGTTAGCAAAATTATGTGGATTATTGTGCAGGATGTTGACAAACGTCCTACTACACCTACAAATACAATCATTGAAGGTGATGCAAATAGTGTTGAAGATGACAATCTTCAAGTTCCTATTGATGCTATAGTTCTTTCTCCACCTACTATAGAGAAACTTTGTGGAGATGGCAAAGATGCTGAGGCATTCATATCTTATTCTATCAAACATGCCATTATCTCTCACATTCACTCTTGCAAAACAACAAAAGATGCTTGGATACACTTACCTTTTTATACAAGACAAGAAATGAGGCTCGTGTTGCTTACCTCCCAAAACAATTGGAGAGAGAGCATATGATTGAAGGAGATGCTATGGATAGTTAAAAAAAAAAAGATAAAAGATTTTGAAGAAGCGATTGACTTTTGTTAATGAAGTCTTGCAAAATAGTTCACTTGTATAGACTGTTCTAAATGTTCTTCGAAATTCACATCAAAGTTTTGATTCTACTCTTTGATTTATGATGAAAGGCAATCCAAATGACTTAACATTTGAGGAGCTAGTCTTTGTTTTGTTGTAGGAAGATCAATCTAGGAAGAACATGTCCATTATGCATGTTGTAGATCAAGCTTTTCTAAAGTATTTCAATAGCGATGCACTAGAGTGCGCTATCCTTCTTGAGAGCTCCATGACGATATCCTTGGGGTAGAAAACCGAGCTCCAAGTGCCACACATGGTACTCCTCACAGAGGCTATAGAATATGCAAAAAAACACAGTACCTAGGGAGCAGGAACACAAACTTCTTGGATGTTACAAATGAGGTCAGACTTATAGTCTATGCTTGACCATGCCACTATATATTTTATTAAAGAACATATACAAAAGTGTTTGGTGGCCATTTGGCCTTTCACATGGACACTAATTCTAACATTTCCTAGCTAGTCAAAAGGGTAAATGATGGATCCACTAGCAAGCAGAAATATGCTAATGTTGCATAGTCAAAGAAGAAAGACAAAGACGAGAAGAAAATAGAAAAGCAGAAATAAATTTACAAATGATGTAATTGAAATTATCATTTCATAAAGTGTTTTCCAAAATTGGTTGCAAAAGAGCCAAAGAAAGAGGATGGAATGGTTGTTGCGAAGGCCACTACACCTAAAACAAAGTCTGCTAATCTTGTTCAGAATGAAGAATGGGCATTTGCTATTGTATGCATTGAGTCCGCCCCTATAGGGAATATTGTCACATGCGGCAAAAACTCCTCTTATCCTGTAATGGGAGTTGGTAAGATAACTTTGAGAACTACTGATGGTATTTCTTTCACATTGTCAGATGCTTTTTATGTACCAAGTATCAAGAAAAATCTATTGTTAGTTTCAGCATTAGCCAAGATTGGCTTGGTTGTCAAATTTATTGATGACAGATATATAGTTCATGATCTCTCAAATGGCCATGTTATTATTGCTTCTAGCATTTTTCTATTGTGGGTTTTATAAGCTCATAGACTATGCAAAATCTATGAATGATTCAGCATGTGCAGTTCAAGATTTTCAGGCTACCTCATATGCAAAGCTTTGGTATGCACACTTTGATCATATGAATTTCACTAGTTTGCAGAAATCTAAAATGGTATCCTCTCTACTCAAACTTAAGAAACCTTGTAAAATTTTTTGTGAAGGTTGTATTTTGGGAAAAATGCAACATTAATCTTCCCAAAATATGGTTCAATTCGAGCTAGTCATAAATTGCAGCTTGTTCATAGTGATATATGTGGTCTTATGCAGACACCTTCTTTTGGGAACTATCTTTACTTCATGACTTTTGTTGATGATTTCTACAAGTACGCATGGGTGTGTCCAATGAAAGGAAATTCCAAAGTGAGTATGTGCTTCAAAAAAAAAAATTGTTATGGCTAAAATATGTCGCCATGTAAATTCGAGACCTTTCATTTTGATCGAGGGGGGAATACACGTCTTCTTATTTTAATGCCTTTCTAGTTGAGCATAGGATAAAACATTAGTGTATAGTGCAGTATACAATAATGCAAGATGTCTTGCAAAAGGACAAGGTATGATTTCTTTTATTAATGGGTATATCATAAAGCTTCCAAATGTGTTGTATGTTGCACAAATCAAATGAAATATGATTTTAGTAGCTTCTATAACTAATCAAGGTCATGAACTATCTTTCAATAAGACAAGAGCTAAGATTATGGATAGTAGCAATAATGTTGTTGGGACTCACATACGGAGGAACAATCTGTATGATTTGTCTACTCGTACAACCACTACAAGTGTGGGCACAAGTAATCTACGACATGAGAGATTCGACCATATTGGATACGCTATACTAAAGGAGATGCATTGGAAGTATATGGTTGCACACCTAACATCTATTGCAAAGATGAAGCCATGTGAAGCTTGCATGATGGGCAAGCAACAAAGGAAGATATTTCCACCAAAGCACTTGATGGAAAGACTCCACAACATGCCTACACTAGTAAAAAGCCATCTATTTCCCATTTCAAAGTATTTGGAAGTGAATGTTATGTACATGTTCCAGACAGGGAGAGAAACAAGCTTCAAACAAAAAGCATCAAATGTATATTCTTAGGGTACACTAAAGATAAGAAGGCGTATAAGCTTTATGACCCCGAGGCTAAGAAGATCATGGAGAGTCACGGTGTAGTTTTTAAGGAGGAGAAGCCATATGCAATGGAGGAGGAAGAGAAATTCCACTTTATCATTAGGCAAAGGGGCAACCCACTACACAAGAGTTATCCCTTCTACATAAGATAAGGAAGCATCATCTTTAGATGATGAGTCTAAAAGTCACCAATCTATCGTTACCCAAGCCAAAAAGCCATTTCCAAGTTGGGTTAGGAAGCTCTATGATTCTACAAACCCCATCCCATAGTCACTAGAGTAGGTTGCAGATGGACTAATGTGATCACAGTGAATAGAGGGACAAAGAATGACAGACAACCATATTGTAAATACAACCTTGATGGCTAAGCTCATTCAAGAACAAGAAAAGGAACCAACCAATGTGGAAGTGGTACTCCATGATCCGAATTGGAGGGCTACCATGCAAATAGAATACAACAATATCATAAAGAATGGAACTTGGGAGCTAGTAGATTGACTCCTTAAGTGCAAAGTCATTGGCACCAAGTGGTTTTGGAAGCCAAAGTACAAGGTTGATGGTACTTTGGAAAAGAACAAAGTAAGAATTGTTGCACTAGGATACTCAGAAGTTTGAGGGATTGCCTTTTGTGAATCATTTTCCATGATACAAGGATGACTACTATCCGATTAGTACTAGCTATGGCTCTGGCTATATGATGGCGAGCCTATCACATGGATGTCAAATCAATCTTTTTAAATGGAGACCTGAAGGAGGAGGTATATGTTTCTCATTGACCACGGTTTGAGGCTTCCCACTCAGAGAACAAGGTATGTAAGCTGAAGAAAGCATTATATGGGTTGAAACAAGCACCTAGAGCATGGTACTAGTTGATAGATAAGTATCTCTTGGATCTAGGTTAAAAAAGATGTGATTCTAATGCTAACTTGTATGTTCTAAAGAGAGGAGGGAAGAAAATTGTGCTTGCACTCTATGTAGATGACATTTTGATTATAGAAAATGATGATGCTCTTCTTCAACAAATGAAAGATGCCTTGAGTTCATAATTTGAAGTTTGGCAAGAATAAGGGAATATTTTCATCTCTCAATAAAAATGCAAGACATATTTTGAAGGCATTCCATATGGCGATTTGCAAGGAAATTTCTACACCTATGGAGGTCAACAAAAAAATGATCTATTGAAGATACTTCACCTCTAGTGGATATTGGAAAATACAGAAAATTAATGGAAGTCTCATCTATTTGTGCAATAGCAAACGAGTTATCTCTGATAATGTTTTAGTAAGCAGATTCTCTAATAAGCCTTGCCAAGCTCATTGTAAGGTGAGCATGCAATACTCATGTATGTGAAAGGAACCATTGATTATGGTATTCTCTATGGAGAAGGATCATCTCTAATTGGATATTTTGATTTAGATTGGGTTGGAGATATTGATAGTATAAAATCAATTTTTGGATATTGATTTTCTTTAGGATCTAGGAGGATATGGGATTTTCTCTTGGATCAGTAAGAAGCAATTGATTTTGGCATTATCTTCTACTGAAGCTAAGTACAAAGTAGCATGTGTTGTAGCATGTGAAGCAATATGGTTGAGGAGCATCCTATGGCACATAGGAATACAAGTACAAGAGGCTACAGGGTTGAAGTGTGACAACAAAAGTTGCATGGCCCATCGCAAAGAATCTTGTTTTCCATGCACATACCAAGCACATAGAAATTCAATAGCACTATAATGTGTGTGAGTTGATTCAGGAAGGGGTTTTGGACATAAGCTATTGTCCAACTAAAGAAAATGGAGTAGACATCTTGATCAAGGTTCTCGGGAGAGAGCACTTCATTGACACTTTCCAAAGCTTGGGATTGGACCAAGAAGGTAGTTCATTGTGGGTTGGATATTGAGGTGGTGTTAGATATACTCAATACTTCACCCTCAAGTGACCACAAATGATCCATGGTACTCTAAGTTGTAAGGCCCTGATTATGAGAGAAGGCATTGTGAGATCCTGGACCCTAACTTCCAAGTTAGATGAGGTCTATGTGTGATCTTTGATGGTAATAGATGATCTTTGTGAGCCTAGCCATTAGGTTAGGTAGGCATAAACTTCTGAGCCATAGCATTGCTAGTCAAGGCAAAAATAAAGGCCTTATAGTGCTGCATGGTTTCCCCATAGAACCTTAATGGGGGAAGTGCAAAGGGAGGCTTGCCCTTTTGGTAGGATCTCGGAGGGCCTATCCCCTTGGCCTGTAGGGCCATGATGATAGGACTTCTGGTGGTGGAGATATTGTTGGATTGTATATTTTCCTGACAAGTTTTTCTCTCCCAACTATGTTCATCTATACCAACTCCCATTATAAAATCTATATAAGCATGGCCCATGTGTAGGTCTATACAACATTGCACACTAATAATCCCTTCATCTAGAGTCTGTCTAGATCAACGCCTAAGCTCCACATTGGGAATGCATAGGTGGACAACACCATCCTTGTAGCTACATTACTCTTGGAAATTCAAGAATTTGAGTTCTCTATGTCTCAGTTTGTGTCTCCCTTTGTCTGCATTATTTTCACAACTTTGTCTACTAGTCTATTCCATTGTGCTATTATTTCTTACATATCCATCATGGTTGACTGTTTGATTCTCTGGGAACCACTTGCATCATGTTTGGCTCTTTGATTCTCTGGGAACCACTTGTATCTTTGGAATCAGAACCCACTTCATTGTTGAATGTCTTCTTACTATTGTAGATGAAGTGAGCTAATATGTATTTGACCTCTTTTCTTTGTTCTTACCCTTTCTTTTATTTGTGTTCTTTGTTGAGGGTTTCTTCTATGGAAGGATCATAGGGTTTGATGTATGTAAAAAATTATTTTCCACCCACATATGCGACCTTCATTATTCAGCTGCAACAAATTGCTTATGCACCCAAACATGTTGCATTCATTAGGTTAGGCTATGTTACACTTATGTGTTCCTCAAGTAGCTTTGATGTGAACCTTCTCCCTATACATGGGCACTTTTTACTCTAGTGCTGGCTAGAGGTTTTTCCCCATGTTACCACATACATGATTCACCCATATATGGTGGTACTTTGTACTTAGCGATATTATTCAGCTCTTACTTCAGTTCAGTTCACCGTCAATAGAGAGAGCTATTACAGCCATCCATCTTCTCTGTGTGTCTTGCTACATTTGTGCTCCTTGTGTGTGCTTCTTGTGTGTCTCTCACACTTCTACACACACCCAACAGTGGTATCAGAGTGGGTTTAGCTTCTTCTCAAGTTTTGATTTTTCACATCACAACGTGCATGCACTTTTAATAGTGCAAATTGATGTTGGAGCATAGAACAAAAAATGAAATTCAGCTGCCATTTGCACAGTCAGAATCTCCATCACAGTGACGATTTATGAGCTGAAATTTCAACATTCATTTCAACTTTCGTCGAAGTAAAGATTTTGTCACATTCTTGTTCTTTAGTAAAATGATGGGCAGCAATGACTTGTTTGGCATGCTTCAAGCTGAAGATAAGCTTGATGGGACCAACTACCCAGTGTGGTCTTACATGATGAAGCATGTTCGTGTTGCAAAACAACTTTGGAACATAGTGGTAGATGTAGATCGAAGACCCATAGGTTCTTCTACTTCACAATCTATTGTCACATATGGAGCTTCTTCTTCAAGTATAGTGGTTTCTCCTTCTCCATCTACATAGTAGACACTTAGATGGTATGGAAAAGATGCTCAAGCTCATGCATTGATTGCGCTTTTTATGAAGCATCATATAGTTCCACACATTCGATCATGTTCTAAATCAAGATAGGCATGGGACACTCTTGCTTCTTTGTATGTCGTGCATAATGAAACACGTGTTGCATACTTGAGGAAGCAACTTGAGGATGTATGTATGGCTGAAAATGAGTGTGTGGATGTGTATGTGACATGCATCAAGGACTTGAAAGAGCAATTGACAAACATAGATGAGATTATTCTGGATGCATCACTCATCTCTACATTTTTGAAAAGATTACCAAAATCTTTTTAAAGCTTTGCTACTACACCCCGTTTGGTTGCAAAAGGGAATCCCAATACATATGCATTTGATGAGGTTGTGCCTCTGCTTTTGCAAGAAGATCAATCTAGAGTGAATAGGAGTGGTTTGATTGGGGGAACACAAGCACTTGCTATCTCACAAAAGGGGAAAAGCAAGTATGTTTCAACTTTGGGTTCATCAAAACCAAAGCCTCAACCTTCCTCTTCCACTCATTCCTCTAATGGTGTTGATTTCTAAAAGAAGAAGAGATGCAAATATTGTCAAAAAGTTATTCATACTATTGATGAGTGTAGAGAGCTTGCTAAGCACAATGAAAAGAAGAAGGAATCCGACATGTCTATTCTTGAAAATTCAGCAAATGCAAAGAATAATCAAGCTAACATGGCTCAAGATTTTTGGGCATGTGTTGTTACATGTCATTATTGTTGGTTCAATTAAGCCCAAGCCTACATACTTGATGTATACACACAAGCTTGATGTAATAGCATGTCACTTAAAAAATCACATATGTACAATCTCTTGTAACTTTGAGTTTTTTAATTACTCTTAGTAAAAGTGAAACAAACCCACAAGGAGTTAGGAAGCATAAACTCGTATCATTTGGTAGATAAAATCAAGAGAGAATCATTCCTATACTTTAGGATGACTTTTTGGTGGAGATTTGAATCCAAATTCAAAATACTTGGCTCCAATCAAAAGCTATAAAACATGAAGATGAAGACCCCTCGTGTATCTCAAAGTTCAGAGGTCATTCAATTGTTTATTCATTTAGAAGAGGAGCTCATACTATAGCTCTCTCATCCTACACTCATTGAGCAATGCATTATTGCCAATGATATTGTATTTGTACATGATTTAATCTATACATGTTCATTACTTCCTACTCTCATATCTCTGTCACACTCTATCAGAACATTGATCTTGCATGAACTAGTTCTCACTATGTAGTGCATCATTTTGCATCATTCAAAACATGCAATGTTCACCATACTGCCTACTCTTTACTCATACAAAGTTTCATTTACGTTGGTTCACTCCGTCATTAGATATTAGTCAAAGATTACTAATGGGTCTATGACTGTATATGCCCGTAAAAGTCATAAGTGTTTCCATACTTGCTAAACATAATTCTTTGCACATGGCCCATCATTGTAGATGATGTGTGGGGTCCTAGCAAATATCCATCCATCTCAGGATCAAGGTATTATGTTTCTTTTATTGATGATTACAGTAGGTGGACAATTCTCTATTTTATGAAGCATAAGGATGAGGTGTTTACATGTTTTAAGAAATACTTGGCATTAGTGGAAAACCAAACAAGGAGAATCTTGAAGAGAATCAAGTCTGATGGAGGTGGTGAGTACTTCTCACAAGAGTTTGATATATTCCTATAGGATAGAGGTATAAAGAGGGAAGTAACAACCAGATATACTCCTAAATTGAATGGAGTGGCAGAGAGAAGGAACATGTTAATTGTTGAGGCAGCTAGGACTATGTTAAATGAGAAAAAAATACCTAATTATTTGTGGGTAGAGGCCGTTTCTACAGCTATATTTGGTTAACAGGATTCCATCCAAGTCATTGGATGGAATGACACCATATGAAGCTTGGAATGGTAGGAGAACCTCATTGGATCATTACAAGATATTTGGGTGCATTGCCTATGCACAAATCCCATCACAAATCAGAGGGAAACTTGACACTAAGGTTGAGAAGTGCATCTTCATTGGGTATGATCAAAATCAAAAGGAATATAGAATTTATAATCCCACTAACAAGGCAGTAGGGATGCAGTCTTTGATGAGAATAACTCTTGGTTTGAAGATGATTGCAGGAAGGTTAAACTACCATATGACTTGGAAAATGATTTCCAACCCTAACTCAAGAAGACCAACACCAAGCAAAGGACATCAACTCAGAAGATGAGGAGCATGTTGATTTCAAAGCTTGGAAGTCAAGAGGCAAGTGCAAACACAAGCAATTGGAGGATCTACCGGAGTCTTCCAATCAAGCTTTAAGAAGGTCACAAAGAGAAAGTAAGAAGCCCATAAGGTATGGATATGATACATCCTTAGTCACAAAACCCTTTGTGTACATCACTAAAGATTCAATGGCACAAGAGCCTTCTTCATTTGAAGAGGTGAAGAAGAATGAGTGGATAGATGCTATGCAGGAAGAAGTGGTAGCATTGCAGGAGAACCACACTTGGAACCTAGTTCCCAAGAAACCAGATATGAAGGTAATTGGTTCAAGGTGGATATATAAAGTTAAAAAGAACTCTGATGGTTCTATAAACATGTATAAGGCAAGACTAGTGGCAAAAGGATTTGCCCAAACACATGGAGTAGATTATGAAGAAACATTTTCACCTATGGCAAAGATGCCAACAATCAAGGTATTGGTAAGTCTTGCTGCATCCAAAAATTGGAACTTATATCAATTAGATGTCAAAAATGTTTTTTTGAATGGTTGGATATTAGAAGAAGTGTATATGGCACAAGCACTGGTCTCAAGCAAGATCCTAGAGCTTGGAACCATAGACTTGTTACCTATTTGCAGGATCAAGGCTTTGTAGCAAGCAAGGCAGATTCTTCTTTATTTGTGAAGAAGAACAAATTAGAGATCATCTACTTGTGTGTCGATGTAGATGATATCATTATTACAGGTAATGACTCTGAAGGAATCAAGCAGGTCAAGGCTGAGTTGATGAATGAATTCAAAATCAGTGATCTAGGGTTGTTGACTTATTTCCTTGGCTTAGAACCTATGTATACAGATTCAGGTATATCCATCACACAAAGGAAGTACATAAATGATATGTTGATCAAATATAAAATGGAGAAGACTAAAGATGCAGGTATTCCCATGGAGATCAATCATAAGCTAAGCTCACATGAACGTGAAGCACTTGATGATATTACAGGGTATCAACAACTTGTGGGTAGTCTTAATTATGCCAACTTAAGAAGAGTGGATATTGCATATGATGTGAGTACATTAAGTCAATTCATGCATGTACCAAGGAAGCCACACATGGAAGCTGCAAAGAGGGTGCTTAAGTACCTGAAGGGTACAATGAATGAGGGGTTATTCTATCCCTTCACATCTGACATAAACATAAAGTTACATTATGATGCAGATTGGGCTGGCTCCAGGATGATAGGAGGAGCACTTTAGGGTATCTATCTTTTTTAGGGTCAAAGCTCATATCATGATCATCCAAGAAGCAACCAACTATTGCCTTATCTTCCACAGAAGCAGAGTATAGAGGCTTGGCTAATGCAACTCAAGAAGCTATGTGGCTTAAGTAATTGTATGTAGATTTGGAGATACATTCCTACACTCCAAGTATATTTGGAGATAATACCAAATCACTTCATTTGGCTGCTAATCCTGTGTACCATGCCAGGACTAAGCACATTGAAGTGCATTATCACTATGTTAGAGAGAAATTGCTAAGTAAAGACATTCAGTTAGCATATGTGTCAACTCATTTGCAATGTGCAGATTACTTACTAAAGCATTGGATGGAACAAAGTTGAATAGGTTCAAATTGATGATTGGACTACAAGAGATCAAAGAGCAATGAAGATCAAGCATGTTAGGCTTGAGGGGGAGCTGTTGGTGCAATTAAGTTCAAGCCTACATACTTGATGTACACACACAAGCTTGATGTAATAGCATGTCACTTAAAAAATCACATATGTAAAACCTCTTGTAACTTTGAGTATAATTACTCTTAGCAAAAGTGAAGCAAACCCATGAGGAGTTAGGAAGCATCAAACTCGTATCATTTGGTAGCTAAAATCAAGAGAGAATCATTTCTATACTTTAGGATGACTTTTAGGTAGAGATTTGAAATCAATTTCAAAATACTTGGCTCCAATCAAAAGCTATAAAACATGAAGATGAAGACCCCACATGTATCTCGAAGGTTAGAGGTCATTCAGTTGTTTATTCATTGTGAAGAGGAGCTCATACTATAGCTCTCTCATCGTACACTCATTGAGCAACACATTATTGCCAATGATCTTGTATTTGTACATGATTTAATCTATACATGTTCATTACTTCCTACTCTCATATCTCTATCAGAATAGTGATCTTGCATGAACTAGTTCTCATTGTGTAGTGCATCATTCTGCATGATTCAAAGCATGACATGTTCACCATACTGTCTTCTTTACTCATAAAAACGTTCATTTACATTGGTTCACTCAATCATCAGATATTAGTCAAAGATTACTCACGGGTCTGTGACTGTGTATGCCCGTAAAAGTCGAGAGTGTTTCCATACTTGCGAAAAATAATTCTCTGCACATGGTTCATCATTTTAGATGATTCCACATATGAATGGTATTTCATTAAGCTAATTAAAGTTCCCCAAAAGGAATTTTGCTAATTGCTACTGTACATAGAGAATTAAGTGAAACACTCAGCAAGTGTCTCAACCAAAATAGCAAGTTTTGTGCATTGATTCATATACCTACCTATCTGTTTTGATCCTATCAATTGTGCATCATCTTCCAGGAAACATATATGATCATTCATGCTTATTAGCTAGCTAAGGAGGCCCACAACACTCTCCAACCATCAATTGTAATAGGTGTGAAGCAGGATTTAGCTACACCATCTCATCTCTTGTAATTATCCATCATCTCCCTCAACAATTATGATGCATCTTTGCATTGTTAATGTATGGTTGTGAGTGAGGTTGATTTAGATTGGTTCTTTGATAGTGGTGCTTCAAAGCACATAACTTCATGCAAAAGGTTTTTTTCATCTTTGAAAGATGCATCAAAGGAGGTCATGTGGTGTGTGCAAACAATGCCTCTTATCCTATCATTAGAGTAGGAGAAATTGAGCTTACGATTGGAAATGGGGGTGTGATTCTCTTGAAAAATGCATTGTATGTGCTCATTATCAAGAAGAACTTAATTTTAGTTCCGTTGATTGCCAAAGTTGGACTTCATGTACACTTTGTTGATGTTAAGGGTATGGTTCATGATTTCAGCAATGGTGATATTATCGTGATGTTCGATACATTATGTAATGGTTTGTATCACATGGATACATACAAGAGGGCTACCTCAAATCCTTGGTTGCTCATAATTCTTCCATGGCTGAAATGGAGCTTTGGCATGCTCGTTTAAGTCACTTGAACTTCACTAGTTTGCTTTACTTGCAAAAGAAGGACATGGTTATTGGTTTTCCAACACTTGAGTCCATTGGAAAGCATGCATGTGAAGGTTGTATTCTTGGAAAAATGCATTATGCTTATTTTCCAAAAGATAGTCATACACACACTACAAGAAAATTGCAGCTTGTTCATAGTGATATATGTGGTCCCTTCAAGAATCCATCTTTTGATAAGCATGTACATTTTGTTACCTTCATTGATGATGCTACTCGCCGTACATGGGTGTATCCTATGAAAGCAAAGAATGATGTATTTTCTTGCTTCAAAGCATTTTTAGCTATGGCTGAAATTTTTTAATCACACAAGCTTTTGACTCTACATATGGATCGTGGTGGTGAATACATGTCACATGCGTTTAATGCTTTTCTTTGTGAAAGAGATATTTGAAACCAATGTATGGTGCCATATTTACCTCAACAAAATTGTGTTGCCGAGCATGGAAATAAAACATTCCTTGAAATGGCATGATGTATGGTTAAAGGAAAGCACCTTCCTTATAAGTTTTGGATGGAAGTGGTCATGTGTGCAAACTATGTGTTGAATTGCTGTCCTAAAGGCATTGAGAGTCATCACTCCTTGTGAGGCTTGCAATGGACATAAGCCTATGGTTAGTCATATGTGTGTATTTGGTTGTTTTGCATATGCTCTTGTGCCATCACAACAACATCACAAACTTGATGACAAGGCAAAGAAATGTATATTTGTTGGTTATTCATTGATGAACACAACTATTGTGAGTCAAGATGTGGTATTTGCTAAAATTCAGCTTTCCCTCTACTTGAATGCAAAAAACAGCCAATAGTTAGCTCACAAGATGTGTTTGATACACTCATGCCTTTGTTCTAGAATGGTGTGTTTGACTATGGCCATGTAGACCAATCAATTGAAGCTCAGAGGGCTAAAAAATTCCAGCAAAATAGAGCTGAAAATGTAGAGAATTTCCAGCCAAACATGTCTGATACTTCTATGAGAAATTATTGAAACTACTAGAAATTTCTACCGACATATGGCTGAACATTTGCATCAAAATATGGCTAAAAATGAGCATGAAATTCATCCCACACATGATATACATGTTGAAGATGTATTACATAATGAAGACATGTCTATCAAGAGTGCACACAAAGTATGCCAAAGTGGCTGAAATAGAATTTACAGGACAACAAATTGAGTGCACCTTTACTTGGTAGGACAAGATCAAGCTCTCACCATGCATCAAGTAATTTTGTGGATTATTTTCTCTTATTGCGATAGCATGTAATGAAGAGACACTTACTTTTGATGATGCATGTGACGAACCACAATGGATGAGTGTTATGCAATCAAAAATGGATTCCATACATAGGAATGATACTTGGGAGTTATGTGAATTGCCAAAAGGAAAGAATGCCATTTGTAGAAAGTGGGTTTACAAGATTAAGAGGAAGTCTGATGGTAGCATTGATCGCTACAAAGCTAGATTGCTTGCCAAATGATATGCACAACAATATGGCATTGACTATGAGGAAACTTTTACACGTACTTCATGCATGACTACCATTTGTATCGTGGTTGCATTGGCTTCCCATCAAGGTTGGAAAGTACATCCCTTGGACATAAAAACAACTTTCTTGAATGGTGATTTGCAAGAAGATGTGTATCTAAAGCAACCTCCTAGATTTTCCGTGAAAGAAAAGAGCATATGGTTTGTTGCTTGCATAAAGACTTGTATGGTGTCAAACAAGTTCCACGTGCATGGTATGACAAAATCGATAAGCACTTGATTGCTCTGGGCTTCACATGTAATCCAATTGAAAGCACACTCTATGTACACAAAGATGGGGCTGATCTTATAGTGCTTGTTCTTTATGTCGGTGACATACTTTTGACTGGGTCATGTGATGCAAAAGTTGAAATTCTTATGGTTGCTTTGCAACATACTTTTGATGTCACTTATCTTGGTCTTTTGAGCTACTATCTTGGCATCCTGTTTGTATCCGTTGAGGGGGAAATCGTTATGCATCAAGCAAAGTATGTTGAAAAGCTACTTTAGTGTTTTGACTTTGAGGATTTCAAGCCAGTTTCCACACCAGTTGAGATAAGATTTAGGTTCTCAATTGAGGATTCTAGTGATGCATTTGACACTTCTCTTTATCAGCAAGCTATGGGATGTCTTATATATGCATGCAACACAAGGAAATATATATAGAATGCAGTTTCCCAGTTGAGTCAATTCATGCATAGCCCTGGCACTAAGAATTGGAAAGCAGTGAAACGTGTGCTTAGATATCTCAAAGGCACTTTGAGTTTAGGTCTCTTTTATGGAAGCAATATTCAACCATGCTTGCATGCTTTTATAGATAGTGATTGGGTTGGTTGTTATGATACTCACGTATCTACTAGTGTTAATTGCTTTTTCCTTGGAGACTCATGCATATTTGGTTGAGTAAGAAGCGGCCTACAATGGCAACATCGAGTTGTGAAGATGAGTATAGGGAAATTTTCATAGTTACAATGGAATCTATATGGTTAAGATGCATATTGATGGATCTTTGCATGGATTTCACTAATAGTCAGAGTGCATTGGCTATTGCACAAAACCCCATGTTTCATGCATGGATCAAACATATTGAGGTGCATTATCACTATGTGAGAGAGCACCTTCATGCAAGAGATATTGATTTTCTATATGTGCCCACACAAGATAATGTGGTAGACATATTCACCAAATCTCTTCCACGGGAAAAGTTTGAAGCTTTTCACAAAGCTTTAGGCTTATTACCTTGTGGAGGATGATCTATCACTCCCTATATGTGTTCACATCATTTGCTCCAAGGGGGGTTTGTTACACTTATGTGTTCCTCGAGTAGCTTTGATGTGAACCTTTTCCCTATACATGGGCACTTTTTACTCTAGTGTTGGTTAAAGGTTTTTTCCCCATGTTACCACATACATGATTCACTCATATGTGGTGATACTTTGTACTTAGGGATATTATTCAAATCTGCTCTTACTTCAATTCAGTTCACTTTCAATAGAGAGAGCTATTCTAGCCATCCATCTTTTTCGTGTGTCTTGCTATGTTTGTGCTTCTCGAGTGTGATTCTTATATGTCTCTTGCTCTTCTACACACACCCAACAAGCTCCTAATTAATGATGGCTTTGGCTTCTTGGTTCTCCTTGGCTTTGCCTTACTTGTGGTTTTGGTATCCACATTTGTGATTTTGCTTTGTGTACTTGAAATGGAGCCTTGGGGGTGCATATTTTTCAACTCTTGATATGTGGAGAATGATGGCATTTATGAGCTTTCTTCCTCAATTTTCTTACACTTGGTGGAGGATTAATGAGAGCCTTCTTTGGATCTTACTTGGGTGCAATGTCCAAGATAATTGTTGAAGGTTTTGGATCTTCTATTAACCTCTCCTATCTAGGTGATTGAGAGTGGTCCTCGCTTGATGGAAATATCATCATAACTTGGTATGCCCATCGAAAGCTCAGAGGAATGCATATCATGAGGTGCAATCAATCATTCAATTCTTGATGTGAAACACCATGAATAAAAAAAATGATAGCATGCCATGCATATGTCCATTATCAACCATTACACATCCCAAATAGTAATCCACAATTGCGGAATGCTTGTTTAACTAGTCTTTGCCTTTATTAGTTTCTCTTCCATCTGTGGTTCGTCAACAACTAAGGATTCTTCTAAAGAGACTAGCCCTTGAATATTTATCCAAATCATAATTTGGCCTTGCATGCTAGTTCTCTTCCTTTTATGTTGATATTCTAGATGTTTGTCTGATAGATAGCTTCCTACATAACCCAAGCTAATTTGATGAAAATCATGCTCTTTTATGTGCTTGAATCTATGTATTCCATTGTTCTCTCCTTGAAATCTGGTCCTAACATAGCATGTATCCATTGCATCTCCTCCAAAGGTCCTTCATATTTAACTCTCAATGTGAATATTTGGATAGGGTTGAAAGGAAGAGGGTGAGAAAGCCCATGGATCAATTGCTTATGTCAAAAGATTCTTTGCCTAGCTTTCTCATGAACTTCTTGTCTCATTCTGTTTTCCTTGGCCTTTGTACATTTAGCAACTTGAAGTCTTGCCAACATTTCATCCATCAAAAGCTCAACATACCTCTTGACACAACATTCATTGATGTAGTTGACAAGATATCAACCTCCAAGGTTGCTAATTGGACTGCACCTCCAATGAAGATTTTTTAATCACAAA
Source organism: Ceratopteris richardii (assembly GCA_020310875.1). Classification (NCBI taxonomy): domain Eukaryota; kingdom Viridiplantae; phylum Streptophyta; class Polypodiopsida; order Polypodiales; family Pteridaceae; genus Ceratopteris; species Ceratopteris richardii. Next base: position 155,811,242 of record CM035418.1, on the reverse strand, counting down.
TCGTTTGTGGCCTCTCTTTTATAGCTTTCTGGCATGATGTTTTAGCATGTTTTAGCTTTTTGGCATGATGTTTTAGCATGTCCTTCTTATAAGCCCTTATCTTTAATGTTATCTTTTAGTTTACTTTCTTTTATGTTCCAATGTTTATTATGTATCATACATGTTATAATTCGCATATGCATCTCTTACATATGTGTGATTTGTGTTTATGTAATTGTTACTTATGTCTTTCAATCATCATAAGTTTACATGTTTTGACTCACAAAAGTGTTTCTTACTTGTATATTTTGATTAATTAGATTAAAAAAATTCACTACTCATTTATTTATCTATATATTGATCTATCTATTCATGCACTTATCATATATTAATATATCCATAAGTTTAAGCATGTTTCTATCCATCCCTCTTATTACCAATTCAATTATTTATTTATCTATGTATTTATCATATCTACTTATATCTCTACTTAAATATGTATTTAATTATCTATCATTTTATTAATGAGAGTATTATTTTTTTATTATTGCTTTTATGAATCAAGATAGTGCTTAAAACATTAATTATATTCAAAATCTTAAATTTATATAATAGTCTATTTGTTATATTTTCATAGATGGTGGGTAAATTCAATACGTGCTAAAAAAAAGTTTTTAGGAGAGTTTGTCTGCTCTTACCTATATGAATTAAGAGAGGATTAGATAACATTTTCAATGGATGTATTGGATTACAAAGATTTCATTGATCAATTATGTAGAACAATGATTATTAATATCAAAAATAAATTTGGAAGAGTATTAAGAGGAGCAAAAGTACTAGGTGAGAAGATAAACAAAGATCTCATTCTAATATTTGGACAAATAGTAAAAGTGCAAGAACCTTTGGCATTAGATATCACAGTAATGCGAAGATTCAAAAACAAAATAAAATTTTTCAATTTGCACCATTAGACCATGAAGAGAGGAAAATGAGTGAGACCAAACACTATAAAAAAAGCATAGAGACCACATGTTTTGAATATGGGAGATAAGACATCAAATAACCTATGCTTGCTCCCATATTCATCTATTCACTTTGAGGATGCAACCCTCATAAGGGAAGGACAATATGGAATGATCTATAACAAGGTAATCTACTCGATGTTCTACAATGATATATATTTGTAGCTAAATTATTTAAAGTACATGGTGATGACATGCAAATAGCAGAGAATGGAGTGATGCATGAATCCACAATTTTGTCTATTACCCATAGTAGGATCATCAACCCATTGGTTCTTGCTAGACATCATGTTAAAAATCCATTGGCTTGTTGAAAAATGAAGAAAGAATCATTAAATGTACCATGTAGCAGAGGAATCAAAGACATGAAGGGTGACGTAGCTTTAGTGAAGCTAAATATTTGGAAGCTCATCAATGGAATACTACGAACAATCTCATTTTTACATATGTGTAATATATCACATCATGATCTCCATCCAAGAAATATATCATTGCATTTTGAAGAAAATCGTGTTTATATCAGATTCTATGACTTTGATAGAGCAACACATTTAGCAACAAACAAAAAACTTTACAAAGTTACCAGATCTCAACAAGGAATGAGTGGCATCAAAAGTATTGGTAGATCACACCAAAGTGCATATCTATTTGTCCTCCACCATTTAATAGAACTCAAGAGAAATATACCATTTCCATACTTATTTTTTAACTTTTAAAATGTGTAAATTCAAATAATTATCCCATCAATAAAATGGGGTTTATAAGTTCAAGTATGCATTAGAACTAGTTGTCGATAAGGATACATAGAAAAGAGTAGACATACATGAATACTTAGAATAATTTTTAACCTTGCTTCATATGGTTTGAGGATATTCAAGAGTGATGGTTTAAGAACATTTTGAAGTTTATTTTTATCAAGGAACATGTTTATTAATGAAACATCACTTTATATCATTATGTTGAATTCAATTGTTTTGTTAATGTTACATGATTGGTACTTTAAGTTGAAGTGTTTTTATGATACATGAAGTGATTATGTGGATTTTAATGTGAAGTGGTGTGGATTCAACTCAATCATGTGGATTGAATGATGTGGATTGAATGACGTGGATTGAATAATGTGAATGATGTGGATTGAATGATGTGAATGATGTGAATGATGTGGATTGAATTGAATGATGTGGGTTATTTTCATTACCTATATATTTATCTATGTATCTATCAATCAATCTATCTATCAATATATCCATCATTCTATGTATTTTTCTATCTTTCTTGACATGTCTGGACAAAGTGGAGTACATATATCCTGATTATTCTCGTAAAGAGTTTGTGATACTTAAGTAGATGTGTCACAAGATTCTTCTATTGTCATTGATACATCTACTCATTGTCCATCTGCAGTTTGAATACTTTGAATTTATTGTGAACTATATCATACTTTTAAATAATTTTTATGTGATACCTTGAGTTTTACACTTTCTTGCATAACTTGCAAAATGTACCCATATATCACTATCTGGATTTGAGCATCTTGCAACATTTTTTCCTATCATAAAAAGATGCTCTTTATCCAAATGGTATTTCCTACATAGCAATGTCCACAACATTTGAATCGTATTATGGAGATTGTTTTACCCTCTTGATGAATAGTCAAATATGACCATTCTTTTCCATTTCCCATAATTCTTTCTTTAATGTAGAACTTATATATACAAAAAAGAAAACATAAATCCATATCAAATAAGATATATATTCTACACCATGTATATCTTAAAATTGTTGGGTGTGTGTAGAAGCACAAGAGACATAGAAGAACCACACACAAGGTGCACAAACATAGTAAGACACATAGAGAAGATAGATGGCTGGAATAGCTCTCTCTATTGATTATGAACATGACTGAAGTAAGAGCTAATTAATATCCCTAGGTACAAAGTACCACCACATATGAGTTTATCATGTATGTGGTAACATGGAGAAAATGTTGGAGTTTGAGGTTTGCGGAAGCACGGGAACAACACAAGGAAGAAGAAGAAGAAGCTTGGAGCACAACACACAATACTAAATCTAATACCAGTAGAATGTACAAAAATTAGAGACCCGTTAGGGTAATAGGCATATATACAAGCCGGGGGAAAAAAGCCTCCTAAAGAGGGAAAAAAGTGCCCCAATAGTCCTAGTGTGTTCACACACATCACTACCTATATATATCAACAAATCCGCCTTGGGAGTCATGCGGTGAACAAGGAGCTGGAACTCATGTATAAGGAAGTGCCAAGCTATGTGGAATCAATCTACCAAAGGAAGTAAGCCCAAAGATTTGCAAAAAGCTTCAAACTTCTCCCTAGGCAGAGCCTTCGTGAAAAGGTCTGCAATGTTCTCCTACATGGGCACATATGCCAAGCTGATCTCTCCAGCAGAGAACCTCTCCACGACATAATGATAATGCACCTCAATGTGCTTAGTGCAAGCATGGAACACAAGGTTCCTCACAACTGCCAATGTGCTCTATCTGTCACTGAAAATGGTGGTGGCAGAAGACCGAGCAACACCTAAATCAACCGTAAGGCATCTGAGCCACACACACTCAACAATTGTTGTGAAAGCTACCCTATACTCAGCCTCACAATTAGAAGTGGCCATAGTAGGTTGCTTCTTGCACAACCAAGAAAGACATGAGCTACCAAGCATGAAGCGAAAGCCACTAGTGGACACATGAGTGTCATAACAACTAGCCCAGCCAAAGTGAGAAAAAGCATGTAAATATGGTGGTAGTGATCCCCCCTTGGGATAAAACAATCCAAGTAGTCGGGTACCACTCAAGTAGCAAAAGATGCGGTTAACTGCATGCCAATTCTTGACACCTTGACAATGCATAAACCTGCTCCTCTGTGAGACAACAAACTGAACATCTAGTTGAGTAATGCATAAGTAAATCAAGCATCCAACAATGTGCTGATAGAGAACCACATCAAATGCATCTCTAGCATCATGAAGAATCAATCCTAAACCTATCTCCATAGGAGTGGCAATAGATTTGTGGTATTCAAGACCAAAATGCTGCAATAATGTGTCAATATATTTCATTGACACAAAAATATTTTGCCATCAACTTGCATAAATTGAATGCCCAATCAATGATGCAAATGCCCCAAATCAAACATCTCAAATGAGGCATGCAAATCAGCATTAAAATCATCAATATGCTTCTCATGAGGACCAATGAGCAGCATGCCATCAACATACACAACAATGATTAGAAGCACATCATTAGCACACTTAACATACAAGGTGCTCTTTTTTGGATTGTTCTCAAAACCATGTGCAATCAGATGGGCACATATCTTTTCATACCAAGCACATGGTGCTTGCTTTAAACCATATGATGCCTTCTTTAACCTGCACACTAAGTTTTCATGCCCTTTTTGCACAAATCCATGGGGCTAAAAAGAATACACTTCTTCATGCAAGTCACCATTCAAAAATGCAATTTTAATTTCCAACTTATGTACATTCCAACCATGATGAGCTGCAAGTGCCCATATGCTATGAATAGTAGTCCTTCAGCATGTAGGCGCAAAGGTCTCATCAAAATCAATGCCTCTTTCCTCTGCATAACCCTTTGCAACAAGCCTAGCCTTATACTTGTCAACTATTCCATTAGGTTTATGCTTCAACTTGTATACCCACTTAATGCCAATGGCCTTCTTGCCAAGAGGCAAGTCACATAAAGACTAGGTACCATTTTTCATGATAGCATAATATTCTGATTGGATAGCAGCCATCCAATTTTCAGAATTTTGTGCTTCATCAAACAAAGGAGGCTCATTCTCACCATAGACTAGAGGCAGCCATAGCATAGCAATCTGATGCAAAAGAAGCACTATGAGAGCCTGAATGAGTACAATATGATAAAGGTGCATCTAATTTGTTGTCACACTAAGTTTGCACCAGCCATTTTGGCATAGTTTTTGCCTCCTCAAGATCAACTCTCTCATCAACAAGTGCATCATGTAAATTTGCATAAAAAATAGAATGATCTGCATCATCACATGAAACTTGTAAAGGTTGAGAAGTTGCCCCATTAGGACTAGCACTAGACTTTCCACCTATAAAAAGAGGCAACAAAGTGTCGTACATGTCTTTGGAGCTAATTGATGTCTCCTTAGTACATGAAAGTAATGGCTGAATAGCATTTTCCACAAATACAACATCACGGCTAACCAAAATGTGTTTAGTCTGTGGATGATATAGATGATAGCCTTTGCTTTCATAATTGTACAAAAAAAAAACATTTTACTACTTTATCATCCAATTTTCTATGTTGTTGTTCATGCACTAATGCATATGCAAAACAACCAAAAACATGCAGATGAGCAACAGATGGCTTGTGACCATGCCAAGCCTCATATGGAGTGATAGAATACAATGCTTTAGTGGGACACCTGTTAAGTACATATGCTGCACACATAATAGCATCAAACTAGAAACTATGTGGTAAAGCCTGACTCTTGATCATATACCTCCCCATCTCCATGAGTGATGTGTTCTTCCATTCAGCAAATCCATTTTGTTTAAGTGTATACATCACTATACATTGATGTTTTATCCCATGTTCATCCAAAAATGCATTAAAGTCAGAGGATGTATATTCCCCCCCTCGATCAGAATAGAGGGTGCCCATTTTACATGCTGATAGATTTTCAACCAAAACCAAAAACACTTTTAAGCACATAAACACTTTGAACTTTGCTTTCAATGGATATACCCATGCATGCCTGGAAGAATCATCGATGAAAGTCATGAAGTAAAGATAGTTTCCAAAAGAGGGTGTTTGCATAGGACCACAAACATCACTATGAACAAGTTGCAAGCTTGAACTGAACCATCTTTTGGAAAAGAGGAACACTACATTTTGCCCAAAATACAGCCTTCACAAACATGTTTACTAGGTGCCTCAAGTTTGGTCAAAGATGACACCATTTCAGATTTCTGCAGGCATAGAAAATTAGCAAAATTCAGATGACCAAAGCATGCATGCCAAAGATTTGCATATGACATAGCCTGAGAATCATGTACTGCACATGCCAAATGATCATGAACTGTACATGTGCCATCAAAAAATTTCACAACCAAGCCAATCTTGGCTGAAGTTGAAAATGATAACATATTCTTCTTGATCCCTGGCACAAATAAAGCATCCAACAATGTAAAAGAACTACCATCAATAGTAGTTAAAATGATCTTACCAACTCCCATGACAAGATAAGAGGATTTGTTGGTGCATGTTATAGTATTCCTTGTAGGGGTAGGCTCGAGTGAAGTGAAGAAACTATGCTGCAAGGTAATATGTTTGGTTGCCCCACTATGAAAGTACCAAACATTTGAGTCTACTGTAGACATACACTGTTCAGGAGAAGATGGATCAAAACTACAAACAACAGTAAACACCCATTCGTCATTCTGCACTAGATTAGCAGACTATTTTTAGCATAGAGGCCTATGCAACAACCATTCCAACCTCTTTTTTCTTTGCCTCTTTTGCAGCTAGTTTTGGACAATTCTTTATGGCATGATCATTTGCTTTATAGTACTTGCAAAACAATTTCTGCTTTTCTATTTTCTTGTCATCTGTGTCATCCCTCTTTGATTGTGTAGAATTAGTAGATTTTTGCTAACTAGTAGAAGAGCTCCATTTACCTTTGCCCTTCTGACTAGCCAAGAAAGCTTGATCTGCAACATGCATAATGGACCTGTTCTGCCTAGAATAATCTTCCCATAATAGAATAGAGAATAACTTCTCAAATGTTAAGGCATTTGGATTGCCTTTCATCATCAAATGAAGAGTGGAAGCAAAACTATGATATAAATTGGGAAGACCATTCAGAACAGTCTACACAAGTGAATTGTCTAACAAAACTTCATTGGAAGAAATCAACTATTCCTTCAAATATTTGATCTTTATCAAAAAATTGTCCATGGAATCTCCTTCATTCATGTGCTTACTCTCCAACTATTTTCGGAGGTAAGAAACAAGATCCTCATTCCTTGCCTGGTATAAAGTTGTAAGTGTATCCCAAGCATCCTTAGCTATTTGGCAAGAGTGAATGTGAGGAATAATGGCACGTTTGATAGAAAAGGCTATCAATGCATGTGCCTGAGCATCTCTACCATCCCAACAATTTTTCTCTACAGTAGGTGCAACAATAACCACAACATAAATAGGAATCTATAAAATATCACCATCTTCAATGCCATGTGCATCAGCTTCAATACTTGTATTTACGGGTGTAATAGGATGTTTTTTAACACCGTGCAAAATATTCCATAGTCCTTTTGCGACCAATACATGAAGCATCATATAAGCCCATAATGGGTAATTCATACAATCCAACTTATCCTCAACAACCAACATATGGAATATGTCACTGCTTTTAGCCATGGCCACTGACTAAAATACCCTGATGCAAAAAATTGATTGTATCTCAAAAAGTTGAAAAGAACTACCCTGTTGAGTTATGCTAAACCTCTAGAAAACTTCGAGCTCCTTATATTGGTGAACCAAAACCTGTACATATCTTTGGCACAAAAAGATGAAATAGCCTACACAAGCACTATGGTAGCGCATTCCGAGGTCGAAACAAGCTCAGATCGTGATTTTGGCCCCATACGATGAAGCTATTTTGATCTCCTAATCACCTTGAGTATGCTCACCAAATTTCATGCAATTTTGAGAATTGGACCAGAGGCGTGTTGATGACGCCCTAGATAATGCGATGACCTGCTTTGATACCAATTGTTGGAGTTTGAGGTCTGTGGAAGCACACAAATAACACAAGGAGGAAGAAGAATCTTGAAGCACAACACACAATACTGAATGTGCTACCACTAGAATGTGCAAAGATTAGAGAACCATTAGGGTAATAGGCATACATACAAGCCGGGGGAAAAAACCTCCTAAAGAGGGAAAAAAGTGCCCCGGAAGTCCTAATGTGTTCACAAACATCACTACCTAAAGATATCAATAGAAAAACATCTAGTTAGCATTACAGTAAAAAGTGCCCATGAATAGGAAAAAGGTTCACATCAAATCTACTCAAGGAACACATAAGTGTAACAAACCCCTCGGAGGGAATGGTTTGATCATGTATAGGGAATAACAAATCAATCCCCACTAGGCAATTTGTGAAAATCTTCAAACTTCACCCATGGAAGAGCTTTGGGTGAATATGTCTACCACATTATTTTGTCTATGCACCTATACCAAATCAATATCTCCTACATGAAGGTGCTCTCTAATGTAGTGATAATGCACCTCAGTATTTTTGGTCTATGCTTGAAACATTGGATTTCATGCAACATCCAATGCACTTTGATTATCATTGAGAATAAGCATAGTAGCATCAATCTCCATGCAAAGATCCATCAATAGGTTCCTAGATACACTCCACTATAGTTGTGAAAACTACCTTGAGTGCCTTGTTCTCGTATTCATGACTTGATGTCACCACTTTAGGTTGATTCTTACTCAATCAAGATATGCATGAGTCTCTGAGGAAAAAGCAATTTTGATTTATGGACACATGAGTATCATAACAACCAACCAAATCACTATCTATAAAAGCATGCAAGCATGGCTGAATACCTCTACCATAGGAGAGACCTAAACTCAAAGTTCCTTTGAGATATCTAAACACATGTTTCATCACTTGAAAATGCTTAGTTCCCCGATTATGCATGAATCGACTCAACTAGGAAATTAAATACTATATATTAGGCCTTGTGTTGCATACATATATAAGATATCCCATAGCTTGTTGATGAAGAGAAGTTTCAAATGCATCACTCAAATCCTCAATTGAGAAATTAAATCTTGTCTCCAATAGTGTGGAAACTCGCTTGCAATCCTTACAGTCAAAATGTAGAAGTAGTATTTCAGCATACTTTTCTTGCAATTGTCACATGAATGGTCTACCCAAGATCATTTCATTAACATGATTCTTCTTAAACTCACATATCGCAAAAGTGTGCTCAAACTCCACACCACAAGTAGTGAGAGCGATTCCATATAAAAATCTTAGAGGCTTCTCTATGTGTCCATCTACCATTTAAAGCTTCATTCATGTCAGTATTAAAGCTGGTTTGACCCACCATTTCCATAAGAAAGTGATAACTCCTTAGTCCAGGATTGCCTTTGTTGTGTATCCCTGATAGGTGATAGGGACATAAGTGTTTCCTTCTTCTCCTTCACTCATGTCTCCTATCTTTTCTATGGGTATCTCTGGCACTTTCTATTGTGATCGTTCCTAAGAGTGGGAACTATCAATTTTTGGCATTTGGTTTGCTACATGTTTCCACAACTTCGGTTTGAATTTGATTAGTTCTTCTAAGGTTATATGACACTACACTTTAGTGTTCTTGACTACTTCCATGTTTCTAGGTATGACTAACTTTTCATTTCTAATCATTATTGTGAGCGCTCTCATTTGAATAGACTTCGATTCCCAAGGACCTATAAAATGTTGCAATTCATGTAAGGAATTAGATTCAAATTCTAATCTTTTGCTTGATTTTACATCTTCCCGCTCTTTGTAAATAGAGGGTATGTCTTGAGGAAATTGATCATGAAGATTATCTATCTCTTGAATGGGTGGGGAGTCATCTATTCCATACACCATTTCTCTTCTTGAATTTCTCTCAAGGACTCCTGTGAGTGCTTATTGATTCAATGAGGAATTTTACCATTTATTGAGTTAGGAATGCATGACTCTAGTGGAAAGAATTCTCCTTGCTTGCTTTCCATTAATGGAGCATTTTATGTGCTAAATGGTTAGGTTTAGATTCCATTTACTCTAATATATCTAACAATCCTTGGAAGTGAAACCTTAGTATGGCTTGGTGACTTCGGTTAAAGAGCTAACTAGCCTCAAACATATCTTATGCTAGTTCAACCATTTTGATGCACAAATTTGTTCTTTTTGCCTCTAGATATGCTCTAGCATAGTTTTTGTCCAATTTTGCTGCATTGGGTCCTTCTCTTAGTCATGCTTGATAAGCCTTGAACATCATGTCCAAGTCTTATGGGATGGGTTCTCCTAAGATTGATTTTGAAAATATGAAGCCTCTAATGGGACCTGCAATGTCGATTCTATGATCTTTGCCTTGGTCTCCTTCAAGCTACGTTCTAACTCGGCTAGCTTTTTGGACCATTTTCTCTTTATCCTTTTTGTAGAGTCTCTGCATGACTTGTTCTTCTCATTATACTCTCCTATCTCAATACACTCTGATTGTTTCTCTTGGTTCCCTAGCCGAGCTTGTTGTAAAACCTCAGTGCTAGGGAAAGTGCTTGAAAGGAAGAAGATAGTTGAAAATCTATTGCTATGAGTAATGAAGTTTAGTTCAACTAACAAACATAGAACTTGCCCTTTGAGACGCTTTGGTTGACCTTATGAAATCCAATTTAGTGCAAAAAAATGCCTCACGTGCTTTGCATCATTAGTATCAATAAGATAGTTAAAACAGATTACCTTCACATGAAGCAACTATGAGAAGTTCTTATTTATGGACGGAAGTTGCTATTAACCACATCCTATCAAATCCCTCTTGAAGGAAGATTTTGCATAGGGTTAAGAAGTTATTATGTACAAGAGTACTGCTAATCAACAAGGCATGCTCCAATTTTGACCTTAACACTCACAAGTGGTCATTTCGACTTTTTAGGGAGGATCAATAAGAGAACCCAAGAGAAAGAATGAGATCTATCTCACAATAGGAAATGCCAAATAAAAATTTCTTGGATACATTGAAAGGAAAAGCTTATACCTTTAAGATGAATGCTTAATCTTGAGCATTAGACTTCTAAGCAAAGAGAAGCAAGCTCGGCAAGTCTGCTGCTTGTGAGCACGAAGATGCAGAGAAGGGGTAGTGAGTAAGAAGGTGACTCAAAATGTATTATATTCACTCTTCTATGTAATAAAAGTGTGCATAGTGATTATATACATTCATAGAAGTCTCCTTGTGATGTTCCTACAAATCCAAGTATAAATTTCATCTCACAAACCTCACAGAAGTGATTTTATGTGTGACATATTTTCTTTTCCTATATTCTAGGAAATGAAGTAGTAGATCAAATCTAATTCATTTTTTATTTGCATGTTGGTGGGAGACTCCAACCACATCTCGTGGCCTAAGGGCTTCAATTAAAACCTGAACAAATATTAATGATATGGTACAAAGGACAAAATGTTCAAATACTGCATATACAAAGGAGTATTATGAAGCCATATAATTCTGCCACATGAGTAAAGTTTATTTCAAAGAATAAACTTGATTTTCCTTAATGAGAGTTTTAAATTGAAGCATGTTGAAACCTTGCTTGTTCTAGTGGCTGGCCCTCATGCTTGATTTTTCAATCTCCAATTACTTGTATATCTGAAATAGATTTAAATTGCAAAGCTTTACTCAATCTAGAGCCTTTCTCATCATATCTACCACTTGTTTATCTATTGGATAAATATCAATGATTATAGAGTTTTTTGGAGCAACTTTCACGTGTTGAAAGCTAAGGAATGCACCATGCTACTAGAGTTCATAGAATCAACACATACAAATTTTGGTAGCAACAAATATATAGGAGCACTCAATCAAGACCAATGAACCCAAAATCTTACTTTGATAATAAGAAGGACAAGAAGGCCCCACTCTATGAGAATTGGAAGACAAAAAAACCTTTTTGACACATGCTAGGAGTGGGGAATCACAGAAGTCAAAGCCATGGCAATCAATTGTTCAACAATATAACGCAACCAGCATGTGAATGACACTCAAATTTGGCATGAAGACCTCACAAGATGACCTTCCCAAGAAGTCCTTTCAAGTATGACAAGAACTAAGAGGGGGGAGTATTACATAGTGTGACAATCACATAAAAAAGTGCAACTTTTTCCAAAGCATTTTTGTAGACAAAGAGATTTGTACATAGTCGCAGAATAATTTTCTCTTGAAAGGGAAAAGTCTTCCCTGACAAAATCCCACAAGAAAGAAGAGTTTGAGGAGTTTTTTCATTTTTATTTTTTGAGATTTTCAAAATAAAAAAGGAATGGTCTTGGGAGAAGCCTTCATAAAGGCCAAGTCCTCATTTGTAAAGAAACATTCTTAGTTGAAGATGAAGTGCGCTCTCTTCTTGAAAAACTCGTGTTTGTGCTTTTCCATCCTTTTTGAGTGAGTTCATTTCTTGATTTTGGGTGTATGACACTAATTTTAGAGTTTTGGACGTATTTTCTATGTTTATTGAATCTTTTTGAGGTGGTTTGACTTGAGTAAATGATCACCCCCATAATTAAGACATCATCCAATTTGTGGTCGTTGTTCCTGTTGATTCTTCTCCATATTTGTACGGTGATTGAGTTTCCTTCTAATTCTATCAACCAAATAACCAATGGAGGATTTTGTTTGAATACTTGAAGTACTTCATCCCCTTGGATATATTTTAGCATCTCTAAATCCTTGACAAGGTTCTATTTGTTGCGTTGTCCATACTCGATTATCTTTAGATATAGACTAAAGTTTGCATCCCATTCCTAATTATTTTGTTGATGAAGAGTAAGACCATTTTGTCATTTGAGGGTAAATTTTGAGGTGGGAATCTTGCAATTCATTTGTTAAATCATCATGTAGTCAATCATACAGATTCCAATGAAGATTATTTGAAATGATGGATTAAGTTAAAGCTTATCCTTTTAAATTTTGCAAGGAATATTCCTATTGTGTGAAGAAATCATCAGCTTTATTGGCGCAAACAACTAACTCATGCCTATTTTGCTAGACTCTTTGCATTGTTAGATATGTTCAATATCCCACCCTCAAGCGACCATAAATGATCCATGGTGCTCTAAGTTGTAAGGCCCCCATTATAAGGAGAAGCCATTGTGAGAGCCTGGATATTTGTGGAACCCTAACTTCCAGGTTAGATGATGTCTATGTGTTATCTTTGATGGTAATAGATGATCTTTGTGAGCCAATTCATTAGGTTAGGTAGGGAACAAACTTCTGGGCCATTGGGTTGCCATTCAAGGAGAAAATAAAGGCCTTTGGTGCCACATGATTTCCTTAGAGAACCTTAATGAGGGGGTGTAGAGGTGGATTGCTCCCTTCTACACAGTTCATGGGGGGATTGCTCCCTTCTACATGGTTCGAAGGGCCTATCCCCCTGATCAAGATAGTAGACTTCTATTCGTGGAGATATTTGTTACCATTAGTGTCCATGTGAAAGGCCAAATGGCTGCCAAAAACTTTTGTATATTGAAAAAAACATATAGTGGCTTGGTCAACCACATATTGTAAGTTGGACCCCATTTGTAGGACCTAAGAAATTTGTGTTTGTTGTTTGTATACTATGTGTTTTCTACATATTCTACAGCCTCTATGGAGAGTAATGTGTATGGCATCTGGAGCTTGGTTTTCTACTTCAAGGGTATCATCATGGAGTTCTCAAGAAGAAGAGTGCATGGTGGTGCATCATGTTATGTTTACAAACTTGTAAACATCAAAGTACACAACAAAATGTGATGAGACCTTCCAAGATCTTCAAAAGATCAAACAAATGTTTCCAAACTTCAGAAATCAAACTTTCCTCCAAACTTTTAAGAAAACAGAAATGGATGACTGTAGAAAAATAATCACAAAAAACTCTCTGAGTAGCATTTGTCAAAATTAATCATATATTCTGAAAGCAGAATCTGAGTAGCATGTTTTAGAAACAAAAAATTCAAAAAAGATGGAGTATAGCTCTCAAACGAATAGTTTGAAGTTAAGGTATGTGGAAGCCTACAACAGCAAGGTATGACTAACTATCTGAATTGAAAACTCATGTACAGCAGCAAGAAAATGCAAATATCTATGCAAAATTTTGATATAAATAGAAAGTATAGAGCAAGGAAACTCATCCAAGTGAAATCACTCAAAAAAACATCATAACTACTGAGATATGAAAGTTTGAAGAGAGGTATGTCTTTGATGAGACACCGGATAGAAATAAGAAAGAAGATCTGCAAAAACGTCTACTTGCACAGATTTTTCTTATTTAATTTTGTAAAACAATTGAGATAGTTATATAGTATAAGTCGTATGCTTCACAACACAACATAAATCACTCAATTTGGCCACCTACACTAAGAGAACCAATCTTTTTATTGAGAGGCTATCAACAGAAGCGCCTTCCTTGTCTAAAAATAGACACCTCTTCTTTCCTTCTTACTTTCATCTACTTTTATCTAATTTTATCTATGTTTACTCTAAATTTGGATATGTGAGCGCTCCACATGTTATTTATGATAAATAATAAAATCCATAAGCCTAAAAAACAATACTTTAGAGCTTGTTCTTATGTAACATTGCCCCTATCAAGCTCTAAATCCAAAGCTTTGACTCCAAGTAGAACTTTGATTCGCTTGAGCTTCTGAGCATCCATTGCTTTTGTGAGTATATCTACTAATTGATCTTTAGTTCCAACATGTTGAATATCAATATCTTCATTCACCACCTTCTCTCAGATATAGTGGTAGTGTACTTCAATGTGTTTGGTTCTTGCATGGTTCACTGGATTAGACATGAGCTGTAATGAATTTACATTATCTCCAAAGAGTAGTGGACGTGCTGTAGATAGATTCATATCTTTCTAAAGCTTCAAATACCACATAATCTCACATGTTGCAATTTTTAAGGCTTCTATATTCAGCTTCTATGCTTGAAAGTGCTACTATAGGCTATTTTTTAGAACTCCATGAAACCAAGTTATTACCTGCAAATATCAAATATCCACCCGTACTCCTTCTGTCATCCTTATTTCTAGCCCAATCTGCATCACTGTATGCTTTCAAATCCATAACTTCATGATATTTATAGCACAAACCTTCATTTAATGTACCCTTCGAATATCTCAAGACCCTTTTAGCTGCTTGCATATGAACATCTGTGGGTTTGTTCATGAATTAAGACAATGTACTTACACTAAATGTAATATCGGACCTTGTTAAAGTTGCATATAGAAGAGAACCAATCAAAGACCTATAGATAAGTCGATCTTCTAAAGGTTCACCATCTTTAATACTGTGCTTCACATTGGGTTCCATAGGATTACTAATACTCTTGCAATGTTCCATGCCATATTTCTTTAACAAATCTGAAATATACTTGCTTTGTAGAAGATATATACCATCATCCTTCTTCATAACTTTGATTCCAAGAATGTACGTCAGTTCTCTTAAATCTCAAATTTTAAATTCAGATCCAAGCTCTACTTTGATCCTAGTTATTTCACCTTCATCATTTCATGTTATTATCAAGTCATGCACATAAATTGAGATATAAACAATCAATGATCCTTCAACCTTAACATACAAAGAAGTGTCTACATTTGAATACCTGTATCCCTGCTTTTCAAGAAACTTTACCAATCTAAAATTCCAAGCCCTTGGAGCTTGTTTAAGACCATACAATGCTTTTAAGAGTTTAGATACATGTGTAGGCTTCTTGGGATCTTCATAACCTGCTGGTTGTTCAATGTACACATCTTCTTTTAAATCACCATTGAGAAATGCATTTTTTATATCTAATTGATAAAGATTCCATACCTTGCTTGCAACAAAACTTATTAATGTCCTTATTGTTGATATCTTGGCAACATGAGAAAATGTCTCCTCATAATTGATGCCATAACTTTGTGCATAACCTTTACAAACAAGCATTGCTTTATATCTACTTACTTAACCATCAATGTTTCTCTTTATCCTGTACACCCATTTGTTATCGATTACCTTCATGTTAGGTTGCCTTGGAATGAAAATCCATGGACTGTTCTCATACAAAGCTGTCATTTCTTCATCCATTGCTTTAACCCATTTCTTTACCTTTGATGCTTCTTTAAAAGTTGTTGGTTCCTGCTCCTCAAGAAGTTTTGCCATATAAGCTTCATGAGAAAATCTTTGCGGTTGCCTTCTTTCTCTTATTGGATACCTTGATTGACTTCTTATCCTACCATGCTTTTCTTGCCTTCAAGTTTGAGTTCTTGACATAGAACCTTCACTTTCTTCTTCTTGTGACTCAATTTCCTTTGAAATCAAATCGAGAATTTTCTTCAACTTTTGATTAGGGAGAGTTACCTCTTCATGTTCTTATGCTTTGACCTGTTTGCTTTTCAACCAATGATTTAAACTTCTTAAACATATCAAACACTTCAGATTTGTATTTCATAAAATAAATAAATGTAAACTTTGAGAAGTCATCAATAAATGTTACAAAGTACTTGCTACCCGCCATGGACTCTTCTTGAGATGGACCCCATACATCAGTATGAATCAAGTCCAAAATACCTCTGCTTTGCAATCCTGCTTTTGAAAAAGGACTTTGTACCTATTTTCCAAATTGACATGCCTCACAAAAAAAATCCAAATCTTGCTTAGGTAGTTGTAGTAGACGTTCCAGCAAGGATTTCTTTGCAATATCCTTCAATCTGCCAACAGTGATGTGTCCTAATCTTTTATTCCATAAATCCAATTGACTTACTTGAGCCCCATTGACCATTGTATAACCTGCATAATCTGGAACTTCAACTTCATAAGTGTATAATCTATTTACCTTTTGTCCTTCTATAACAAAAGTCCCATTCTTCTTCTGATAAGCTTGCAACTAATTATTGTCTAAATTGACCTTCACTCCATTGTCCTCCATCTGTCCAACTGAAATCAAATTTCTTGTAATAATAGGAATAAACAAAACATCTCTTAGAGTTATGTGTTCATTAAGTGGACAATCACCAATGTAAACTACTTCATGCTTAGTACTATCTCCTGTAGAAATTGTGACTCTTGAATCTGGCTTGTGTAAGTTCACAAACATATTCATGTTATGACTCATGTGGTTTGTGTTGAAACATCAAGCTTACACTATGCTTGAGGTGGATTTGATCTACATCAAAGGCTATCACATTGAAAGAATATTCGTTGGAGAGTTCTTTTTTCTTATGCTCACTTATTGTATTAAAAACGATTTTTCATGGATCTTTTACCATTGTAAAAGCTTGAGGTTTACACATGTAAAAGTATAAAGAGAGAGCCCAACTTCCACAAATTTGTGGTGGTTGACTTGCATTCAATCAACCAATCAATCACTTAAAAGTAGATCAGATCTTCACTTTTCCTAGATTGTAAGAAAATGATTTGATTGCCTCCAACAACCATTCCCACCTTCATTTGAATTCAAACTCCACTTGTAAAAGTCGTGGATCACTTATAGAGTCTATATAAAGACTTGAAATAACTTGTACAATACATGGAAGCAATATACATACACTTGTGACTATCATTGTCTTGGTCCTTCATTTCTTTGCATCATCTTCTTTGCCAACAATAATCTTGCGGAGGTTACTGCTCTTAAGTGTTCATTAAGTGGACAATCACCAATGTAAACTACTTCATGCTTAGTACTATCTCCTGTAGAAATTGTGACTCTTGAATCTGGCTTGTGTAAGTTCACAAACATATTCATGTTATGACTCATGTGGTTTGTGTTGAAACATCAAGCTTACACTATGCTTGAGGTGGATTTGATCTACATCAAAGGCTATCACATTGAAAGAATATTCGTTGGAGAGTTCTTTTTTCTTATGCTCACTTATTGTATTAAAAACGATTTTTCATGGATCTTTTACCATTGTAAAAGCTTGAGGTTTACACATGTAAAAGTATAAAGAGAGAGCCCAACTTCCACAAATTTGTGGTGGTTGACTTGCATTCAATCAACCAATCAATCACTTAAAAGTAGATCAGATCTTCACTTTTCCTAGATTGTAAGAAAATGATTTGATTGCCTCCAACAACCATTCCCACCTTCATTTGAATTCAAACTCCACTTGTAAAAGTCGTGGATCACTTATAGAGTCTATATAAAGACTTGAAATAACTTGTACAATACATGGAAGCAATATACATACACTTGTGACTATCATTGTCTTGGTCCTTCATTTCTTTGCATCATCTTCTTTGCCAACAATAATCTTGCGGAGGTTACTGCTCTCTTGTCAGAGCTCAAAATTTGATGAGAAATGGATCATTTGAAAGATATAAGTGTCTAGTTTATGCTTATAAGGTTTCATACCATTTGTTTTAGTAGATTGGGAGAAATCTTTGTTTTTCTGTCTCGAGGTCAATCTCTACGTATTCCTGAAAAATAGGAGGTAACACCACTGAGTGTCTGATTCATTCCTATAGCATATTTTGCTTATTCCTTATGCTTTTGTGCATTCTATACCCTCAACCCCATGTGTATCACTCCCATACAAGGATTTTTTCTAATTGTAATCATGCTGGTCGCTATGGGCATTTGAAGTTCATTGTCTCTTCCATAGATAATAAGTTTTTTGAGCTAGTCGATGCGTGAACCTATCTATTTTGTATTGACTCTTTCTCCTTGATGCTCCAAAGTACATAGTGCATTTCTTTGCATGTATCACATGCCTATAAGATCTATTTGAGTCTCCATAAGCTCAAGGGTTGGTCTTGTGCCGGTTGGCTAGACCAAACTTTGTTGCTTTGAAACACACTTTTCTACCTCCTACAAGCTTCTCCAAGTTCATTCAGTGGTATCAGAGCTAGATCAAGATGAGTGACAAATTTACCTCAATGATCGAGAAGCTTGATTGACACAACTACACGGATTGGAAAATTAGAATGGAGGCCTATTTGCAAGGTAGAAATATTTCTGGAATTGTAGCAGGTGATGAAGCTATGACCATTCTAGGATCCAAAGGAGGACCTACACAAGAGGAGATAGATAAGCTCACGCTTTGGTGCACAAGGGATGCTCAAGCAAGGCCATACATACTAAACTCTATCTCTGACTTTCTATTACCACATATTAGAGGATGCAAGACATCTCAAGAGACTTGGGATGCCCTCAAGACTTTCTTTTCTACTAGTACCAAAGCAAGAAAGAATCATCTTTGGAATGAGTTCAACCAAATGAAGGAGACACCTAAACAAACCATCACAGAGTTTGTTACCAAGGTCAAGGAGGCTGCGGATCAGTTAGCATCCATTGGAGATCTGATTCAAGAAGAGGTCATCATGAGGCAAATTCTCAATGGCATTCGAAGTGATAAGCAATGGCAATCTTTCACTACAGCATATGATCTCATCATGGATGTGCAAACTCTATACTTCAACATCTTTCTTGGATTACTCTTAAATCAAGAAGCCAACAATATCATAAAGGAAGGTAACTCCTATCATGGTAATTCAACTAGTGCTCTATATGCAGGTAAGAAGGATAAGAAGCAGAAAGGCAAGAAGAAGGAAGAAGATGAAGAAGAGACTTCCCAAGCCAACTTTGCAAGAAAAAGCAAGTGGAAAGGGAAGAAGAAAGGACCAAAGCAAGACAAAGCCAAAGGTCAGAATGTTCAACCTTGTGCCATATGCAATAAGACCAACCACACCACTCAGAATTGCTGGTTCAATGGGAAGATCCAAAAAGGAAGTGGAAGAGGTGGATATGGCAGCAATAGAGGCAGAGGTGGACATGTTGGAGTTTATTGACCTCCAAAGTATAGCAGGAAGTAGGTGGAACCCCCTAGGAACAAGTTGACCTTCTCACAAACTTCATCATAGAAAACCAGTCATGATTGCAGAGCTTACTACTCTCTACTCACTCAAAAGTTTTTAAAACTGTTTTAACCACATATACTAGAGACCAAGAGCTTTCCAATGAGCCAAAGAACACTCAATTTGGATAAATACTCAATGAGCTATGACCTCTGCAATATGCAGCTTTAATGGAGACCTTGAAACAGAGATGAACCTGAGGACATACATCACTTGCAGAGACTACTGCTCTTAACTCACAACTCCAATGAATCTGAAAATTTCCAGAATACAAATAGACTTGGAGAGCTTTCTAACAAGCCAAAGAACACATGATTTGGATACATACACAAGGAGATATGACCTCTGCAAGTTGGATGTTTAATGGAGACCTTCAGCAGGGATAAAAAACAGAGAACACACACTACTTGCAGAGAGTGTTGCTCTCAGCTCACAAATCCAATGATTATGAAAATTGGTACTATGAAAGTAGACAAGAAGAGCTTTCAAATGAGCTATCAAACATGTAATTTGGATATATAATGAGGGAGATACAAGCTCTGCAAGCTCTGCATACAAAAACTAGAGTAGCATAGAGATACTCTCTTGGACATCCCACAAGATCACGACTTTTCTCCTCTTTTTATAGCATGGGAAACTAATCTAAAACCTTCCTAATACATCTAAATTCGTGGTAGACACTTGGATGGAGGTATTACATGACTCAAGTGCTCAAATAAGCAAAGTATTGATGGACTTTGAGAACTAGCCACATCGACCTTCCACTAGGACACCACTGAAGCTCCCTTGTGACTCACTAATTTGACTCACCATGTTCTAGAACTCACGTGGTATTTTTGCTAAATTTTATGAATAATATGAGCCTTCTTGAAGTATTTGAAGACTTCCCAAAGGTATTTACATAATTTGAAACTTGTACCCTACATAAAACAAATGTTCGCAACAGGACACAACTTCAACAATAACGATAGAGGTTATAATAGAAGGGACTACAACAATTATCAGAAGATCAATCACATGAAGACTCATTGCTTCTCATGAATCTAAGCCACAAAGAAGGTAAAGAAGATCATCATTTGTTCTACATAGATTGAGGATGTTCAAATCATGTTGCAGACAACATTGCTCTTCTATCTGATTTGGAAAGTCCAAAGCATAGACATGAAGTGCAAACAGGGGATGACACAAAGCACAATGTGGAAAAGATTGGTAACATCCAAGCTTCCAATGGTAGGACACACATTTTGAGTAAGGTTCTCTATGTACCCACTATCACTAACCTAACAAGTGTAGGCCAAATAGTTGAAAAAGGCTTGCAAGTTAGGTTCACCCAACATGGAGCTTTTGTGGAAGATCCATGTCAAGGCTTCAAGAAGATAGCCAAAGGTGAGAAGCATGGTAGCCTCTTTACTTTTGAAGTAGGAGAAACCAGGAACATAGCTCTATTCAACTTTGTGTCTCAAACCCTAAATGAACTTGAAATGTGGCATAAGAGACTTGCTGATGTGAATGAAAGAACCTTGAAGAATATATGCAGGGATCAAAGTGTTCTAGATGTTAGTATATGATCAATGTCTACCCCTCATGATTGTATGCACATTTTGTAAGGCCCCCATTATGAGGAGAAGCCAAGCGTGCATTACCCGATTGATGTGAATCCCAACTTGCATGTTGGATGAAGGTCATATTGGACCATGTAAGGTATTGTAAGGAAAGGGACTTACCAGGGTCCCCAATTGTGGGGTTCCCAATTGTAGAGGGAATATTTTATGGAATATTCCCTGTCAGAGTCAAAAATTATTTATATTTGTTAGGTTGGTTCAACCGGCCTAAGCTGTGTATGGCACTTATGCGGGCGGTGGCCATGCATGCTCTACCACCAATGTATCACGGTCCATGGAAGGCCACCCATGATCCTATATATACATGACTTTTGCACTACTTGAGACATCGAATTGAGCCAGCATACCTCTACCTTGTATCTCCCTATCTAGAGTTGTCTAGATCACCATTTAAGCTCTACCTTGAGAGCGCATGGGTAGGCAACACCATCATCTTTGTACTTGCTGTTAGTAGAAAATTGTTGAGATTCTCCTATATCTGTTATCTTCTTTGCTAATGCTCCTGTGTTATATTGCGTAACTATTTTCTTACATGGTATCAGCTTCATAAGGTTCAAATAGCTTGAGAAGTATCACTATTTTAGCCTACTAACATACTAGAATATCAGTAGATTATTTGAGTGATTACATGATGGCTTCATCATCAAACACTGGTCTTGGTGCTTCAGCTAATGTTAATGTTGCACCTATTTGAATTCGCCCACCTACATTCACTGAAGGGAAGTTGGATGGAACTAATTATACACTCTGGAAGTTCAAAATTTTTTCAATTTTAGACTCCTATGAACTACTTGACACTGTCATGGGACCGATGGGATTGGATCTAGAGCCTATACCAGTTGAAGATCCAAAAAATTCAAGATTGATGATTCAACCAGATCTAGATCTTTTATGAGCTTGGAAGAGGCAGAAAGCTGATGCATTATCTGCAATTGTCACTAGTGTAAGTGATTCTGTGGTTACTTTAATTCAACATACTACTAAAGCACATGAGGCTTGGGGCATATTGGCTCGTCAATATGAGACCGAGAACCACACTAGGATACAAAATTTAGAAAATCAATTGGCAAATGAAAAGCATTTTGATTCTGAAAAGGCTGAAGATGTTATCAAATGGATAAAACATCTTCAAGATCAATTGGCTACAATTGGTGTTGTTATAACACCAGAAGATTTGGCTCAAAGATGTGTACGTGTTCTTCCAGCAAAGTATGATGGATTAGTAACAACCCTTAGCACTCAGGTAAGACCCACTTCCCTTACATTTGACAAGTTTTGTGCTATGCTTTTAGAAGAAGAGATGCGGTTGAAGAATCGACAAAGTACAAGTGATGCTGCATTCTTAGCAAATGCAAAAGGTAAAGGCTCTTTTGATGGATCAAGGAAGAATCCAAAGAAGAAAAAGTTCACAAGGAGTTGCTTCTATTGTGAAAATAAAGGCCATGCCATCAAGAATTGCAGAAAGAAGCAAGCTGATGAATGAAATGGGACTGCAAAATCATCATGGAAGAACAAAGAGTCTGCAAACAACACATAGTTGCAACTATGGGCAGCTATTGAAGAGGTATGCTCATCTGCTCAAGCTCGTGTTGATGAACCATGGATTTTAGATAGTGGAGCTTCTCGCCATATGACCAGTAAAAAGGATTGGTATAGTTCCCTAGTGCCTCTATGGGGATCCATCAATGTAGTGGTGGGAAATGACTCCAAGTGTCCAGCGGAAGGAACTGGAACCATCTCTTTTATCACCTCTTCAGGTGTTGAGAAAAAGTTATTTAATGTTCTCTATGTGCCTACACTTAAAAGAAATTTGTTGTCAGTTTCTGTAATAATAGATCATGGACTCGAAGTTCACTTCAATAAGAGTCGTGCAGAAATCATGGATTCATCAAGTAATGCAGTAGGTAAAGGCATAAGCCGTGATAACTTGTATGAGTTAAGTGCCTTAACTGCTACAAAAGATAAAGATGTAAGCAGGTTATGGCACCAACAATTTGGGCATCTTGGATTTGCAATTTTGAAGGAGATTCAGAGAACATGGATGGTTGCTCATGTGCTTACATTTTCAGAGTTGCAGGAACCTTGTGAAGCTTGTATGATGGGCAAGTAACAACCAACGACATTTCCAAGAGAGACCAGCAATCGATCTCAAGCTCCTCTAAAGTTGGTACATGCTGATCTCTACGATAAAATGTTTACACCTGCTTTAGGAGGAACTTTCTACTTTTTGCTGTTAAACGATGATTATAGTAGAAAGATGGGTTTATTTCATTTGAGAGAAGGCTGATGCTTTTGAACAATTTAAAACGTGGCATAATTATGTGGAAAATGAATTAGGAAGGAAACTGAAGAAATTCAGAACAGATAGAGGAGGTGAATTCTTGCCAACAAAATTCAATAATTAGTGTAAGGAGCATGGTGTGAAAAGGCAACTTACCACAGCTCATCCACCTCAACAAAATGGTGTTGTTGAGCATAGGAACAGGACAGTAGTTGAAATGACTCGTTGTATGTTAAAGGCTGAAGACATGCCTGATTCATTCTAGGCAGAAGCAGTCAATATAGAAGTATACATCCTCAATCAAAGCTATAGAAAAGCACTGAAGGGGATGATTCCTCAAGAAGCATACTCTGGTAAAAAGCCTTCAGCTTTGCATTTCAAAAAATTTGGTTGTTTCTGTTATGCACATATTCATGATTCAACAAGATCAAAGTTGGATTAAAAAAAGCAAAAAGTGTGTCTTCCTAAGATATAGTGAAGAGTCTAAAGCATGTAGGTTGTGGGATCCTGAGGCAAGGAAGTTTTCTGTCAGTTGAGATGTGGTGTTTGATGAACGACCACACTTAGTAGAAGATAAAGGTAAATCTACTATCTCATCAAATAGAGAAATATCTCACCTTGTGCCTATCAAAAGACAGGTTAAACTTGAGGAGGAGGAAACATCTGATGGAGAAATTTCCTCAATAAAAATCCAATCAGTTGTAGCTGCACAGCGTAAGCCATTACCGAAGTGGGAACAACAACTCTTTGAGGATCACAATCCACATGTAGATGTACCAGAATCATCCTCGGATGGATTACGAAGACCAAAGAGAATAGAGGAGCAAAGAAGAGCCTTGGAACAAATTGTTAACATGGCTCTAATGGCAAATATCATGGGCTCGATAAAGGAACCTACCACCATTGAAGAAGCCCTTGATGATCTAAGTTGGAGAGTGGCAATGTAGTCTGAGTATGATAGTATGCTAAAAAATGATACATGGGATCTAGTCGACTTTCCACCAAAGAAGAAGGTAATAGGTAGTAAATGGATTTGGAAAGCTAAGTATAAAGCAGATGGAACATTAGAAAAGTATGAGACAAGATTAGTTGCACAGGGTTTTTCACAGATCAAAGGATTTGATCTTCAAGAAACTTTTGCACCAACAGCACACATGATAACTATTCGGATGGTACTTGCAATAGCTGCACAAAAGGCCTAGCCTATTTTCCAGATGGATGTCAAATCTGCATTTTTGAATGGGCACCTCAAGGAGGAGGTATATGTATCTCAACCACCAGTTTTGAGGTGCCCAATTCAGAAAATAAATTTTACAGGTTGAAGAAATCTTTGTATGGACTTAAGCAAGCTCCACGGGTTTGGTACCAATGGATATATAATTTTTTCAAAAATATGGGTTTCGAAAGAAGTACTTCTGATGCTAACTTGTATGTAACGAAAAGGGATAGCAAGGTAGTTGTTGTCATTGTATATGTAGATGATTTGATCATTACAAGAGATCATCAGGAACTCTTCAATCAAACTCGGATCAGCTTGGGAACTGAGTTTGAAATGACGGACTTAGGTCTACTCCATTTTTTTATGGGAATTGAAGTATGGCAAAGGAAAGATGGCATTTTCATCTCACAAAAAAAATATGCCAAATAAATTCTCAAGGCATTTGGAATGATGGACTACAATTCAACTAGCACACCTATGGAGGTAAATCATAAGCTATCTATGGATGATAACATGCCTGATGTAGATGCTAAGAAGTGTAGGAAGCTCGTTGGAAGTCTTATTTTTCTATGCAACGCTAGAACAGACATTTGCTATGCTGTTGGAGTGTTAAGTGTTGGTGCAATTCAAGCCTTCACACTTGGCTTGGAACCTTGGAAATTTGGTGTTGAAACCTTGGAAGCTTAATTCACTTGAAGAAAGGACCATGTGAACTTATGCTTATAAGTTCTTACTTCTTTACCCCTTGTAAAAGTCTAAATCACTTGGAATCTTATGTAATCACACCTACTTGTTTAAGTCGTGGAAAATTGGTTGATTGATTGAGGGAATATCTCAATCAACTTTTAGGTGAAAGATTCTAGGAGCTTTGAATTTTGAATTCTCACTTAACTCCTATAAAAGCTACAAGTCAAAAGTCGCGTGTGTACTTCACTCATCCCGAGGCATTTCTGCATCAATCATTGAGTGTGTGAGGTCTACTTCATAGCCTACACCTCTGAGTACCATTTGGAAATGTTTATCATGTCAATGGGAATGTACATCAATGTGAATTAATACATACCTTTACATTCATTATCTCTGTTATTCTCTGAGTGTACTACTTCAAGTCTGTCAACTTCAAAGAGGCATATCTCAGTGCCTACTACTCCAAATCAAGTGATTCAAAGCTTGGTAGATTCAGCTCAAAGTATTCTACAAGACCACAAAGTTTGAAGAAGTTTGATTCAGCCATTACAGAGAAATCTCGTTCGAAGTGGACTCTGGTATTCTGCTGCAGTGTTCCTAAAAAGTCGGGGGTACACATAAATTTGCTAAATTCATTTCTCAGAGTATAGTTTGTCATTTCCTTTCATTCCACTTGCAAATGGTAGCTTGTTAAGCTAATTTAATATGTCTAGAAGGAATTTGATCAATTGTTAGTGTGCTGGTCATACTGAGTGAAAGACTGAGCAGGTGTCAATACCAAAATAGCAAGTTTTCTTGGATTTGTGAAGTGCAAAGTTATCTGTTTTGATTTGATCATTACACATATCATTTGCAAAGTACATATATGCTTTCTTGGTATCATTTGGAAGCTAATCAAGTGTACTAAAAATTCCTGGAGTCAAAGAGGGCTGATGCAAAGCAGGATTAGCAGCATCAACTCAATCTTCTGAGTGCATTCAACCATTTCTCCCAACAGTGGTATCAGAGCAAATAAGGTAAACATGGGAGATGGTTTTCCTTCATTCATTGACAAATTGGACAAGAACAATTACCAAGCTTGGTCTCTAAGAATGAAGACCTATCTACAAGGAAGAAGCTTATTTGGATACATATCAGGAGATGAGGAATTGCCCTCATTCAAAGCCAGAGGACTACCCACCAAGGATGAACAAGAGAGACTCAATCAATGGTGTGCAAAGGATGCTTTAGCAAGGTCTTACCTTCTTAACTCTATATCTGATTTCCTTTTACCTCATATAAGGAACTGTAAGACTTCCCAAGAGACTTGGGAAACCTTGTCAACATATTTTTCTTCCAACACAAGGGCCAGGAAGAATCAACTGTGGATTGAGTTCACAACCCTTAGGAAGCAACCAAAGAAATCAGTCTCAGAGTATGTGACCAAGATTAAAGATGTGGCAGACCAATTAGCAAGCATTGGAGAGGAGATTGAAGAGGAACAAATAGTCAGGCAAGTAACAAATGGACTCAAGGCAGATGATAAGTGGGAAAGTTTCACCACTGCAATGGACCTCTACATGGATATGCATACCCCAGATCTCACAACACTCATGGGCCAACTATTCACACATGAAGCAAAGTTTACAAAGGCAGGAGATCAATCAAAAGGTAACGACCCCTCTGCTCTATATACTGATAAGAAAGTTAAGGATAAAAGTAAAGGGAAGAAGCAGGAAGAAGAAGGCTCTACCTCCCAAGCTAATTATGCAGGGAGAGGTAGATCTTCAAGAGGAAGAGGCAGAGGAGGTAAGTCATGTAGGGGGAGACCCTACAACTCATCACCATGCAACATTTGTGGACTGTCCAATCATACCACAGATGAATGCTATAAGAACTACAAGAATCAGAGAGGAAGAGGCTATCAAAGAGGTGGATACTCTCAAGGGAGAGGCAGGTTCAATCAACACCAAGGCTACAATGGATACAACAATCAATACAACAACAATTATAATCACAACCACAATGGTAACTACCAAGGTGGATTCAGAAATAGAAGGGACTACAACAACTACACAGAGGAGCAAGATGACTCCCTATTGATCATGAATATGACCTCCAAGGCAAGTACAAATGATGATCATTTATTTTATATTGACTCAGGATGTTCTAACCATGTAGCTGGCAATGTGGCACTACTCTCTGATTTGGAAGAACCCAAGGGCAAACATCAGGTACAGACAGGTGATGATACTAAACACTCTGTTGTAAAGATTGGAAATGTAAAGACATGTGATGGTAACCAGAATCTATTGAGCAGGGTACTCTATGTACCAACTATCACCAAGAATCTAATGAGTGTTGGTAAGATTGTGGAGAAAGGGTTGCAGGTCAGGTTCACTCAACATGGAGCATATGTGGAGGACCCAAGACATGGATTCAGAAGGATAGCCAAGGGAGAAAAATCAGGTAGATTGTTTACTTTTGAGCTAGAAGACACCAAGAACATTGCTTTATATAATTACAAGGATCAAACACTTTCAGAGTTAGAAATATGGCACAAGAGGTTAGGGCACATAGGTGAAAGAACCCTAAAGCAAATGTGCAGGGATCAATGTGTGCTTGGGATACCTAATGTATCCAAGCAACACATGATTTACAAGTGTGGAGCATGTCAGTTTGGTAAGTCTCACAGGTTGCCCTATTCAAGGAAAGGTTTCATGCATGAAGACTACCTAGACTTGGTACACACAGATGTTTGGGGACCTAGCAAGGACCCCTCCATTTCAGGTTCAAGGTATTATGTGTCCTTCATTGATGACTATAGCAGGTGGACTATCTTATACTTTATGAAGCATAAAGATGAAGTGTTTAATTGTTTCAAGAGGTATCTTGCACTTGTTGAAAACCAAACAGGAAGAAGCTTGAAGAGGCTAAGGTCAGATGGAGGAGGAGAGTACTTCTCCAATGAGTTTGAAGATTTCTTGCAGGAAAGAGGCATCAAAAGGGAGATAACTACAAGGTACTCACCTGAACAAAACGGGGTAGCTGAAAGAAGGAATAGACTCATTGTAGAAACAGCTAGGTCTATGCTTAATGAAAAGAAGTTGCCAAATTATCTTTGGGCAGAGAGTGTATCTACTGCCACCTATCTCATCAACAGGTTGCCATCAAAGTCTCTTGATGGCATGACACCTTATGAAGCTTGGCATGGTAAGAGACCTTCTCTGGATCATTGCAAAATCTTTGGTTGTGTAGCATATGTGCATATTCCCTCACAGGTAAGGGGAAAGCTAGACCCTAAAGCTGAAAAATGTATCTTCATTGGTTATGATTTGAACCAAAAGGGATACAGATTCTACAACCCAACAAAAAAAGGCTTCAAGGTAAGCAGAGATGTCATCTTTGATGAGAATGACTCATGGTATGAGAATGATTGCAGGAAGGTTAGTCTACCCTATGATATGGAAGAAGATTTCCCAAAGCTCACCAAGGAGGAATCAATCCAGAAAGAAGACTCAAGCTCAGATGATGACGATACAATTAACCTTGAGGAATTCAAGGCATGGAAGTCCAAAGGAAAGATGAAGATGAAGAAGCTAGAGGATATACCAGAATCCTCAACTCAAGCAATGAGGAGATCTCAGAGAGAAAGTAAGAAGCCTATCAGATATGGGTATGATACTTCTCTTGTAACCAAGCATTCTGTATATCTTGCAAAGGATTTGTTGAATGAAGAACCAGGTACCTATGAAGAAGCAATCACCAAACCAGAGTGGAAAGAAGCTATGGATGAAGAAATAGAAGCTCTCAAGGAGAGTGATACTTGGGACTTGGTACCCAAGAAAGACTCTATGAAGGTAATAGGATCCAGATGGATCTACAAGCTAAAGAGAAATTCAGATGGAACAATCAACAGGTACAAATCTAGGTTGGTAGCCAAGGGTTTTGCACAAACCCAAGGCATTGATTATGAGGAGACATTTTCTCCTGTGGCTAAGATGCCAACTATCAGAATATTGGTGAGTGTAGCTGCATCTAAGAATTGGAACATGTACCAATTAGATGTCAAGAATGCTTTCTTGAATGGATGGATATCTGAAGAAGTCTACATGTCACAACCACCTGGCTATGAAGATCCCAAGAAGGTAAACTATGTTTGTAAATTGAAAAAGGCTCTATATGATTTGAAGCAGGCACCTAGAGCATGGAATTACAGGTTGACAACTTACCTCCAAGACCAAGGATTTGTGATGAGTAAAGCAGACACTTCTCTATTCATAAAGAGGAGTAGTACATAGGTAATCTACTTGTGTGTTTATGTTGATGACATCATCATTACAGGCAATGATGTCAATGGGATTAGACACATCAAAGGACAGATGATGAAAGAATTCAAGATCAATGATCTTGGATTATTGAAGTACTTCTTAGGTCTTGAGTTAGTCTACACCAACTCAGGTATATATATCACTCAAAAGAAGTATGTACAGGATATGGTCAAGAAGTTTGGCTTGCAGGATGCTAAAGTCTCAACTAATCCAATGGAGGTCAACCTAAAGCTAAGTGCTCATGAAGGGGATGAAATACAAGACATCACAGGATATCAAAGCATGGTAGGTAGTTTGAATTATGCTACCTTGACAAGAATTGACATAGCATATGGAGTTAGTGTGCTAAGCCAATTCATGCACAAACCAAGGGTACCTCACCTAGAGGCAGCAAAGAAGATCTTGAAGTATTTGAAGGGAACTCAGAACCATGGTTTGTACTTTCCTTATACATCAGACATTGACATTAAATGCAGATTGGGCTGGATGCAAGGATGATAGGAGAAGCACATCAGGTTACATTTGTTTTGCAGGAGATAAACCTATTTCTTGGTCAGCCAAGAAGCAACCTACAGTGGCATTGTCATCCACTGAAGCAGAGTATAGAGGGCTTGCCAATGCCACTCAAGAAGCTATCTGGTTAAAGCTCTTATATACAGAGTTAGGTCTATACACTAGACCTCCAATTATCTTTGGAGACAACACAAGCTCTCTTCACCTTGCAGCTAATCCAATATATCATGCTAGAACCAAACACATAGAGGTTCATTACCACTATGTGAGGGAGAAGTTACTAAGCAAAGACATTCAATTGACTTATGTGTCTACTAATATGCAATGTGCAGATTTACTCACTAAAGCATTGGATGGAAACAAGCTATGCAGATTCAAATCCATGATTGGATTGCAGGATGTGATTGAAGACTAAAGATGAAGACTTAAGCCAAAGTGTTTGGCTTGAGGGGGAGCTGTTGGTGCAATTCAAGCCTTCACACTTGGCTTGGAACCTTGGAAATTTGGTGTTGAAACCTTGGAAGCTTAATTCACTTGAAGAAAGGACCATGTGAACTTATGCTTATAAGTTCTTACTTCTTTACCCCTTGTAAAAGTCTAAATCACTTGGAATCTTATGTAATCACACCTACTTGTTTAAGTCGTGGAAAATTGGTTGATTGATTGAGGGAATATCTCAATCAACTTTTAGGTGAAAGATTCTAGGAGCTTTGAATTTTGAATTCTCACTTAACTCCTATAAAAGCTACAAGTCAAAAGTCGAGGGTGTACTTCACTCATCCCGAGGCATTTCTGCATCAATCATTGAGTGTGTGAGGTCTACTTCATAGCCTACACCTCTGAGAACCATTTGGCAATGTTTATCATGTCAATGGGAATGTACATCAATGTGAATTAATACATACCTTTACATTCATTATCTCTGTTATTCTCTGAGTGTACTACTTCAAGTCTGTCAACTTCAAAGAGGCATATCTCAGTGCCTACTGCTCCAAATCAAGTGATTCAAAGCTTGATAGATCCAGCTCAAAGTATTCTACAAGAGTACAAAGTTTGAAGAAGTTTGATTCAGCCATTACAGAGAAATCTCGTTCGAAATGGACTCTGGTATTCTGCTGCAGTGTTCCTAAAAAGTCGGGGGTACACATAAATTTGCTAAATTCATTTCTCAGAGTATAGTTTGTCATTTCCTTTCATTCCACTTGCAAATGGTAGCTTGTTAAGCTAATTTAATATTTCTAGAAGGAATTTGATCAATTGTTAGTGTGCTGGTCATACTGAGTGAAAGACTGAGCAGGTGTCAATACCAAAATAGCAAGTTTTCTTGGATTTGTGAAGTGCAAAGTTATCTGTTTTGATTTGATCATTACACATATCATTTGCAAAGTACATATATGCTTTCTTGGTATCATTTGGAAGCTAATCAAGTGTACTAAACATTCCTGGAGTCAAAGAGGGCTGATGCAAAGCAGGATTAGCAGCATCAACTCAATCTTCTGAGTGCATTCAACCATTTCTCCCAACATTAAGCACGTTCTCTAACAAACTTAAGGAAGGTCACTAGAATGTTGGAATGCAAATTCTAAGGTACATTGCAAGAATCTTGGATTTCGGTATTTTTTATATCACAGGTGATACACTTCAAGGATATTGTGATTCAGATTGGGCTAGAGATTGTGATTCTAGAAAATCAGTTTCTGGATATTGTTTCTCACTGATTCAAGAGTATTTTCTTGGATAAGTAGGAAGCAAACAACTCTCACACTCTCCTCCACTGAAGCAGAGTACAAAGCAGCTTGTTTTGCTTCTTGTGAGGCAGTCTGGTTAAGGAGAATTCTTGCAGATCTAGGCTTTCCATCAAATATGGTGACTGTACTCAAGTGTGATAATAAAGGTTGTATGGCTATTGCAAAGAACCTAGTATTTCATGCTCACACCAAGCACATAGAAGTACAGTACCATTACATTCGTGAGCTAATTGAAGATGAAATTGTGGAGCTAGAATATTGCCCAATAGAGGCAAATTGTATTGACATATTCACTAAATCACTTGGAAGAGAGCAGCTCCACAAGCATCTTCAACAAATGGGCATAAGATCGAGACCTACTTGATTTATCATCAGTAAACATTGAGGGGGGGTGTTAGTATATGATCAATGTATACCCCTCATGATTGTATGCACATTTTGTAAGGCCCCCATTATGAGGAGAAGCCAAGCATGCATTACCCAATCAATGGGAATCCCAACTTGCATGTTGGATGAAGGTCATATTGGACCATGTAAGGTATTGTAAGGAAAGGGAGTTACGAGGGTCCCGAATTGTGGGGTCCGAGGCAGTGGTTGGAGCCTCGGCTGGGGGGTCTAAGGAGGCCAGTGGGCCCCTTGGTGGGAGTCCAGGGGTAGCACCCCCGGCGTGATGATAGAGGAAATATTCCATGGAATTTTCCCTCTTGGAGTAAAAAATCATTTATATTTGTTAGGTTGGTTCAACCGACCTAAGCCATGTATGGCAATTATGCGGGTGGTGGCTGCCCACGCTTTATCACCCATGTATAGCTATCCACGGAAGGCCACACATGATCCTATATATACATGACTTCTGCACTACCTGAGACATCAAATTGAGCCAGCATACCTCTACCTTGTATCTCCCTATCTAGAGTTGTCTAGATCGCCATTTAATCTCTACCTTGAGAGCACATGAGTGGACAATGCCATCATCTTTGTACTTGCTATTAGTAGAAAACCGTTGAGATTCTCCTATATCTGTTATCTTCTCTACTATTGCTCCTATGTTATATTGCGTAACTATTGTCTTACACTAGGACTGCTGAACATATCAAAGCAACACATGATCAACAGGTGTGATGCATGTTAGATTGGGAAGGCACAAAGACAACCATTCAACCACAAAGGTTATATCCACAAAAACGTATTAGAATTAGTACATACAAATGTATGGGGACCAAGTCAAGAACCTTCGTTGGCAGGATCAAGCTATTATGTCTCATTTATTGACGACCATAGTAGATGGGCTATTCTATACTTTATCAAGGGTAAGAATGAAGTGTTGATTGCTTCAAAAAGTATCTTGCACATGTGGAGAATCATACAGGTAGATCACTCAAGAAGCTAAGATCTGATGAAGGGGAAGAATACTTCTCCAAAGAGTTTGATGAGTTCTTGCCGGACAAAGGTATCAAAAGGGAATTGACTACTAGGTACTCTCCTCAACTAAATGGAATTGCAGAGAGGAGTGTTGCTCTAGCACAATGGTGAGAACCACGTTAAGAAGCTCCACCTCCTTAATGTCAATCCGCGGAAGAGATAGGAGTGATATGAGGATCGTGAATGTGAGATGAAGTGAGAGTGAAGGTGAGAAGCATAGAAATGCACACACACATACACACACACTACGAAGAGACAAGCAAGACACAATGGAAGGTGAGAAATCAACTCTATTACTCAAGAACACTATTACAAGCTCAAAAGAACTCTGACCTCAAACAAGCTAACCTCAAAAATGAGCTCTCTAGCTCTTTTTATAGTTTCTAGACTAGTTTTGACCGGTTTCACATCTAGTGACCGGCATAGTTAAAAAATAGGTCCTAGATGCTATTTGTAAGGGTAAACGGTGTCTAAAAATAACAAAAATTGATACGCTTGTTCTACCTGAGCTCCTCAAGCTCGAGGACTCCTCTGCTTGCACAAAATGGAGCTATGGATTACAAAATGGGGTTTTCTATGTTACATATGTTACAATAGTGATGAAAATCACTGTTGGAGGTTTTTGAAAAGTATTTTTAGAACATGATTCTTTGAAAAAAGATTCCACTAGCTTCCTGCTCCGTCGTTACATGCTTCCGCGTTGTCTGTGCCTCTGGCTGCTTCCAACACCCCCCTCCCTCTCGCTTCTGTCGTCCCTGACAGAACCTTGTTGTGAGGTCTGCCGGATATAGTTCTGTAGGAGGTCTTGAGCGAGGGTGTGCTCGGAGAGACGAATACCTCGGGCCAGATCTGCATCGAGTTTTTCCCAGTCGATTGGTTGCGGTTCTTCCGATGGCAGGAGCTGATAGTGTGTGGAATAGACCATTCGTTCACAGGCAAATAATTGTAATAAATGTGTAGGCCTGCTTATGAATACCTCTGAATGGTATTCCCAGAAGCCGGTTGTGAACATCTCTTCGAATGTCTGCTTGTAGCACGCCGGTAGGTACTTTATTCTGCAATGCCAGGCATAACACACCCGTAGCGATGGCGTTGTACTCATATCATATACCAGGTCAAAATTGCCATGCTCAAAGCCCGGGGTGTTGACATGGGGTGCCTTGACGCGTCGGAAGACTTTAAAAATCATTTGCATCATGTCAAAGATTTTGACAGTCATATGCGCCGCTATATCATCCATATGCTTTAGTCTAGGGAGCCAGTGGCGAATTGTAGCCATCATGTAGCCTACAGTTGGTAACTCAATGGGTGGCTTAAAATAGGGGTAATTCAACCAGTCTTGGCACTGCTTATTGTTTTGTACCTTGATAGCAAAGGCAGTCCAGGAGCGGCGTCGTGGTACTGGTCCCCAACACGGGTTATACTTCAAATGCAAAGGTGCCTTTACCCATGTACTCATCATTTCTGGATACTTTTGTAGTAAATCTTTGCGCCACTCTGGTTGATAGATCACTCCTTGCTGCGCATCAAGTGGTAGATCGGCCTCCTCGAATTGAGTTGCATGCGATGGTTTCTTACCTGTCTCTTTCTCAATGGCTAATTGGTATTCAGCCATTAACATAAAATACGGTTTATACTGTAGCTCATGCCCAGATATGTATCGTCGCGGGGCCAAATGAGCAAAGAATGGAGACTGTAAAATTCTTTCTTCTATCATCGCCATGGCATGTAATTGTGCCTCTACTCTAGCTGAGTGCGTTGTTCTAAGTTCCTCAATTGTCTTCATCCACACAGGGGTCAGAAGTTCGTACGTCATCTAGCCTTCGGCCGTGATGCGTCCGCCTGGGATGGGTTGTGGCTCGTATGCCTCTTCAAACGTTTCCTCCACCGGGATGGTGACAGTTTCTTCCTCAGCTGGTAGCTCAGGTGGGGAATCTGGCCTTGGTGGTGCTTCGTATACTGCAATCCTTGATTCAAGGTTCGATACCTGGGCCCGTAATGCGTTGAGTTCCTCTAAGATGTTAGGAGAGGGGTCCACAGGTGCTGGTATGACTGGGTGTTCTGGTGCTCGTAACTGGAGTAATTTATGATCTTCTTTGAGTTTCTGTAACTCCTCAGTCATGCGGTCATATTCATCTAGCAATCTTACATGATCTTCTAGCAGCATCCTCATCGAGTCTGAAGGAATAGCTTTGAACCTGCTAGGACTGAGTGGTTGGTCTGGGTGGTCGAGCGCTGCTTCTAAGTTTTCTCGGTTCTGATCCTGTAAGCGCTGATTTTCTTCCTTGGCGGCTGCTAGGTGTCTTCATAGTAAGCACATGTTTCGTGTTAGCGTTGCATTGCGGACTGTCTGGGCTCTTAATAAGTTATCCAGGTCAGCAGTGGCTTCCTTGGTCTTTTCTTCGCTTTCGAGTTCCAATTTGTGATATGCTTCGCGTAATTCCTGGTATCCGGTGTTCAGAGAGTCATTCTCAATAGACAATAAATTAAGCTGCGACTGTAAGTCATTGGTTGTCCTCTGCAGCTGCTGGTAATTATCACCAAGAGATGTGAACTCATCTCTTACTTGCGTGATACACATGAACATCTGTCGGAATGCATTATCTACAGTGGGTGATAGTATTAATGGGGTGCTAAATGAAGATGCAGTGGGTGTAGATGCAACGGGAATGGGGAATGGGGGTGGGAAGGTGGATGATGTAGTGATAGTTGAAAATTGTGATGTGCCTAAGAATGTTTGTGCCGTGAGTGAAGTGAGTGATGGTGCAGTGGGTGGTGATATGTCCATGTCATTGGACGTGTCCAGTGCGGTGACTGTGAATATGGGTGTGGCTGTGGGTGCTCGTGCTGGTGTAAATACGGGATTTACAAAGGTTGAGGAGTAATTTACAGGGGGGCTGGCTGGGGCAGCTTGGTGGAAAGGGGAAATAGGGGTTACCGTGGGTCGGGGAGGTGAGACTGGGGAGAAGGTTAATGGCGGTGGGAATGGGAAAAGGGGTCGTGGAGGTGTAGGGAAGGACGGGAAAGATGGATGGAGGAATGGGTTGGATAGAAAGGTGGGTGTGGGAGGGGGTAGACTAGGTCTAATGGGTGCGGGAATTGTGGGGTGAGTGGTCGTAAATATAATTTCTGCTACGCCACCGGCGAATGAAAATGTTGGTCTGGGAGAAGGAGGGTGAATAGGGGAGGCTGGAGGGATGGGCGGTGATGGAGGAGCGGTTGGGGTGGTCGGTACTTCAGTGACTGCTGAGGTATGTACAGTTGTAGCGCGTGGTGGGGAATCTACAAAGATGGTTTCTACTGCCAATGAACTTTCGGGGACGAGGCGTGCCTCCCTAGCTTGTTCTGAAGACTGTGCTCCTGTTGGTACACGAATGTATTCGCCGGCCTTTGAAAGTAGTCGTACTCTGCGGGGGTCAAACTGTGGTAGTGGTTTTCGTTGCAAGTACCTGAGGGCTTCGTTGGAGCCTACTGATTTGACTAACTCTCTGAATCCTTTGATGTATGCGTCTTCAAATCCGCCTGTGATAAGTTCTTGTTCTATTATTGTTTGACTCTCTTCCTCTGTCAGCTTTTTGCGTGCCCAAACCTTTTCCATAGTTCTATACAGCTTCTTAATAGCCAGTGTGTAAGCGGCCGCTTCGTAAGTTTCATCTTCATGGGTACTTGTATCACCATGTGTGTCTGTTTGTTGTCCTTGGCCATCTGTCTGCTCATGCTCTTGGGATTCCTGAGTTCCCTGGCTAGCTTCGTCGTCTCCTTCGTCGTCATCGGTTGCTGTTCTTTCGTCATCAGAGCTAGACACGATCTGTCCTTGTGGCTGATCCCTGGGTGTGGTAGGGTAGCTAGGCCTTTCAAATTCTTGAGAAAACAATTGTCCTTCTGAAAACTGGAACTCATTGGAGAATGCATCGGGCATCTCAAAATCAAAAGTTTGGTCCAGTGGCTCTGCTTGTCCTGCTTCTAAATAGGGTATTGGAAAAGAGAAAGCTTCCGCACCAATAGTGGTGGGAAGTTCAACTGCTGTGGTGATAAGTTCTGTGGTTGTGGCTGCTTGGGGTGCAACAGTACTGGTGGTGCCCTCCGGCGTAACTGGTCTTGATAACCGTATACGAATTGGTGGTACCGTGGGAGTGGCTGCTGTTGGTGACTGCTCTGGAGATGGTTGTGGCGAGGGTGATTCTGGGACTTGTAGGCATGGGATAGTGCCTCTCATCCGCTTTCCGGCTCTACCTTTGCTAGGTGTTGAAGAGAAAGGTTTATATAAATTATCTTGCTTTTTATCCAAGGAATCACTATCAAGTTTGTGGCACCAACGATATGGCCACACCTCCTACTTACCAAGAATCGCTTCATCACAGATAGTGAAAGGTTTGCCCAAGCTTGGGCAACTCAATAATGTCTGCCAGGCTTGCACTCAAGGCAAGCAACATAGGGCTCCAATTCCAAAAGAAGCATCGACAAGAGCTAGGAACCCTTTAGCCCTTATCCCCATGGATCTTTGTGGCCCAATGAACACCCCGTCTCTCAGTGGATCACTCTACTTCTTTCTTTTAGTAGATGATCACTCTCGTTACATGTGGGTGTATTTCTTGAAATCCAAGGCAAACACCTTTACTAAGTTTCGTGAATGGATCACCCAAGTGGGGAATGAAGCTTCCAAATCCGTTAAGACCATTCGATCAGATGGAGGAAGTGAATTCATAAATCATGACTTTGATAACTTCCTCAAACAAAAAGGGATCAAACGACAAGTTACTCAACCACACACTCCATCTCAAAATGGAGTAGCTGAGAGGAAGATTCGCAGTGTGATGGAAATGGCAAGAACTATGCTTCATAACAAAGACTTACCCTACAAGTTTTGGGCAGAAGCAGTGCATACCACTACTCACATACTTAATCGAGGCTTCACTAGTGCATTGCATAACAAGACACCATTTGAAGCATACTATGGAAGAAAGCCTAATGTGCATTACTTTCGAGTATTTGGTAGTGATGCATTAGCCTAATGTGCATTACTTTTGAGTATTTGGTAGTGATGCATTTGTCCATGTGCCCAAAGAAGATCGCAACAAGTTGCAATCCAAGCCTAAGAAGCACATCTTCATAGGGTATAGTGAACAATCAAAAGCCTATAGACTATATGATCTCGACAATCATTCCATCACAATTTCAAAAGATGTTATCTTTGATGAAGCTTCGAGATATTCCACAAAAGATGCAAACACAAGTCTCAATCCACCCATCTCCACTTCAGAAAGATTGGAAAGTGAAGGCAAACGACAAGTAGAGCGAGAAAAAAATCCTGGAAATAGAACACCTATCGAAAGAGTAGGAGAGTATCTATCTAAGTGGTTTGAAGCAGGATGATCAGAGAAATCTAAAGCAATTAAAACTCTAAAGCAGTAGCAAGTACAGAATCAGGATAAAGATTTAATTGAATTACTCGTAATGCTCGGATCCAACATCAAAAACCTTCCTCTTATAGTGGAATCCAACATTAAAAGAATGGAAAACGATGAACATAGAAGATATTATCTGATGGGAGTCACTTATACTAAGTTTGGAGGATTTCTTGGGGATGATCCAGATGCTAACGTATGGGCGTTTGAAGTTAATTTTGATGTATTTGAAAGCATGAGTGTTGATGACATGCTGCTCACTGGTCCTCATCGCACACATATTGCTGATTTTAAGGCTGATTTGTATGCCTCATTTGAGATGTCTTATTTGGGGCATTTGCATCACTATTTGGGCATTCAGTTTATGCAAGTGGATGGTGGAATCTCTTTGTGTCAAACAAAATATATTGATACATTATTGCAGTGTTTTGGCCTTGAAGACTGTAAGCCAATTGCCACTCCTATAGACACAGGTTTACGATTGAGTCTTTATGATGTTGGAGATGCATTTGATGTTATTCTCTATTATCAGGTTGTTGGATGCTTTATTTACTTATGCATTACTTGGCCAGATATTGAGTTTGCTGATGCTGGAGATGCATTTGATGTTGTTCTCTATCAGTAGGTTGTTGGATGCTTTATTTACTTATGCATTACTTGGCCATATATTGAGTTTTTTGTCTCACAGATGAGCAGGTTTATGCATTGCCCAGGTGTCAACCATTGGCAGGCACTTAAGCACATCTTTCGCTACTTGAGTGGTACCCGGCTACTTGGATTGTTTTATCCCAAGGGGGATCACTAACGCCAGATTTGCATGCTTTTTCTGAGAGTGATTGGGTTGGTTGCTATGACAGTAGTGTGTCCACCAGTGGTTTTTTCCTCATGCTTGGTAGCTCATGTATATCTTGGTTGAGCAAGAAGCACCCTACTGTGGCCACTTCCAGTTGTGAGGGCCGCTTTCACAGAGACTGTTGAGTGTGTGTGGCTCAGATGCCTTATGGCTGATTTAGGTGTTGTTCAGGCTTCTACCACCACCATCTTCACTAATAGTCAGAGCACATTAGAAGTTGCGAGGAACCTTGTGTTCCATGCTTGCACTAAGCACATTGAGATGCATTATCATTATGTCAAGGAGAGGTTCTCTACTGGGGAGGGCAACTTGGCATATGTGCTCACAGGGGAGAACATTGCAGACCTTTTTAAAAAAGCTCTGCCTAGGGAGAAGTTTGAAGCTTTCCCCAAAGCTTTGGGCTTACTTCCCCAAAGCTTTGGGCTTACTTCCTTATACATGAGTGCCAGCTCCTTGTTCACCGCATCACCCCCATGGTGGATTTGTTGATATGGTTAGGTAGTGATGTGTGTGAACACTCTAGGACTGTCATGGCACTTTTTTGCCTCTTTAGGAGGTTTCTTTCCCCCGGCTTGTATATATATCTATTGCCCTAACGGGCTACTTATCTTCGTATATTGTAGTGGTAATACATTTAGTATTGTGTGTTGTGCTCCAAGCTTCTTCTTCTTCCTTGTGTTGTTCGCGTGCTTCAACATATGTGTAACTCCAACATTACTTAGGGTTCAAGTCCATCATGTGTGCTAGTGTTAGGCAACATGGTGAGACAGTAATTAATTTTTGTAATTCTTTAGTTTTTGATGAAATGATTTACCAAATCAATGTAAGCTTTCATGTATCTATTATTAAAACAAGCATTTTGAATGAGAGAAGAAGAGAGGCAACGAGTCGGTGTGACTCGGTCGGCGTGCAGATTCTTAGCACAATGACGTTCTTCCTCGATTTGGTGCTTCTGTTCCTTCTGTTTTTGTGTTACTTGTTAATGTAATCTTTGTGACACAAGTGAAGTTAATGTTATAATGAAGTTAGTTTGCAAGTGATTTTGTACACTTCATGAAATTCATAAGCAGTATCGATAATAATCTATGTTGACAGGATTAACAGATCTCTCAAGATTATTAAGT
This sequence comes from Ceratopteris richardii, assembly GCA_020310875.1. Taxonomy (NCBI): domain Eukaryota; kingdom Viridiplantae; phylum Streptophyta; class Polypodiopsida; order Polypodiales; family Pteridaceae; genus Ceratopteris; species Ceratopteris richardii. Next base: position 155,770,401 of record CM035418.1, on the reverse strand, counting down.
TAATTGTGTGCAAGTTTCCTCAAGTAGATTATTGATGTGGTCATTCGTAATCTGTAAGTTGTAGTGAAAAATTAATACAGTATGTTGTTATCTATATGACTGCCACCCAAGAACCCCTTCTACAATCCTTGTTTTTTGGTTGTGAGTTGTCAACAGAAACAGTGCGATTAACACATTTACATTGATTGTTCCATCAGTTAAGATCATAAGAAAAGTGAGAAAATAGTCCTATGGTATTTTTCAAATACTCTTGAATCAAAGCATTTATTTTTTGCAAAGTGTGGTCACTACAACATATCGAGGGAATATCGACGGTCAATGTAATGACTGGCAGCTGTCGGCGTCGGTATACCCCTCGGAAAATTTGGGAAAGCTGCAATGCCTCGAAATCACAGCTATGTTGCCTCGGAATCACGGCGTCGGTATATGCATCAGTATAAGCGTCGGTATATGCGTCGGTAGTTTGCTGGAAATACCGACGCATATACCGATGCTCTCTTTTTAACTGGGCCCGAACTCGAAATTCGTCATTCTGCTCGTTTTGAATGTATAACTTCTACTTTCGGGTTTGCGGGGTCATGCGTATGAGGATCAATGACCTTGACAGAGGTGTTATCAAATAACACCTGTTTGTTATGATCTGTAATTGCTTTGAATGACAGCAAGTTCATACATAAGTTGGGAACAAATAGCACATTTGAAAGCGATTTGCATTCCCCTTGAGCGTTTGTGATCTGTACTTTTCCTCTCCCTTCTATTGGTAGACTTTTGTTATTGCCAAGATACACTTCACCTCTGTGCTCTTCAAGTTCTTGAAAAGAATCTTTATCTTTATACATATGCGAGGTCGGTCCACTGTCAAAGATCCATTTGTGAGGGGAGCTAGATGCAATTCGGGCTTTTTCCTCGCTAGAGATAAAGAGTTCCTCACTAGAGCAATGTGATCTATGTTGCAAAGATTTGGGTAAAGCTAGAAGCTTTTGATGTCTGTTTCTTCTTATAGCATAATTTCTCTAAGTGACCTACTTTTCCACAGAAGTTGCAAGTATACTTCTTGGAGGAAGTAGTCGATCCTCGCTTCGGTCCATTGCTTGTATGTTGACTATTATTTTTGCCTTTGTTAAAGGATCCTTTGGCTTTCATTGTAGTCTCTTGGGAGGAGGTCGACTTTGCTCGTGAGTCATGAAGGAGTAGAAGACGACGGACTTCTTCCCAAGTAAGGACTTGCCCTCGATTGTACAAGGTTGTTACAAAGGTCTCATACTACCTAGGTAGTTTGTTAAGTAACCTTATTGCCATATTCTTACTGGAAATATGTCGACCACAAAGGGCTAACTTTCGTTGGTAGTCTTCAAACTGAGCTATGACTTTGGTGATTGTATCTTGCGACCTAATAGTTAAGTTATGGAATTATGCTTTGAAAGCATAGATCTTTGAGGGTGTTTTGTCTTCGTATAAGGCAGCTAAAGTTTCCCAGCCTTCCTTAGATGTTTTACAGGCCGGGATGTGCCCTTTGGTCAGTTCATCATATGCTAGTAGAAGCTGGCCTAATGCCCTTTTATCCTTAACATTCCAGATATGCCATGATTCTAGACTTCTAGCCTTATTGGGCTCAGGTTCAGACCCGTCGACTACATCATGAAGGAGATTTGTGTACAGATACGCTTGCATTACATCTTTCCAAAGATTATAATTCTGCCCATTTAATCGTTCATCCTTAGGCATGAAGATGGGTGTGAAGGAAGGTAAAAAATTGGCCATAGATGAGGTACTAGCTTCACTCTTTGACATTACAACGTTTGAGTGAACTTGAACTTGTGAGTATGTGCTTGGCAAGAGTAAGTGTCAAGTGTTGAGAAACACTTTCAATGACCCTTGTGTGCGAAGAAAGTACTGGAAAATAATCGCAAAAGATATTGAAAAGCTTGGCACCACACTGGAAATTCTTGGGGAGGGGTGGGGGGCTTAGATTAGCCCTAGTCTTGCAAAACACCAAGATGAGTCAACGCGAGAGGAGAGGGCATAGATTAGCCCGTTGCACACCACACTTGCCTTAGAGTAGGCATGAGACTCGAAGAGGCGTGTGAGTAGGCTTAAACTAGCCTCCAACTCACAGATGCATACACACACACACACACAATATCTTCTTGCTTATATTTCTTGATATACAATGAGTGGGCACTTAGTGCCAAGTGGTGTGGCATGTAATGGCAGAACACCGTAGGTTTAGACCCTTGGCGAATGTGAGACAAATTAACTCTTGAGGGGAGGGTCACATTGCTTAGAAAGCTACTATGTGTGCTTAAGTTTGAAGGTTAAAATAGCCTTGGGTATATCCTGAATCAAGCCTTGAAGTTGAACACACTTTTTATCAAAAGGACTTAAATTATGTATTGCAGAAAAGACATCTACGTTCTTCTCTCTGTCACACTCGAAGGAATTTCAAAGGACTCCACATGTTTATCTGGTGGGTCCAAAAACATGTCATCTGATGAGACCAGATCCAAAGAATGAGCATGCATCAGGCCACTAAGCACAATGCAGTGAATCTACATCAAAACCTGTGGGCCCTTGCTTCATTGACGTAGATCATCTACGCATCATTGCCCCCAAAGTTGGTTAGCTATTCTCAGAACTGGCATGTAGATATCATGGCAAAAGAGTGCAATGAATTTGGTGCGATGATTGTGCCCTCAGAGTGTGAGCTGGAGCTGTTGTGTGGCGCACAAGTATCCAAATTGCAATGGTTAGGAGAGGGACTATTAACAGTATATGGTGTGCTAAAATTAAAGCTCTTCACAATCCCGAATGAGATGTGCTCTATGTATCCAGTGTCCTTTCGCTCTGTCTTTACTGCGAATCACGACCACTGCAACTAGAGGCCCGACTTTTCCTCACTTAGAGATGGTGCCATCTCTTGTGGGTCTATCCTGTTCTCTATACCAGCGCGGAAGCAGATCCCTCTTGCAAAGTTTAGAGAAAGGTGACTTGACTATTGAAGGTGAAAAATAAAACTAGATTCGATTGATGACAATGTGTGAGAGAGAGAGAGAGACAGAGAGAAGTATAGGAAACGAAAGTGAGAGAAAACAATATAGGTGGAAAGGGAATGGGAAACGTAAGAGAAATACAAAACCGAGGAAAGAAAAGATGTGAATCATGTGGAAGTCAAATATGAAAATTGGAGAGGTCGATAGTAGGATAAAATAAAAAAATGTAGTAGAAGCATGTGCATTGAGCCATTAGTTTGATTTGCATAATCATTGATGTGTTTTTTACATGCTTTTTGGTTGATGTTTTTTTGGTATTACTAATATTTTCTATTGAGTAACGTATTTATTGATGTAAGAAAAACTCTATCCAATGACTCGAAGAGGAAAAACAAAGGTCATCAAAGGTAAAATTGATTAGATCTTTTGTGCATATGACATGTATGTTTCTTTTGCAAGTACACGAAAGGCGTTCACACCACTCATCGGGGACGACTTTGCAAACAAGTGGAGGGGAGTATGTTACGTTGCAAATTTCACAGAGTCGCAGTGTACTCATGTGATATTGTATGCATAATACTATAATGTTCAAGGGAAATGGAGTGGGTTGTTGCATGAATATATTCATTTAAATCATTATTTCCCTATGGAATATGTTAGCTTATGTACAACTAGGGGTACAAGAGGGCACAAGAGGGCATATGAGAATAGGGTGTGAGAATATGTGTGCATTGCTATGGTCCTAAGTCATATGAAGATGTGCGAAAAAATTAAGGCATATACTGTGATGTAGATACCTATGTACATTCATGTTCATTTATTTGGGTGTTAGGAGAAGAGAAGATGGGGATAAAGTTTGGCTGCTAAAAAAAATGAAAGAAAAAACTATATATGAACAGGAATTTACAACTTTTGTTGTGCGTCATCTTTTAAATGGAAGTTTCCCTTTGGAGTAACAAAAAATGAAATAGCCATGATATGAATTTTCCATTATGTTGTTTTCTTAGGGAAGTTGTTTTGCAGCCTTTTCTCCTCTTCCTTTCTTGTTCTTATGTGAAGGTATCGAATGAACAAGGTAAAAGAGAAAGAAAAAAAAGGGAATGCAAAAGGGCGAACGTGGCTCATTTTTTGGCCAAACGGTGAGGATGAGGAGGGATAGGATGGTCGGAGGGAGTGGTGGGTGAAAAAAACATGAATTTCCCTCGCCTTTTATGCCCTCTCTCTCTGGATCTCATTTTCCCCTTTGCCCCGACTAAGAACAGGAGGAGGAGGGTTTTTTTCTGTGTGTGGGGGGGTTGCGCAGCTCTGTGGAGAGTAGTCGACGGGGACACTCTTATCTTGGGGAGAGTTTTGGTTTTCGATGTGCACCACGAAGAGCACAAAGGAGCAGAAGGCAATGCTAAACGGGGGGTTGTCTCCATCAGAACAAAGGGGGGGGGGCTACTAATGTTTTCCCCAAGAGGTAGCTTCGTTCGGGTGTGAGCTCATGATGGAGTAGGAAGACAGTTCATGGAGGAGAGCAATGTGGTGGAGAGAATAACTCTCAGATGCTTCTAGAGGGACATATGACTAAATGTGCTACAAAGAATCAATAGCGGGATGATTGATGCGGGCAAGGATTGTCTAAACTGTGAATCAGAGTGGCATGGAGGGGGAATTGTGCGGGTGTAGCATATAGAATCAATTCATTAGTGGGCGTGTGTGCATAGAAGATCGTTCACAGAATCTGATGGTTGAAGCAAACATGGCATGATATTTTATGCAAACAATCCCATGAAGGACCAGGAGAACATTTTTTATTTGAACAACAGTTGGGGACATTTAGATAGATGGAGAAGTGCATGTTCAAGTCATGGATCTGAAGGTGACTTCAATAGGACATAGATCAGAGCACTGGAAGCAACACACTGAAGGACAAGGGCCTGCTTATTTTTAGAGATGGATGAGGAATTTGAAGGCATTCGAGGAGGAGCAAAGTGACCCTTGAGTTCTGAGCAACTGCAGTATGAGAAAGTTTGTTTAAAAGAAGCAATGAGCAGGTTCTGAGATCATCTTTCGCTTTGAATCTTTGATGAGATTGTTAAAGTTTGTTGGGTTGTTAGCCATTCTCACGCAATGCAATTGACAAATTTTTGGTTGTGATTATATGTGCTGATGCATTCCTGTTGTTGGCCGACTTTGTTTTTTTGTTGTGGTTTTTTGAAAAGTGATATGGATTTATTATATTCCGATTCTGATTCAGTCAACACACGCACAAAATACAACATTGTTCTTTTTGGGTTACTGCACCTACATCGTGTGTGTTGTTAAGTGCATAGAATGATTGTGGTAGTATACATGGAGGCAACAATTTGTCTAAAAATAGAGAATTGAAGATGGGAACGCTTTGGGTTAGACCGTATCTCATAAACAAATTTAGAAATCAAATTTCTCACAATTTCGGCACTCAATGAAGTCATACAGTTTTGAGAATGAACTCTTCCTGATGTGCATATGTATTAAGCATATGGTCATGCTTATGTTCATATACCCAAGAATGTTAGACAAAATCTGGAACGTAAGCCAAAGAAATGCATTTTTCTTGGATATGATCGAGAAAATTTGGATATCACTTATAGGATCTTGCAACACATTCAATGATCATAAGTAGTGATGTCATTTTCAATGCTTCTAAGATGCATAAACAGTGCATTAAGGAGGTTCAAGAAGTTGGTGTTTGAGGATACTAGTCCTCCAACTCACATGCATAAAAATGTTGCACATAGGGATGGTCAAGAAAATGTCCAATTAGATCAATCTAGAAATGTTCTTATCCATCAATCATTGAGACGCTCTGTGCATGTCTTGCATCCACTTGATAGATATGTTCGAGGTTTGTATTTTGTTATGGTAACACATGCTAGTGAGCCTTCTTGCTACAAAAAGGCTATGCAAACAAATTTGGTAGCTGCAGATGCTACATTCACAACAAATACCAAAGTAGGCAAAGCAAAATCTTCAAAAGATGGAGACAAAAAGAAGAATGAAAAAAAGAAGTTCAAGGGAGAGTGTTTTCATTGCAAGAAGAAAGGCCATAGAATCCAAGACTAGCCCATAAAGAAGGCAGAAGTGAAGAATGGCTCTTCAAAAGGTGGCAAGGGAAAGGAGTTAGCCAACACTGTAGAAATAGAGCTTGAGTTATTTGATACGATAGAGGAGGTATGCTCCTTGGCTAAAGATTCAGGAATAGATCACTCATGGGTGTTGGATAGTGGTGCATCTCATCACATGATGAGTAGAAAAGACCTTCACAATTCCTTATAGCCTCTAAAGAAACCCATCATAGTATAGGTAGGAAAAAATGCAAGATGTCTTATAGAGGGCAAAGGTATGCCTTCTTTCATTAACTCTAATGGGGATCTCAAAAAGCTTTCAAATGTTTTGTATGTTCCACAAATCAAACGAAATCTAATTTCAATAGCTTCTATAACTGATCAAGGTCATCAAGTATCTTTTAGTAACATAGGAGTTAAGATTATGGATAGTAAGAACAATGTTTTTGGGACTAGCATAAGGAGGAACAACCTATATTTGTCTACTCTTACAACCACTACATGTGTGGGCACAAGTAAGCTAAGGCATGAGAGATTCAACCACATTGGATACCTATACTAAAGGAGGTGCATCACAAGGATATGGTTGCACACTTACCATCGATTATAGAAATGAAGGAACCATTTGAAGCTTGTATGATGGGAAAGAAATAGAGGAAGTCATTTCCACAAGAAAAGAATAGAGCAAGTCATCCTCTAGAGTTGGTGCATGCTAACTTGTTCAGAAAAATGCATACACAAGCCTTGGGTGGATCTTCCTACTTCATGTTACTTGTCAATGACTATAGCAGGAAGATGTGGGATTACTTTCTTTTCAATAAGGCTCAATCTTTTGGTAAGTGTAAAGAATGGCTTTAGCTTGTTGAAATTAAAACAAGGAAGAAGATGAATAAATTCAGTATAGATGGCAATGATGAGTTCACATAATAGAGTTTGAAGATTTTTTCAAGAGTAAAGGAATCGAACATCAACTCATAGTGGCACAATGCCTTCAACACAATGGTGTTGCACAACATCGGAATCGAACCGTCATGGAGATGGCAAGCTCCATGTTGAAGGGAAAGGGTTTGCCTAATCAATTTTGGGCAGAGGTTGTCAACACTACTATCTACATCTTGAATTGAAGCTACACCAATGCACTTGATAGAAAGACTTCGCAAGAGGCCTAAATTGCTAAAAAGCCATCTGTTTCCCATTTCAAGTAATAGTAAGCTCAAATGGCATTACCCGAAAAGCAAATATGCCCCACTCGGTGGCAAAAGCTATCTTATGCGATGTTCTAGATAGGGAGAGAAAGAAGCTTCAATCGAAAAGCTTCAAATCTATCTTCCTAGGGTACAATGAAGATAATAAGGCTTATATGCTTTATGACCTTGCGGATAAGAAGATCATGGCAAGTCACCATGTGGTGTTTAAGGAGGAGCATCCACATGCAATGGAGGAGGATGAGAGAGCTTCCACTTTATCATCAGGTGAAGGGGCAATCCACTAGGAACATGCCCTCAGATCTATCCCTTCTACACAAGAGAAGGAAGCATAATCTTCAAATGATGAGTTTGAAAGTCACCAACCTATCGTCACCCAAGCGGAAAGGCCATTGCCACATTGGGTGAGGCAGCTCTATGATTCTGCAAACCCCATCCCACATTCACTAGAATAGTTTGTAGATGGACCAAGGCAATCACAGGTAATAGAGGAATAAAGATGGGTAAGCAATCATATTTTAAACATAGCCTTGATGGCTGAGTTCATTCAAGAACAAGAAAAGGAACCAACCAATCTGGAAGAGGCACTCCATGATCTGAATTGGAGGGTTGCCATGCAAAAAAAATACAACAATGTCATGAAGAATGGAACTTGGGAGCTAGTGGATCGATTCCCTAAGCATAAAGTCATTGGCACCAAGTGGGCCTCAAAGCTAAGATACAAGGCAGATGGTACTCTAGAAAAGTACAAAGCAAGACTTGTTGCACATGGCTACTCACAAGTTGAAGGAATGGACTTTCTGAATCATTTGCCTCGACTGCAAGGATGACCACTATCTGAGTAGTACAAGTTGTGGCTGCACATAAGCAATGGCCAATCTATCACATGGATGTCAAATCAACATTCTTGAATGGAGACCTCAAGGAAGAGGTATATGTGTCTCAACCACTAGGGTTTGAGGCTCCCCACTCAAAGAACAAGATATTTAAGCTGCAGAAGGAATTAAAATGGGCTAAAACAAGCCCCTAGAGCATGGTACCAGTGGATAGATAAGTATCTTTTTGATCTAGCTTTCAAGAGATGTGCTTTTGAGATAACTTGTATGTTCTAAAGAGAGGAGGGAAGCAAATTGTGCTTGTAGTTTATGTAAATGACCTTGTGATTATAGGAGATGATGATGCTCTTCTTCAACAAATGAAAGATGCCCTGAGTTCAGAATTTGAAATGACATACCTGGGCTTAATGCATTATTCCTTAGGCCTTGAAGTTTGGTAGGAATGAGGGAAGATTTTTAGCTCTAAAAACAATTATGCAAGATAGATACTGAAGGCATTCAACATGGAGGATTGCAGGGAAATTTCTACACCTATGGAGGTCAACACAAAATTATCCATTAAAGATACTTCACCTCCCGTGCATGTTGGAAGATAGACAAAATTAGTTGGAAATCTCATCTACTTGTGCAATAGTAAACCAAATATCTCTTATGATGTTGGAGTAGTAAGAAGGTTATCTAATAAGACTTGCCAAACTCATTGGAAGGCATGCATGTGGATACTCAAGTATGTCAAAGGAACCACTGACTATGGTATTCACTATGAGGAAAGATCAGCTTTGGTCGGATATTGTGACTCAGATCAGGCAAGAGATATTGAAACCAAAAAACTAGTTTCTGAATATTTCTTTTCTTTAGGATTAGGGATTTTCTCTTGGATCAATAAGAAGAAACTAACTGTAGCATTATCTTCTACTGAATCTGAGTACAAAGCAGCATGTGTTGTAGCATGTGAAGTAGTATGGTTGAGGAGGATCCTATGGCACATAGGATACAATGACAGGAGGCTACAAGGTTGAAGTGTGACAAGAAAAGTTGCATGGCCATTGCCAAAGATCTTGTTTTCCATGCACGTACCAAGCACATAGAAATTTAGCATCACTATGTGCATGAGTTGATTGAGGATGGGGTCATGGAGATAAGTTATTGTCCAACTAAATAAAATGGAGAAGACATCTTCACCAAGGATCTTGGGTGAGAGCAACTTCATTGACACTTTCCAAAGCTTGGCATTGGACCAAGGGGGTAGTTCACCATAGGGTGGAGGGGGTGTTAGATATGCTCAATACTCCACCCTCATGTGACCACAAATGATCCATGGTGCTCTAAGTTGTAATTCCCCCATTATGAGGAGAAGCCATTGTGAGAGCCCCGACATTTGTGGAACCCTAACTTCTAATTTAGATGAGGTCTATGTGTAACCATTGATGGTAATAGATGATCTTTGTGAGCCTAACCATTAGGTTAGGTAGGGCATAAACATCTAGTCCATTAGGTTTCCATTCAAGGTGAAAATAAATGCCTTATGGTGCTGCGCGGTTTCCCTATTTTCGGATTGTATATTTTATCGACTATTTTGTTTTAGAGTCTGCCTAAATCGCAATCTAAGATCCACATTCATTATAACTATGTTATTCTTGACAACATGAGAATTTGAGTTCTCTATCTCTCAGTTTGCATCTATCTTTGTCTGCATTTTTATCTCAACTCTTTCTACTGGTCTATTTTTTTGTGTTGTTATTTTCTTACATGTGCTTCATGCTAAATATTTGTAGTTGTATCCCTATGCATTTTTGTATCCTAAGGATATCTTGGTTCTTTCTTCTCTTGAAAGAAATTTTACAAGTCAATGAAATCAAGAACGGTTAATTGAATTGTTACCAATAAATTCTTATTGGAGTGAGTGTGGAAGTGAACATGGAAGATCCCATTCTATCTCCTTGGAAGATTGAGTATATAATCAGTATTGGAACTTTAAAAAAATAACCACACTTTAGAAAAAACAATTTCAATACCCATACACCAATAATCCTTCCAAACCTCACGGAGAAGCTTAGTATAAATATAAAACTTCTTTCTTTTGATAGAAATCCTACCAAGTACGAATACACCCTCTAGGATTCTTATGAAATTCTTTTGTGAAGGCTCAAAGATCATCGATACCTATACTCCAACGTTGGAGACTATATTCCTTGCAAGCCCTTGGACAAACAATGTGGCAGAACTCAAATTCCCAACTATAGAGTCTCCTAAATTTCCAAAGCCTTGGCTCCACCTGGAAAGAAAAAATGCCCTTTCTCAAGACATCTTGATGTATTTTTCTCTCACTTATGCATGAAATTTCAAGAAAAAAATGTTCTTTATAAAAAGCAAATTCAAGTCCTCTAATTTTCTGAGAATTACAATGATAGAGTACATAATGAGTTTTTAGTTCTATGAATCCTTTGGCCACTCCAAATCTTTGCAAAACCACACTTGGCAAAAAATATATGCTCTAAATCAAGAGCATTTGAAAAATGTAACGAGCCCGTTTTCCCACTTTTTCTTGTGAAATAAGGTGATGGAACACTCCTTAATGTAACTCCCACTTTCCTTATGCAGATTGACACAAAAAAACAAATGATCTGGTCAACAACATTTGAAACATGTCAAGTACCAAATTTTCTCATCCTTTTGTAAAATGTTTTGTGATAGAATCTATCCTTGGGCTATATTCACTCTTATTATATCTTTAGACACCCTAAATCAAGAAAAACTAGGGATGGGAAAAATGAATTTCCTACTCTAGAACAATTGAAAAATGCCACCAAAGTTTTCAATTTTTTAAGCTTCTTTAAGTGTGTAAATGTTATAGTTATCTCTTTCTTATCTTACCTCACCCCAAAGCACTCAAGTTTCCCCAAAACTCTAAAGGGGAAAGAAAGTCGCTTCCTTTCCAAAGGAGATCCCTAAAATTTCCAAGCCTCAATTTTATGCGTGTTTGGAGATCTTTCCATTTGTATATACACCTTTGAATGGTTATTTGGATGTAGGTCTTGAAAAAGATCAATTTATGAGTAGGTGAAAAAATGTTGCTCTCACCAAGAGCATTTGAAAGTGTTGTTTCCACTTTCTGAAGCTTAAAGAATTCCCCAAATTTTCTTTTAACTCTCTTTGATTTTAAATACTTAAACTACAAAACCAATCCTTAGAGAGGTGTTATCTTTAAAAGATACTTTGTTTTTTAATCTTTGGAGTGCTTTATCTAGCTTCATGGTTATAATCACATTTTAGGGTATCTTAACAAGGCCCAACTTATCATAACTTAATCACGGCATCAAGTTGCTTATTGGGTAGCTTCATTTTGCTTTCTTGACAACTTATTGTTGCTTTATTATCATTTTGAAGCTTCATGAATACTTTTAGAAGTCAAACGACGTGTTTACACTTTCAAGTTTCCAACCCATCATCTTCAAAATATTTGCACCAGCTTACAGATACTTTACATTTTTTCTCTCTCCCCCTTTGAGAAATCTTTGTCCTCAAAAGATTTAGAAGAAGTAGAAACTTATCTAAGCTAATGGTGTGTGTCTAGATTCAAACATAATGATTTAAAATCAAAGATTACACTGATGCAAAGAGTTATAAGTGGTAGAGTTAGATTCTATACTCATATTCTCTCTCCAATGCCACTTGAACAAGCATTCCAATACTTGAGGAGATCTTATTGGCTGGCCAATCCTTGAACTTATTGACCTATCTTGTAGATATACTAGAAAATATTCCATACATGACCTTGTGAAAAAACCATATCTTTAACTAGACATCTACTTTAAGGATAGAAAATTCTACATTCTTGAGGGATTCCTAGTATATTCATCCAATGAACTTGTATTTGAGGATACTATATTCATATCTTGGACCTTATGGCTCCCAATTATAATAAGTTTAGAGTCTTATGAATGAGGAAAAGTGGTTTTCATATCCTGATGTAGAAGAAGTTTTAATAGTTTTAAGTCTTTGGCTAAGTTATCTTCTATATAAATGAATTCCTTTAAGCAATTCTCAATAGTTTCAATTCATTTAATGTTGAACACAATTCTTAAATCTCCACATTTGTAACGATCTAGGAACAAAAGAATAATATTCTATTAAGATGAAAGCTCCATCCTAGAACTTCTATCCAATATTCTTAGCTACCATGTGTACTAAGACTTCTACAAATGTCATATAAGAGATCAAACTTGATGCATATTCTAATCTAGGAGAACTTTTGTGGTGACTTCAGGTCTTTGAGTAGGTTGTATTTTAAATAATGCATACCTTTAATCGTCTTCCCTTGAGATGGAAACTTCATCATTAGTGTGTGATTTGAACTCATGATCTATCAGTTAGGAGTATGATGGGCTAACCACTTGCCCCAAAAGACATGGTTGAGGATTAATTCCCAATCCTCCCTCTTAGGGTGTGGTTCAACCATCTCTTGCTTGTCATCTCTTGAGTCTAACACTCTCTTCCCTTTCTAGAGATCATTGTACTCAATGATTAGTCCTTGATATCCCTTGAATTGATGTCCTCACCCTTGCACATTCTGTTTGTCAAGGGCCATTTTCTCTCTCAAAAATGAACAAATTTTTTTACTTTCTATTAAATGATAGGCTGAAAATGATAATTATCCTATCATTTTTTATCCATCTGTATGTATATTACATGTATATCTCTTATAGATATATCAAAACTCCTCATAAGAAAGGTAGAAGCAAAGTTCTCCTTTTCTATTATTATCATGTTACTCTACATAATTTCTAATAGTAAACTGATGTTTCAGCTCAATATGATTTGTTGTTTTAGCTTGAAGTGGAAAGTTCAAGAGATCGAGATTTCTCCTTCTCCCTCTATTGAAAACAGGTACTTGTTATGATTATAATCTTTGTTTTTTGTTGCTAGGTGGACTCAATCAACTTTATCTCTCTTAATATCAAAAAGCTAACTAACCCTCTCAGGGCGGAAGTGTTAAACAAATGGTTGAGAGACCCATCCTTGATGTCTTATATCATTTGTATTCAAGAGGTTAAAACTATAGAATTTAGCCTTTAGGGTAATTTAAAAATTAAGGTGGCTTGGTGATTGGTATTGTCTCCTATATTGAGCACCTAATTGAGGAAGTTATTTATAGTCCCTCTCATCAACAAGTCGATCTGAGATGCAAAAGTCTCTTAGACTATACCATTTCTAACCTTTATGCTTCTAACAACACGTCTGAAAGAATATGTTGGGAAGAATTGATAGGTATTGTAGGTGATATTATCCTTCTAGGAGACTTTAACTTGGTCAAGAAATCTTTTGATAGAACTAGTAATAAAAATAATGTTATTATTGGTAGAGAAAAAGCTACTTGGTTTAAGTTAATTAATAACAAAAATCTTGTGGATTTGTCGTTGAATATTGGTCCTACTTGGAACAATAGAAGTAAAACATATTGGCTTTTTGCTAAACTTGAGAGAGGTTATGTAAATATTAATAGAATGTAAGATTTGTGGCTAATCCGTTGTAATGTAGATCACTCTTTAGCTATGCCTGACCATGCTCCCCTCATCAAAAAGATGTTCAGGAATCATCCTAGGTACAAGGTTGGTTAGCCTCACCTTGATGCTTCCTTGCTTAACATACCTTGTGTTGATAAAAGCGAGGAAATCTTCAACTATGATTTTGACTTTGGTATCTCTCCTTTGATTACTTGGGAGAGATCTATCCTTGGTACTCAAAAGATGTTCACTCACTGTAAGGCTCTAGCTAAGGAAACAAGTTAAAAAAGAAGAATTGTTACCGTTAGTGTCCATGTGAAAGGCCAAATGGCCAATGGACACTTCTTTGTGTATGTTCTTTAATAAAACATATAGTGGCCTGGTCAACCACAGACTATGAGTTTGACCACATCTGTAAGACCTAAGAATTCTATCTTTGTGCTCCGTGTGTACTCTGTTTTCTGTGTATTCTGCAGCATCTCTGCGAAGTACTATGTGCAGCCTTAGGAGCTCGGTTTTCTACCCTGAGCATATCGTCGTGGAGCTCTCGACAAGGAGAGCGCATTGTGGTGCATCCCCGTCGAATTACTTCATTGGTATCAGAGCAGTTTGATGCAAAAGCTTTGTTCATTTTGTGCGAGCGAAGCGAGCACCCCCCGGCTTTCTCCAAGGCTTACGACCAAGGCGGCGACCAAGGCATATACCTCGGCATACCTTGTCATCGGAGTCACTGAAGTCACCGTTGGCACCATTGGCTGCGCCCGAGGGAGGACCTCAATGATCAAGGAATATAGAGGTTCTCGGTACTTCCTGCGAGGTCACCCATCTGAGTATTGCTCCCCCCAGAGCTCGCTTAACCGTGGCAATCTCTTGCCACTAAGCTACACTCTTGTGGTGTCTGAAGAAGGGGAAAGACTAAGGTTGACATTACCTTGAACATGTTTTGGTCCCTCAAAGCTTCATTCTTTGCTTTCAAAGCCTATTTTTGAAGCATTTTTTGGGGTGTCTCTTGGAGCCATTTTGGAGTACTTTTGCACATAGTTCTCTTCACACAGGTCCAAGAACATTAAGAAGAGTTTTCTTTGTATTTCTTCTACAATAAATATCAACCTTTGGGGCTGTGTTTTCAGCCACACTCATAAAACTACAAGTTTCTTGAAAGGTTTCAATTTTGGTGGGAGCAGTTGCTGCAAATTTATGCAGGTTTTTTTAGCCTAAAATATCATAGTTGAAAGACACTTATAGGTGTTATTGGCTAGTTTTTGGTTTGTATATTCAGCCTTTAGTGTCATTTTACTACATATATTGAGCACATACACACCATGTATGCTTCTGTGGATACCGCTTATGTACGTCCATGTGGTCATTGATATAGCGGTTATGTTTTTTGCATAAGGCCTTTTATGTTTGATAAAGAGGGTCATGGTGAGGTTTTCTTAACTGGGAGACACCGAGATGTCGGGGTCTCTTTGGTTATGCAGGTGGAAGACCTACCCAGCCTTGCCATAGGAGATGTATGAGAGTTGTTCATAGGTGCTCGATAAGCCTAGTGGACTTCTATTGTGTAACTGATTATATGCAGTGGAGTCACTGATTCACTATGCAGGAAAACATGTCAGTACTTGTAGTTTTATGATATTTTGACACTAGTCATACACTCATTTTGTAGAGGATACTCTGGCAAAATTTTTCCCGATTTCTGGTTTTGTCAACTATACAATGGTCGATTTACCCCTTCATACACTTATTCGTTGGTGTTCGGACTCTTCTGGCTCCACTATCATTCTATTCAGTTCTCTACCATCATGGCATCAGAGGTCTCGGGCACATCTGGTGGATTAGGGTCTATTGCTAGTGTTCCAAGGAGGAGCTATAACTTGCAAGGAAAAGACCATTTTGAGATCCAAAAATTTCATGGCACAAACTTTGCTCTATGGAAGAATTAGATTAAAGATGTGCTGATTCAAAGGAGGCAATGGAAGCGAGTAAATGGAATTTCAAAGAAGCCTACTGATATGGATGAAGATGATTGGGATGAGTTAGACAAAATGGCCAAGTCTACCATTTGCTTGCACCTGGTAGATAGTATTTACTTTATAGTATTAGATTGTGAAAGTGCAGAGGAGCTTTGGAAGAAGTTATGCAATACATATGAAAAAGAGACGGCATCAAATAAAGTCTATCTGATGAGAAAGTTATATGACCTTCGCATGAAGGACATAGATAGTGTTGTTGCTCATCTAAATGTTTTTGATGCTATATTCTCCCAGTTATAGGCTCAGAAAATGGATATGGATAATGAAATGAAAGTAGTATTGCTGTTATGCACCCTGCCATCATCATGGAATACATTTTGCACAACTATTAGCAATAGTGCACCTGGTGGTAGGCTTGTCCATGATGACATCTGTGGAGCACTCTTGAGTCAGGAGATTCGTAGAAAATCTATGGTTGGCACTCAGAGTGAAGATGCATATAATGTTCATGATTCTTACCAAGGAAAGAATCAGCAACGTGGCAGGAGCCAGAACAAGGAAAAGAATGGTCAACGGAATAAGAGTAGAAGTAAATCAAGGAAGAGGGATATCGAATGCCATTATTGTCATAAGAAACGACACATGAAGAAAGACTGTTATGCATAAAAGAATGCTAAAAGCAAAGGACAAAATGTTGATGGGCATGTTAAATAGTGACCTACACCATCTACTTTGACTGTGAAGATTGAAGAAATTGATGCTATTTCTGATGATGCTAATGTGTTGACACTTGATAGTACTGTGCCAATTGAGGCTCTTATGGTTGATTCTCTTTCCCACACCTGACTGCTAGATTCTGGTGCTTCTTTCCATGTGACACCACACAGAGAATGGTTCTCTAATTAACCAGCAAAGTCTCTTGGTACCGTGAGACTTGGTGACTCTTACCAGTGTGATGTTATGGGGATTGCAGATATGGTTGTTACAGCTACAAGGAAATTGCAAATTATTCATTCAGATGTGAATGGAACTATGAAAGCAGAATCTATTGAGGGCTTTAGGTATTTTGTTCTATTTGTTGATGATTTTACGAGATCTTCATGGATCTATGGTCTTAAGTTGAAGTCATAAGTCTTTCCTATGTACAAGACGTTTGTAGCTATGGTTGAAAATGAAAGTCAGGAAACTATCCAGATTCTCAGAAGTGATAGAGGTGGAGAATACTTATCAAAAGAGTTCAGACATTTCTTGATGAGAAAGGTATTACTCGAAACCTTACTATTGCTTATATGCCTCAGCAGAATGGTGTTGCAAAAAAAAAGAATAGAGTACTTGTTGAGATGATGCAGAGCATAATGGTGTCCGAGAAGCTTTCACCAAAATTCTGGTTTGATGCAGTACATATAGCTAAACACATTTTAAACAGGTCATCTACAAAAGATTTAAAGGTAATCACACTGTATGAAGCTTATTATGGTAGAAAACCTAATGTGGGTTACTTCAGAGTGTTTGGATGACTTGCATTTGTACATGTTGAGAAAAAGGACCGACGAAAACTAGATGTAAAGGCAAAGAAAGCTATTTTTATTGGATATCCTGTTGAGAGTAAAGGATACATGTTTTATGTTTTAGAGATAGGTGAAGTTATTCTTTCACGTAATGCTTTGTTGACATATTTAGGTAGTGATGTGAGTGAACACACTAGGACCGTCGGGGCACTTTTTTTCCCTCTTTAGGAGGTTTTTTCCCCCCGGCTTGTATATACGCCTATTGCCCTAATGGGCTACTTATCTTTGTACATTCTCTAGTAATACATTCAGTATTGTGTGTTTGTGCTCCAAGCTTCTTCTTCTTCCTTGTGCTGTTTGCGTGCTTCCGCAGACGTCTATCTCCAACAATTGGTATCAGAGTAGGTCGTCGCTTCATCTAGGGCGCCGTCAACACTCCTCCGTTTGCAGTCTCAAAATCGCATGAATTTTGGTGAGCATACTCAGCGTGTTTCCGAGATCAAAACAGCTTTGTTGTGTGGTGCCAAAATCGCGATCTGAGCTCGTTTCGGACTCCGAACGCACTATCGCAGCGCTTGTGTAGGCTATTTTGTCTTTTTGTGCCAAATGTATATACCAGTTTCTGTTCGCCAGTTTAAGCGTTTCGAAGTCTGCTACAGGTCTAGCAGAACTCGTCTGGGCAGTTTTGTTCAACTTTTTGAGATACAATCAATTTTCTACATCAAGGTATTTTAGTCACCGGCCATGGCTGAAAGCAGTGATGTATTCCGTATGTTGGCTGTTGAGGATAAGTTGGATGGTACCAACTACCCATTATGGGCTTATATGATGCGACATGTTTTGGTTGCAAAAGGATTGTGGAACATTGTGCAGGGTGTTGAAAGACGTCTTGTTACACCTGTAACGACAGGTACTGCAAAAACAGGTGCTGGAGCTGATGAAGATGGTGTCGAAGATGATATTCCGCAGATTCCTGTTCGTGCTACTGTTTCTGTTGCACCTACTGCAGAGTAGATTCGTTGGGATGGCAGAGATGCCCAGGCACATGCATTGATAGCTTTGTCTGTCAAACGTGCCATTATTCCTCATATTCGCTCTTGCAGAACAGCTAGGGATGCTTGGGATACACTTACCACATTGTACCAAGCTAGGAATGAGGCTCGTGTTGCTTACCTCCAAAAACAGTTGGAGAGTGAGCACATGAATGAAGGTGATTCTATGGATAGTTTCCTAACGAAGATCAAAGATTTGAAGGAACAGTTGATTTCTGCTGATGAGGTTATACCAGATAGCTCACTTGTGTAGACCGTTCTGAATGGTCTTCCTGATTCATATTAGAGTTTTGCTTCTACTCTTCGGTTGATGATGAAAGGCAATCTGAATGCCTTATCATTTGAGGAGTTAGTCTTTGTTCTATTGCAGGAAGATCAGTCCAGGCAGAACAGGTCCATTATGCGAGTGCATGTCTGTAGTAGACTCAGAGCCTGCCCCTACAGGGAATACTGTTACATGCGCCAACAACTCCTCTTATCCTATTATGGGAGTTGGTAAGATCATTTTGACTATTGCTGATTGTAGTTCTTTCACTTTGTCAGATGCTTTATTTGTGCCAGGGATCAAAAAGAACTTGTTATGAGTTTCAGCATTAGCCAAGATTGGCTTGGTTGTGAAATTTGTTGATGACAGGTGTACAATTCATGATCTGTCAAATGGCGATGTGATTATTGCTTCTGGCATTTTATGTCGTGGGCTGTATAAGCTCATAGACTATGAAAGATCTGTGAATGATTCGGCATGTGCAGTTCATGATTCTCAGGCTATGTCAGATGCAAAGCTTTGGCATGCACACTTTGGTCATCTGAATTTTGCTAGTTTGCTATGCCTGCAGAAATCTGATATGGTGTCTTCTTTGCCCAAGCTTGAGGCACCTGGAAAACATGTATGTGAAGGCTGTATTTTGGGCAAAATGCAGCGTTCCTCCTTTCCAAAAGATGGTTCAGTTTGGGCTACGCAGAAATTGCAGCTTGTACATAGTGATGTTTGTGGTCCTATGCAGACACCCTCTTTTGGGAATTACCTTTACTTCGTGACTTTCATCGATGATTTTTCCAGGCATGCATGGGTATATCCATTGAAGGCAAAGTCCGAAGTGTTCATGTGCTTCAAACAGTTTTTGGTTTTGGCTGAAAATCTGTTAGCACGTAAAATGGGCACCCTCCGTTCTGATCGAGGGGGGGAATATATGTCTCTTGATTTTAATGCATTTCTGGCTGAACGTGGGATAAAACACCAGTGTACAGTGCCGTATACACCTCAACAGAATGGATTTGTTGAATGAAAGAACAGGTCACTCATGGAGATGGCGAGGTGCATGGTCAAGAGTCAGGCTTTACCACATAGTTTCTGGCTTGAGGCTGTCATGTGTGCAGCATATGTACTGAACAGGTGTCCCACTAAAGCGCTGCAGTCTATCACTCCATATGAGGCTTGGCATGACCGCAAGCCATCTCTTGCTCATCTGCGTGTTTTTGGTTGTTTGGCATATGCACTAGTGCCTGAACAACATCACAGAAAATTGGATGATAAGGCAAAAAAATGTATTTTTGTTGGATACAGTTCTGAAAGTAAAGGCTATCGACTGTATCATCCAATGACTCAACGCATTCTGGTTAGCCGTGATGTTGTCTTTGTGGAAGATGCTATTCAGCCATTACTTTCATGTACTAAGGAGACATTTATTAGCTCCAAAGACATGTATGATACTTTGATGCCTCTTTTTACAGGTGGACAGTCTAGTGCTGGTCCTAATGAGGCAACTTCTCAGCCTTTGCAGGTTTCATATGATGATGTAGATCATTCTATTTCTGATGTAGATTTACATGATGCACTTGTTGATGAGAGAGCTGATATTGAGCAGGCAAAAACTATGCCAAAATGGCTGGTGCAGACTTTGCGTGACAGCAAATTAGATGCACCTTTGTCATATCCTACTCGTTTAGGCTCTCATAGTGCCTCCTTTGCATCAGATTGCTATGCTATGGCTGCGTCTAGTCTTTGTGATGAGAATGAGCCTGTTTCTTTTGATGAAGCACATAATTCAGAAAATTGGATGGCTGCTATGGAATCTGAATATGATGCTATAATGAAGAATGGTACATGGTCTTTATGTGACTTGCCTCCTGGCAAGAAGGCCATTGGCACTAAGTGGGTATACAGCGTAAACCTGATGGTACAATTGACAGGTATAAGGCTAGGCTTGTTGCAAAGGGTTATGCGTAGGAAAGAGGCATTGATTTTGATGAGACCTTTGCACCTACATGCCGTATGACTACTCTTCGGAGCATTTGTGCACTTGCAGCCCATCATGGTTGGAATGTACATCAGTTGGACATTAAAACAACATTTCTGAATGGTGACTTGCATGAAGAAGTGTATGTTTTTCAGCCCCGTGGCTTTGTGCAGAAAGGGCATGAAAACCAGGTGTGCAGGTTAAAGAAGGCATTATATGGTTTAAAGCAAGCACCACGTGCTTGGTATGAGAAGATACATGCCTATCTGGTTGCACATGGTTTTGAGAACCGTCCAACTGAAAGCACCTTATATGTTAAGCATGCCAATGATGTGCTTCTGATCATTGTTGTCTATGTTGATGACATGCTGCTCACTGGTCCTATTGAGAAGCATATTGCTGATTTCAAGGCTGATTTGCATGCCTCATTTGAGATGTCTGATTTGGGGCATTTGCATCACTATTTGGGCATTCAGTTTATGCAAGTTGATGGTGGAATGGCTTTGTGTCAAACAAAATATATTGACACATTATTGCAGCATTTTGGCCTTGAAGATTGTAAGCCTATTGTCACTCCTATGGAGACAAGTTTACGATTGAGTCTTCATGATGCTGGAGATGCATTTGATGCTATTCTCTATCAGCAGGCTGTTGGATGCTTGATTTACTTATGCATTACTCGGCCAGATATTCAGTTTGTTGTCTCACAGATGAGCATGTTTATGCATTGCCCAGGAGTCACGCATTGGAAGGCGGTTAAGCGCATCTTTCTCTACTTGAGTGGTACTCGGCTACTTGGGTTGTTTTATCCCAAGGGGGGATCACTACCCCCAGATTTTCATGCTTTTTCTGACTCAGATTGGGTTGGTTGCTATGACACTCGTGTGTCCACTAGTGGTTTTTGCTTCATGCTTGGTAGCTCATGTATATCTTGGTTGAGCAAGAAGCAGCCTACTGTGGCCACTTTGAGTTGTGAGGCTGAGTATAGGGCAACTTTCACAGCGACTGTTGAGTGTGTGTGGCTCAGACGCCTTATGGCTGATTTGGGTGTTGGTTAGTCTTATGCCACCACCATCTTCACTGACAATCAGAGCGCATTGGCAGTTGCGAGGAACCCTATGTTCCATGCTCGCACTAAGCACATTGAGGTGCATTATCACTATGTCAGGGAGAGGTTCTCTACTGGGGAGATCAGCTTGGCATATGTGCCCACGCAGGAGAACATTGCAGACCTTTTCACGAAGGCTCTGCCTAGGGAGAAGTTTGAAGCTTTCTGCAAAGCTTTGGGCTTACTTCCTTTTGTGGAGTGATTTCCACATAGCTTGGCACTTCCTTATACATGAGTGCGAGCTCCTTGTTCACCGCATCATCCCAGGGGGATTTGTTGACATATTTAGATAGTGATGTGTGTGAACACACTAGGACCATCGGGGCACTTTTTTTCCCTCTTTAGGAGGTTTTTTTCCCCCGGCTTGTACATACGCCTATTGCCCTAATGGGCTACTTATCTTTGTACATTCTCTAGTAATACATTCAGTATTGTGTGTTTGTGCTCCAAGCTTCTTCTTCTTCCTTGTGCTTTTCACGTGCTTTCGCAGATGTCTATCTCCAACATGCTTATATTGCTGAAAATAAGGTTTATGATAAAGAAGGAAAAATTCCGGAGTTCATTAATGAATATGACTATGGATTTTTTAGAAAGATTCTGGATATACATGTTCAACCATATCAGGAGGGAGTTAAAATTCCTAGGTATTCAAGAAAGAATTGAAGAAAGAGGAATTTCACAACCTTCTACAGAGTCAGTTCCACATGAGACTTTGATTCTAGAAATGGAATAAAATAGAGTTCCAGAAAGTCCAAGTACCTCGGCAGGACAAGTTCTAGAACCTGTGGAAGCTGAAAGTTCAGAAAGAGTTTCACCACTATTTAAGGATACACATACTTGGTTATATCAGACTTGGAAAGATAGTGGTATAAAGACTTTTACTGGAAGAACAAGGAGTCAGACTAGACAACAACAACAAGATCATGTAAGAACAAGAAGTTAGACTAGACAACAACAACAAAAAGATCATGTAAGTTTTGCTGAAGAGTTTGAGATTCATGATATTTTGGCACTTACGACAATTGAAGATGAACCTGCATGTGTTAAAGATGCACTTAACATTCCTATTTAGAGAAAAGCTATGCAAGAAGAGATTGATGCTATTCATAAGAATCAAACTTGGCAGCTATGTGAGTTACTAGAGGAAAAGGAGGCTATAGGTGTAAAATGAATCTTCAAAATAAAAAAGAAAGTAGATGGTACTATTGATAGATACAAGGCCAGGTTGGTTGTTAAAGGATATGCACAACAAAAAGGTATTGATCATGATGAGACATTTGCTCCTATGTCTAGGAAGACTGTTATTAGGTCAATACTTGCTTTGGTTGTCATATATATCAACTTGACATTAAGAATGCTTTTCTTAATGGTGATTTACATGAGGATGTGTATATTCAGCATCAAGAAGGTTTTGAAGAGATAGGTAAAGAACACTTGATGTGTAAGCTTATAAAAGCTTTGTATGGTTTAAAATAGGCACCTAGAGCATGGTATGAAAAGATACATACATATCTTTTATCCATTGGTTTCCATAACTCAGATGTGGCTCCAACTCTTTATGTCAAAGCTGAAACAGGTAAAATGATTATAGCAATCATTATGTGGATGATATTATAGTCACACGTCGGATGATATTATAGTCACACGTCCTAGAGATGTAGATTTGCAGATGTTCAAAGAAGAATTGAAGCAAACATTTGATGTGAATGATTTAGGCATTTTACATTATTATCTTGGGATTCAATTTCTATTTCGAGATGAGTGTATCTATATGACACAGTAGAAGTACATTGAGAAACTTTTGGAAAGGTTTTAGATGAGTGATTCTAAACCTATGCAAACACCTATGGATCAGAACATGTCTTTAACAATGGTAACAGATGCAGAGCCATTTGATGCTACTCTATATAGTCAAGCAGTTGGTTGCTTGATATATCTTTGTAATACACGTTCTGATATACAATTTGCAGTTTCTCAAGTATCAAGGTTCATGCAGAATCCGACATTGTTACATTGGAAAGCAGTAAAGCGGATCTTTCAATATTTGAGGGGAACTTCAAATTTTTCTATGGTATTTTCGAAATCTACACATCTGTTACTAAAAGGATTTTCAGATTTCCATTGGGCAGGTGATAAAGACATAAGAAGAAGTACTAGTGGATTTTGTTTTTATCTTGGAGATTGCCTTATCTCATGGCTTTCGAAAAGACAAACCACTATTGCCACTTCATCATGTGAAGCTGAATATCGTGCAACATTTAAAGCTACTCTAGAGTCAGTTTGGTTCTAGAAAATTTTCAGTTATCTTGATGTAAGAGTACATGAACCCATTTAGATATTTTCAGATAGCCACTATGCTATATCTATAGCTAAGAATCCAATGCATCATGCAAGGAAAAAGCATATAGAGATACAGTAACACTATATTCGAGAGCAGATAGCTAAGAAGCACATTGAGCTGGTTTATGTTCCTTCCAGTGAGAATGTTGCAGATATATTTACCAAAGCATTGAATAGAGATAGTCATGAGAAGATTTGCAAGTTACTAAAGCTTGTACCATTGTGACATTGAAGGAGGGATTGTTGGAATAAATGTCACTATGGTTCCAAAATCATTCAACAATAGTCTAAGATTGTGCAACAATCAAAATCAAAAGCTTCACCTTTGTCTTAGACGGGGAGAGCACGGGTATATTATCTTCTTTCTAGATGTAGAACAAGAGCTGACGGGCGCTATGGTCTAGCCCAAAGGGTTCTAAAAAGCTTCCTACCAACCAGAGTTCAAATCCCGTTCACAGCACATCACGAGGAACATGTTTTTTGATAAAGAAAAATCACGGATGGCCAAATTGCGATCGCTAGGATAAGCTTTATTTGATTGTAGCTTCTCGATTTGTTTTTTATTAGAGTACTCAAACCTATGTAATGAGAGCCAAGCTCATTGTATAATCACTCACTTAAGCAATCTCAAGGAGATCAAGGAGGAAGAGTCTCACACCCTTGGAGGAGGTGAAGTTTTGGTGAAGGAGAGGCTACTCTCTTGGAGCAAGAAGTCTTCTACAAGGTGGTGGTAACTATCTTTTGTGAGTTAACCTTATATTTTGTTTTTAGGGTTTCTCTACCCTAATCTCGAAATTAGGGTTGGTTGATTTACAATTTTGTTACACTATTTTGTGAGGATAAGGTTATCTTTGTTGCTTCGTTCACTTCACACACTTAGATTATTTTGACATAATCTAAATTTTGTATCATCTTCTTGGATATTCTTTCATTAGTGAGTGCACCACTTTATATGGTTGAGTAGTACTCCCATGTTGTAATTTGGACATCTATTTTTTAGTGAGTAAGCATCCAGCTTACATTTCCTAATCTTGTCTCAAGATCTCTATCCTTCTCTATCTCCCTTATCATCTTGTCAATTAAGTTGTGTATGCTCAAAAGGTTTTAGTATTGGAACGATCCTGGGGCCCCAAATTCCAACACATATATAGCATAGTGGAATGGAAAATCTTTCTCATTCTGGCTACTTACCTATGTTATCTTTCTCTGATTTTTCATTTTGTGAGCATTGTCAATATGGAAAGCAAAGGAGAAATGTACATAGAATGCACATTGACTCTTCAATTCAGCCTTTAGATCTCATTCACAGAGATGTGTGTGGTCCTATGCCCACTAGGTCCTTAGGTGGTTCTCTTTACTTTGTCACTTTCATAGATGATGCTACTAGAAAATTTTGGGTATATCCTATCAAATCAAATGATGAGGTATTCCCTACTTTTAGAAAATGGCTTGCTTCAGTTGAGACTAAAAAAGGAACTAAACTTAAGGCTTTACGTTCAGATAATGGGGGTGAGTATACCTCACATGAATTCAACCTTTTCTGCGAGTCTAGAGGTATTTGTAGAGAGTTTAGAGCTCCTTACACCCCACTACAGAATGGTGTAGCTGAGAGGATGAATAGAACTATTCAAGATAGAGTAGCATCTATGTTGCATCATGCAAACCTCTCACAAGGCTTTTGGGTAGAAGCAGTATTGACTTCAGTTCATGTGATTAACCCTTCACCTAGTACTACCAAAGGTATGAAAGTGGCACAAGAGTTGTGGATAGGGAAGCCACCATATTATGATCATCTTCGAGTTTTTGGGTGTGAGGCAAATGTTCATATACCCAAGAATCTTAGATAAAAGTTGGACCATAAGTGAAAGAAATGCATTTTTCTTGGATATGGTCGAGAAGGACAATTTGGATATCACTTATGGGATCCTGAAACACGGACAATGATCAAAAGTAGTGATGTCATTTTCAATGAGTCTAAGATGCATAAACAACCCATTAAGGAGCTTGAAGTGAGAAGAGTGGTGTTTGAGGATACTAGTCCTCCGGTTAGCATGCATAAAAATGCTACACATAGGGATGTTTAAGAGAATGTCCATTCAGATCAATCTGCACATGTTCTCGTTCAGCAACCATTGAGATGTTCTGCGCGTGTCTCACATCCACCTAATAGATATGTTCTAGGTTTAGATTTTGTTATGCTAACAGATGTCGATGAGCCTTCTTGCTACAAAGAGGCTATGCAGACAGAGGATCATGTCAAATGGGAGTGTGCCATGAAGAGTGAGTTGGATTCTATTCACAAGAATGGTACTTGGGATTTAGTTCCTTTGCCAAAGGGCAGGAAAGCTTTACCATGTAAATGGGTATATAAGCTGAATTCACATCAGATAGTGCTTCTCTAGAGTATAAAGCTCGACTTGTTGCAAAGGGTTTTAAGCAACAACATGGTGTTGATTTCGAGGAAATCTTCTCTCTAGTGGTGAAGATAACTACTCTGTGCATGTTGTTGGATTCGTTGCCATGGAGGACTTAGAGCTAGTCCAAATGGATGTGAAAATTGCTTTCTTGCATGGAGATCTTACATATGAGATCTATCTCGAACAACCAGAGGGTTACGTAGTTCCTTGCAAGGAAATCCTAGTTTGTAAGATTAAGAAGAGCTTGTATGGACTTAAACAGTCCCCTAGATGGTACCAAAAGTTTGATGCTTCTATGAAATCTCAAGGCTATTATCGCAGCAATGAGGATCATTGTCTTTACACAAAAAGATGCTCAGATGGTAGCTTGATATGCTTGATACTTTATGTCGATGATATGTTGATTGCTAATCCTCTTATGATTTGTCAATTCTCAAAATGAAATTGAGTCAGACATTTGATATGAAGGATTTGGGGGATGCCAAACATATTCTTGGCATGCGCATTACTTGTGATAGGAGTAAAAGATACATATACTTGTCTCAAAGTGAGTACATATCCAAAGTACTTCACAAGTTCAATATGCATGGTGGAATGGCATTGAGTACACCTTTACCCACATATGTGAAATTGAGCAAGAATGATTGCCCCAAATCAGATGAGGAAAAGGAATTCATGACCAAAATTCCCTATTAGTTTATTGTTGGTAGTCTTATGTATGCTATGGTAGCTGGGAGACTAGACATTACATTTGCAGTGGGAGTTCTGAGCAGATATATGTCTAACCATGGGAAGAAACATTGGGAAGCGGTCAAGATGATTTTGAGATATCTGAGTGGCACTAAGGACAAGTGTCTATGCTTAGGTAGAGGAAAAGCATCCATTATTGGTTACACAGATTCTGACTATGCTGGTTGTGTAGACAATCGTAAGTCTACATCAGGGTACATTTTTCATTTTGCTGGAGGTGCTATCTCTTAGAGATCTCGTCTTCAAGAATGTACAGTTGTTTCCACCACAAAAGCAGAGTATGTTGCAGCAAGTGAGGCATGTAAGGAAGCATTGTGGCTTTCTCATCTTGCTTGTGATATGGATTTACCTCAGCATGTACCTTGTTTGCTAAGTGATAGTCAGAGTGCCATTGCTTTGGCTAAGAATCCGGTCTATCATGCAAAGACCAAGCACATTGAGGTGAGGTATCACTTCATAAGAGATTGTTTAGCCACTGAGCACATTATTCTTGAGAAGGTTCACACTCAAGCTAATGCTACAGATGCTTTGACTAAAGCTCCACCACAGGATAGCTTTCGACACTATTTTTGATGGGGGTTACTTGATTCATGATCTTTCACAGTCACTTGTATACTGTGTAACATGCTGAGCATATCATCGTGGAGCTCTCGAGAAGGAGAGCGCACTGTGGTGCATCACCGTCGAATTACTTCAAGAATGCTGATAAATAAAGAAATAGAGAGAATTAGGATTTCTAACCCTAATTGCTCAAGTACTTGTCAGAGGGTCATTTAGGTTCAAGATAGATTGAAATACAAACATTACCTTCTTGCTTACAATGCCCATGCTAGTTATAGAGAATTTTGGGTTGCTAAGGTGGAAATACCTAATAAGAGTATGTTTAATTTGATGAAAAATAAGAAAGCCAAATATTTTATTCCTATGATTAAGAAGGATTGGGGTGGGCATGCTATCAACATCATGGAAAACTTTCAAGAGGTTGTCAACTTCTTTACCAATGTTTTCTTTGTGCCTCCCAAGTGGGGGGAAGACATCCTGAATATCACATCCTCTATTTAACTTAAAAGGAATAAATTGATTCCTAATGGTCTAACTTCTATCTTGGACATATCCCGCTCTATGAGTGAGGTCAAAGAAACCATTCGTAAATTGAAAACCTGCAAATCTTTAGGTATTGATGGGATACCAAATGAGTTCTTCTTGAAACTTGTGGATTTCTTAACAGCCTTCATTATCTTGATTTGTTAAGAAGCCATGAGAAGAGGTACTCTTCCTACCTCTATCAACACCAAAGCTATCAAACTAGTTCACAAAAAAGGACCCAAGGATGACCTCCACAATTAGAGACCTATTACCTATCTGACTTCTATATGTAAGATCTTCTCCTCATCCTTGGCTAGAAGGCTCACCTATCATGGACCACATCATCCTTCCTAAGCAAAAAGGTTTGATCAGAGGTAGATATATTCTTGATGCCATTATTTCTATGTGGGAGGGTGTTGAGCATGCTAATGATATCAACCAATGGTTTTTCTTCTTCAAAGTGGACTTTGACAAAACTTATCATATAATGGGTTGGAACTTTATTTTTCAATCCTTGCATGATGTGGGTGCTGGAAAAACGTTATTAAATATGTTGGTATTTTTTCAGCAATGTATAATCTAGGATCACTATGAACATCCACATGTCTTAACCTTTTAAAATACAAAGATCTATATGGCAAGAATTCCCCCTTGCCCCCAATCCTCTTTTCTATCACGAGTGGTGCTCTTGGGTGGCTTACAAAGGAATTTATTAACCAAGTGATAATTAAAGGTATTGAGATTCCTAATTTCCCTCACCTGTTGATTGTTCAAACCTTTAAACCTTTATTGATGACACTAACATGGTGAATAAGGCTGACGACAGTAGCGCTCTGAATTTCCTTTATGTGTTTACATCTTTTTTGTCTTGCTAGTGGCTCCAAAATCAATCAGCAAAAAACTTCCTTTAAGTCTTATAATAACTATGTCACTTCCTTTAAGTCTTATAATGTGACTATGTCCCTAGATGTGTGACCATGGTTGACTGTGAGACCATTCATGATGGTGTGATATTTAGACTTTTGGGGATTCCTATGGGATTTAAGGTGATCTTTCGACAAAAGTGGAATTTGGTGAGAAATAAGTTTAGAAAAAGAGTGTTTAAATAGAGGACCTTCCAAAGAAATCTATCTCATAGGGTTTTTGTTCTCAACCATTACATCTTGCCTACCATCTATTTTCGGTCTTGTTGATTGCCTTCTAAAAAGCAAATAATCAAGTGGTTGCTCTTTCTCACAGATTTCTTTGGGGATGTTTACCCAACAATTCTCGCATCCTTAGGGTGTGGTGGGATATTTGTTGTATCCATAAAGAAGAGGGGGGATCTGGGAATTATTTGTCCTATTAAGTTGACCAAAGAGTTAGTTGCTAAGTGGGTTTTCAGATCTATTAAATCCCAAGGCATATGACCCTAGCTTATTAAAAGACATTGCTCCTCTTTCTACATTGAAGCTTTTAAGTCTTTGAATAATTTCACGTTATGGGATATTGTTGGCTCTCCTTATGTGTTTGTTCCCAAAGGGAGTAAATTAGTTGTAACATGTGGCAAGCCTCGACGGAGGTAAAGACGTACTTTTTTCCTCATAATGATCTAACTATTAACTCTTTTTTTATCCTATAGGATAGCATATGGTCTAGTTGGAATTCTCACTTTGAGAAAACGGATATTAATATTAGGAAAAATAAGTGAAGGACATTAACTTCATGAATAATAGTGAGTTACTTGATGATAACTCCATACCTAGACTGATTGAGCTCTTTCTTGCCTATGTGCAGGCTTTGATTGAATTCAAAGTTGTTCTAAAGGGGTTCCTAAGTAGGTGCACCACAAATAAAGTGATTAAACTAAAGTTGTCGACTATATGTACACTCAATACAAGAAAAGCAAGATATCTATCATTGCTATTGTGGGCAAACTTAATAAAAGATGGCAATTGCAATGGACATCGTGTCAATTTAAGTATAGGTTCAAAGTTATCTAGGCCTTTCGCATGACCAAAAAGCACTCACTCATTCAGTGGCTCATGATTCATAAAGGTCTGTGGACTCGAAGTAAGGCTTATGTGGGCAAGTGTAAGATCTTTCTCATCTCTTTGTCAATTGTTAGCATGCTCAAAGGTTCTGCAATCTCATAAATTAGGGTAGTTGTAGACTCGCTTGTATAGCCACTCTAGGTTATCAAGAAATCTTGATTGGAGTTTGCAAAAGAATGGACCTCCTTCTTCGGAATTTGTGGAGAGCTCAAATCATATGGCACATATGGTTAAGTAGGAACCAAATGGGCTTCAAGAGTGGTAGGAGGGATTTTATCCACAGTTGTACTAGAATCATTAGAAGAACTCTTGTCTACTATAACAATTCTATTATTCAGGCTTTACCAAAAAATTATAACTCTCATAATCATGTTAGGAACATTAAAGGTGCTAAATGGAGGAATATATTGTACTCTCAAATGATATTTCTTATGGTTGCCTCCCTATGAATTAGAGTGCTTTCTTGTATTTGATGAGAGCTTGCCCTTGGCATAGCATGTACTTCTTCTTTATTAAAATTCAATTTTTGTGTTCTCTCAAAAAAAAACCTATGATATTACATTTTAAAAAAAAAATTAAAATAGAGGTTCAGTCGAGGCCTACTCCTTTCGGCTTTAACTTTGAAATTGCAACTGTACAAGGAAAGGCATAGTACCCATGGGACCCCCCTTATCCCACAAGAACATGGGTTTACATAGCTGGGTTAGACTGCGGTCACAACTACCGCGAAGCAAAACAAACGGTAGCACATCAACCACAAGATACAAGGTTTCCATGATAACATGTCCTTTACATGTTGCCGGTGGGGATCCATTGAACCCTCACCCCCGCCTCAAGAGGCAAAAGGCCCAACCACCCAACCAAGAACTTGGGACACCTATGATATGACAAGGGCTTGGAACACCTATGATATGACATTGTAATTTGTCATGTCCGTCAAATATTTCCCCTCCTCTGAACTTTGGTTCGTGGAGATCAATTTTAAAGATCGTGTCTAACACGCTTTTTGTATGCGAGAACGTGCGCCAATAGAGACTCCGTCTGCTATCAGTACTTTTGCTGGTCGACGGTCAGTTTCAGGTGATAATGATCAGTTCAACCATTAGACTAGTCAAAGAAAGATGTGTCCAGGAAACTGCATTTCTCCTAATAAAAGCTGGCTTCGTTTAGGAGATCGTCATCGTTCACCTCACCTGGCTTGTTGCCGATCCCTTGGATCCATAGTCCATTGCCATTGTCGGCGATCCGTTCGAGCTCTGTACTCCATAGAGACCCTTCTGCGGATTCTTCATTCCCTCGGCATTCCCACGATTGTCTGAGGAATACTTGACAGATCCGCGAAATAATGCAGCAATTCGGCCTGTCGGAGGGCCTCTCCGTTGCAAGCGCGCAGACAACATCCCACATCAGTGCATCTGATGGTCATGTTCAGAGGCGGCGTAACCGACCACACCTGGAAAGCCTGCCTATTGCGAGAGACATGCATGGAAGATCTCCACTTCAAGCTGCGGTACAAAGCCTTCCACGGATGGTGACGAAACAGGCGACGCTCGAAATGCCCGTATCTGACCGGCATCTGGAAAGCATTGCCGAAGCGAGGGAACCATTAAGGATCTGCAACTGGAACAGCGGAGAGCTTTTACAACCATGGGGTGGCGGCATCGTGGCTTGCGAGAGCAGCCCGACTGCAAGGGTTCTGCAGAGAGCTTTTCCGCAATGCCATCCGTCGAAGTACTCCAAGCCAGAAGCAGCTTTAGCAGCTTTAGAGGGGTTGGAGGTCCACCGCGCCCTTCTGCCAGTGGAGAGCTCCATACATGGTTCTGTTCACAGGACTTATGATCTGCTGCTCCGCTACAGTAGTGTGCACATAGTGGGAGAGGCTATTCTGAACAGAAGCACTAATGAACAAGATACAGGATTTACAAAGGGATCTGAGTCTGAAGAGTATGCTCGCTTTTGGGTGCTTTCTAGGTCTCCATGTCTACCACCAACAGGACCAGAACAACAAAATGGCGTGGCAGAGCTTAGCTTCAAGACCACGGTCGCAATGGTACTGCACGAAGGCATTGGAGCGCTTCACAAAGTTTTCGCAGCGTTTTCTTTCCGCGGAATAGCAGTCAATAAGGTAGAGAGCCGACCCTGGAGGGCGCAACCTCTCTTCTCGCCACAACAGAAAAAGAACTCAGAGGCTGCCTTCGCTGCTCGATTTCAGTACGTTCTGTTCGTCGAGTTCGAGAGCTCAACCGCAAGCTATGCAGCCCAAAATGTCCTGACGAACATACAGGAGCACTGCTCCTTCATGCGTATGTTGGGGAGCTATCCAAGCGTCTTCTCCGCTGTTCGTTAGCTCTTGTCACTCCGTTCAGAAGCCACCTCCTCTTGTAACAATGGATTAAGGTGGATTGACACTGAACCGGCAGAACAAACATTCAAAAATAAATTGCTAAGCAATAAGAAAATAGTTAATTCTGTGGTAGATATCTTCACACATGAAGAAAGAACTGTGTAAAAGCTATTTATGTACACAGCCTTATGTGAATAGCTAAAGTGATTCAACATTTTTTTTTGTTTTTAGAATATACATAAATTCTTATTTTTCAATAGTTAATTCATTAAAAAAGTAGTTTTTTTTAACATGGATGGATGGTAGATGTAATATGAGATGATAGTGCCATCGCCCTTTGTGAACAGAGAACTCCATATGTAATGTAATGAGTTGATTGACAAAGAGGGTTAGCGCAAGTCTGTCGAATCACGAGAAAAGTTGCAATGCAAAGACGTTATATATATATATATATATATATATATATATATATATATATATATATATATATATATATATATATATATATATATTATATTATATATATATATTTTTTCTCGGCCCGTGAATGAGCAATCCATTGAGATGTAGAATGGGTAAGTCATTTCCAATTCATCCCGGTTCCCTTCAATTGGTCATTTAAAAATTGAATCGCTCAAATGTTTACAGCGATGCCCATATTTCCTCATACTTTATTTTGCTCTCAATATTGAATTCATTTTCACAAAGATTATGCCGGTTTGTTTCAATAAATATTAGATAAAACATATATGGTTTGAGGGAATCTTAAATTGAATTGAATGCAAAGTATGGATAGAATGATGAGAGTGGACTAGAAATCATCCCTGGCCAATTCATTGTTTTCTCTATGTGCTATCTAGGCATTAACATTTGAAGTGGTCGGTTTCAAGTCATCCCTAGCCAAATTGCTATATCAGCCCATATTTGGGCACCACTAGTGCATGGACCTAACAAAATGGGTGGATTTTCTAAATTCTTTAAGACTTTGAGAGATTTCTCCAAATTCAATTGAATCTGATTTGGAAAATGAAGTGTAATTTAGGTTGGCCAAAGCATCTAACTCACTATCTTTTTACCCGTTCCACCAATAGCCAACATTTACCAAAGTTTTACATGACTCGAGCGCTACTATGTCCAATATGGCTTTAAAATCTTGGGTAGAATGTAGGAACAAAGAGTGTTACTTTCACGTTTGGTCAACCTTTATTTCAATAAGACCAAAGAAAACCCTAAATGAATTTTGTCCAAATCAAGACACTTCTATGAAGACTTATCTTCATTGGAATCGTTAAGTCTATGAACAATTCCTTATTCTTTTCTCTTCAATAATTTTTTCAACTCTTTTAAAGGACAGGAAAATCCTTGCTCATCCATTGTCATTTTGTATAAGCATTTGCTTGATGCAAACTCATGTGAATGATTCATGTTATAGATAACACTCAAAGAACGTCTTCGAATATTGAATAGGTTTCACACAAAACATTTATCTATGATGTTTGACTTAGTTGTATTCCAACTCATTAAATCTGACCTTTGCAAAAATGAGTTAGATACTCTATTGGGGTGGAGTCCAAATGCTTGAGAAGTAAGAAGGAAGAATCAAAGTTCTATGTAAACGATTCAAAATTCTAAGACATTAAAACTGAATCAAAATCTATAAGATTCAAATATTTAGCTCTTCATACATCTATTCAAGCCAAGATTATGAAGCATTTTGTCCATCTTTAAGTGAATTAAATTGAATTCTCAAGAAAGATTCTTGGAGTGAAGCTAAACCATCATCAAACCATTATACACTAGTGTACTATCAAACATTGGTGTCATGAGCCATCTAGCTTCTACTGATTATGTCTCATCTTTACTTAAGAAACACTAATGCTTCAACCTTTTCAATTACTAAGTTCACCTCATTTGTTTACATAATTGTACATCCAATTATGTTCAAGCTATCAATTCGTGCAAGAAGGTCTTTTCCAAACAAATTTGGACTTCTTTTGGAGTTATGTCACCCCCAAAAATTCAAAACCAGCTAATCTAAAGCTAACGAAGGTACCAAATATGAAGGACTTCACTTATGATTCTAGAAGCAAGTGTTAGCTAGCCGAGATAAGTGTTCAACCAAATAGTGACGTTACATGCCTATGAGTATTTTGACTACGCATGAGCATTGATAAGAGAAGCATTAATTACTTTAGTCTACATCCATGCCATCTACTTAAGGTCACCATCTGTAACGACTTTCTTGGGGCACAAATCCAAGATCGTAATATAATTCCCTTGTGTGAATGGACAGATCAGGGAATCGAAGCTATGATGATACAACATGGAAAAGCCATACATTACCATTATATACAAACTTTATGAAGAGGCAAGGGGATATAGAGAGAGGGGAGGGGATATACTCATACATTGGGCATAGACGCAGTATGCGGCACTCATAAGGGGAGATATGCGGTGGATAAGGAGAGATAGACATACCTTAACAAGAGGGTGGAGGAGGGAAACAAAAAGACCTATATTGTGACATCAGAGTGGTCAGAAGGGAGCATTATTGTGGTTGTTAGGAGAAGTGTGAGAGCAAGAGGAGGAAATATATGCACATATTACTGGGTAGCAAGGGACTGATACATCATTGGTAGGATAGCCCTCCATATGATGTGCAACAAGACACACACAAAGAAATGCATGAAGATATGGGAATTTTAGGTCTAGGAGGAAATAGTTGCACGTAGGAATGGTGGAAGATGCAACGTGAAAGAAGAACAACAGAAGAAACGAGAACCAATGTGAAGGTAGAAGATTAAGGGTGTTCGAAAGTAAGAATGGTATAGGCACAGTGGAGAAGGTGAACAGTAAGTTGATAGTATGGTTGATGATTGTGGTGGGATTAAAGAAGCTCCCTAGAGTGTCGAGGAGGAAGATGACTTGTTCAACAATGGTCAATGAGTGCTTATTGAGACGGATGAGATTTGGCTACCACACACTTTGGAACATAAGAACTTAGGAGGAGGAATGTCAATACACTACAAGGAATACGGGCGTATAGCGACGGTTAAGGCGACAGAATTTCATCGCTATAAAATTGCAACTTGCATCGTAATTAGCGTCGCGCGTCGACCCTCAATTAAACGACGCATAAAACAACGGTATTTGCGACTTGTGACGCGACGGGATTGTGACGTTCCCATACAACGTCGCTAAAACGACGCAATTTAAAAGCGTCGCATAAGCGACGCTTTCCTGCGTCGCATAGGTGACGTTACATGCCGTCACATAAGCGACGCTAAAAATTATCGCTTATACGACGACGAATAGCATCGCTTACACGATGATCTGTTGGCGGACAAAAATTAAAACGTTGGAGGCTCTACGATCCGCATTTTCACGCATCCGATCGAAGAGCTCTCCAACGTTCGTAATTGCACTACGCTTATGAGCTGAAGCAAGTATATGCAGAATTGTTGTTTTGCCTAAGCTCTCTCTTATTGTCTCCCTCTGTCTTTGTTTTTCTCTTTCTACATCTTTCTCTCTTTGAATTCTCTCTCTCTCTCTAGATCTCTCTCTCTCTAGATCTCTCTCTCTCTAGATCTCTCTCTCTCTCTCTCTCTCTCTCTCTCTCTCTCTTCTTTCTCTCTTTATTGCAGGTTATTCAAGAAGCTAACCAAGCAAAAA
This sequence comes from Ceratopteris richardii, assembly GCA_020310875.1. Lineage (NCBI taxonomy): Eukaryota > Viridiplantae > Streptophyta > Polypodiopsida > Polypodiales > Pteridaceae > Ceratopteris > Ceratopteris richardii. Next base: position 155,734,251 of record CM035418.1, on the reverse strand, counting down.
GTATGGCTAACAATTGTAAGTACAATTTCTATACTTTGTAGATCATTTGAATTGTGTTATTTTCATTACATAGCATACTCACACTTATTGATATGCACTCATACACTTATACATGATGAACATGCACTTTCACACATATACATATATACACATGCACATACACACACACATATATACACATAGATACATGTGCACATACACTTAGACATACACACATATACACATGCATATGCACAAACATTCCTACAACCACATAAAAAGACATCCATGCATGCATTATTATATATATATATATATATATATATATATATATATATATATATATATATATATATATATATATATATATATATATATATATTATATATATATATATATATATATATATATATATATATATATATATGTGTGTGTGTGTGTGTGTGTATGTATGTATATATACACACACATTAACATATATGCAAATACATGTATATGCACATCCACATACACATGCATGTTTCATACATATACACATGCATATATATACACATGCATATACATATACACATATACATATACATATACATATACATATACATATACATATACATATACATATACATATACATATACATATACATATACATATACACACATATACATATACATGCATATACATATACACACACATACATATACATGCATATACATATACACACACATACACAAGAACATGCACATACTCATACACACATATACACTTATACATGCACATGCACATACATACATATAGACACACATACACATGCACATACATACATATACACACACATACATATACTCTTAGGTACACACATATGAATGAATTATATAATTAAAGTATTAAAACACATATACACATGCACACACACATGCATATACCTACATATACACATATACATGCACATACACACACATACACATAGAGTTATACATATACATGCATATACATATACACACACATACACAAGAACATGCACATATTGATACATACATATACACTTATACATGCACATGCACATACATACATATACACACACATACACATGCACATACATACATATACACACACATACATATACACTTAGGTACACACATATGAATGAATTATATAATTAAAGTATTAAAACACATATACACATGCACAAACATGCACATACCTACATATACACATATACATGCACATACACACATATACACATAGAGTTATAGATATACATGCATATACATATACACATATGTACATACACATGCATATGCACATACTCATACACACATATACACTTATACATGCACATGCACATGCACATACATACATATACACACACATACACATGCACACACATACATATACACACACATACATAATTAAAGTATTAAAACACATGCCTAATATAAACAATAATAACAATATTCAATAGAACAAAACTCTTCATTACTTGATACCATACACACAATTCAAAACATAACTATATATATATATATATATATATATATATATATATATATATATATATATATATATATATATATATATATATATATATATATATATATATATATATATATCAATGTAAATACATATAATCCAATGTCATAATCAATTAAAATCCTAATCATCATCATCATGATCATCATCATCATCAGCAATATCATGATCATTATGATCTTCCTCATCCTCATCGTCATGATCACCCTGTGATGATCGAGATCGTCCCTCCTGTGTCTGTCTCTCCACCTCATCCATATTTGTCTCTCCATAATACTCCTGTATTACATATAACAAACATAAATAAATAAAATAATTAAAACATTCATAAAAACAAAATAATTATATGAAATTTAAAAATACTCACAAAGGCATCAAGATGATCTTGCATATACTCACTCAAACGCCGATATCCAAAATGTGTAGCATACTCGATCTCCTGTTTTGTAGGATATCGGCCATAATCCTTCCGCTGCAATGAAACAAATAAAAAACATTAGTTGCTTGCATTTTAACTAAAATAAAAAATATACTCACAATAACACATATACTTACAAATGTAGCTACAAAACCATTATGGCCCATTTGGCCTAGGTGCAATGTGTGGCCCGACTCCACTCTCTTCTTTGCAGCAGCCTGTTTATTCAAGAAAAAAAATACATAAATTAAATGTTAAAAATTACTAAAATATATAAAAATTATAAATATAAACTATTAATTTGTGTACCTTCTACTGAGGAAATGACTCATGAAGACGTAGTTGTCTACGAAAAAACTTCCACGACTCAGGTGGTATGTTAGCTCACCTCTTATTTTTTTTTACCATACAATATCTCCTATTAATTTAATCTCAAACAAAAAAAAAGTCAGAATACATACACATATATACACACACATACACATACACATACACATACACATACACATACCCACATACACATATACATGCAAACATATATGCATGCATATATGTATACATATACACATATACATACATATAACATAAACACACATATACATATCCACATATATACGTACACACACATGCATGCATATACATTCATTCATACAAAATACATGCATTTATCCCACAATAATATGTAGTTGTGTATATGTGAATATGTGTGTATGTGTAAATGTGTATATGTGAATATGTGTGTATGTGTAAATATGTATATGTGAATTTTTTGTTTATGTAGATAATCAAATTATTAATATCAAATACCATTATTTGTAGATTCTGATCAATCAGATGGAACTCCACCACCGTCTCCTCTTCGTGCAACGACTTTATACTGTAAGTATATGAAATATTTAATTTTAAATATATTTGATGGATACATAACTTATATTTTTTTTTATGTTTCTTATTATGTGTAGATTCTGATCAATCAGAGGGTACTCCACCACCTCCTACCCATGCAACGACTTCACATGTGTCCTCCGATAGGAATTATGATGAATTTTACTATGAAGAGCATATTATATGTTGGTGTAACTCTTGTTATGGCACGTATCGAAGACCACAATTGGAATGTATTGAACATGAGGCAGAGTATGGTACTTTTGAGCGTGCACCATCACCTAGTCAACATCAAATTATTGTTGATATACAGGAATACTTGCTCGATGATGATGATGATGATGATTTTTCTCATAATGTTAATATACCTCGTACACGTCATGGACTTGCTGTTCATAAATTACAAGCAGAGGTTTCTAGAAATCCTCTACCTCCTGGTTTAGAGAATGAAATAGTTGGAGATTATCCATTGCCAGCTCGTGATCGTTCTTTAGTACAAACATATGATAGAAGAAGATATGGAGGATGGAATAGAGGACCACTTCCTTTAGATGGAGAGGTTTTCAACTTTTGGGGTAATCGCTATATGATTGCTCCATCCACTATTACTAATGCTGGTCGTGGTCTCTTTATTGTAGAGGATTTGTATGTGCCTCCGAACTCTGAAGTCACTCTTATGTCATTTTGTGGTCCTATATATGGATGGGGAGATTGGCATCGACTTTCACGTTATGTTCAAAGCATGAGTACTTATCAAATATGCTTGAATGCAGCATCCCTTACTAGTAGAAGGATTTTACATGCAGAAAATGAAAGATTATATATTGATGGAAGACCTTACACACATGGAAATATAGCAGGTTTAATAAATAGTAGTCGAGGGTTACATAATAGTTCAAGGACTAATTGCACATTTGAGGAGCGTGAAAATAGTCATGAATCACCATACATGAGTAGAGATGTATCAAGATACATAGTTGTCAATGCTATTACTACATTACATGCTGGTGATGAACTATTAGTGAATTATGGATGGTGTAGACCTCCAAGAGCACCTTTTAGCTAGAGAGAATAAAAATTTTCTATCCATATTTAATAAGTTATATACTTAATTTTATATTTGAAGTTTACTTTTATTCATTTATGGAATACTAATGAGTTTAATTTATATGTGTAGATTCCAACGTATGATGTTGATGATATTCATCCACAAGATTAACCAAGCCAATCTTGGCTAATGCAGAAACTGATAACAGGTTCTTTTTTATCCCTCGCACAAATAAAGCATCTGACAAAGTGAAAGAACTACCATCAGCAGTAGTCAGAATGATCTTACCAACTCCCATAACAGGATAAGAGGAGTTATTGGCGCATGTGACAGTATTCCCTGTAGGGGCAGGCTCGAGTGAAGAGAAGAAACTGCGCTGCGAGGTAATATGTTTGGTCGCCCCACTGTCAAAGTACCAAACATCTGAGTCTACTGCAGACATGCACTGATCATGAGAAGATGGGTCAAAACTACAGACAGTAGTAAACGCCCATTCTTCTTCCTGCACAAGATTTGCAGACTCTGTTTTTGGTGTAGAGGCCTCTGCAACAACCATTCCAGCCTCTTTCTTCTTTGCCTCTTTAGCAGCCAGTTTTGGACAGTTCTTTATAATATGATCATTTCCTTTACAGTACTTGCAGAACAATTTCTGCTTTTTTGATTTCTTCTCATCTTTATCCTGGTTCTTCGATTGTGCAGCATTTGCAGATTTCTGCTTACTAGTAGAAGAGCTCCATTTTCCTTTGCCCTTCTGACTAGCCAGGAAAGTTTGATCTGCAACACGCATAATGGACCTGTTCTGCCTGGACTGATCTTCCTGCAACAGAACAGAGACTAATTCCTCAAATGACAAGGCATTCGGATTGCCTTTCATCATCAACCGAAGAGTAGAGGCAAAACTCTGATATGAATCAGGAAGACCATTCAGAACGGTCTGCACAAGTGAGCTATCGGGTATAACCTCATCAGCAGAAATCAATTGTTCCTTCAGGTGTTTGATCTTTGTAAGAAAACTGTCCATAGAATCACCTTCATTCATGTGCTCACTCTCCAACTGTTTTTGGAGGTAAGCAACACGAGCCTCATTCCTAGCCTGGTACAAAGTGGTAAGTGTATCCCAAGCATCCTTTGCTGTTCTGCAAGAGCGAATGTGAGGAATAATGGCACGTTTGACAGACAAAGCTATCAATGCATGTGCCTGGGCATCTCTGCCATCCCAACGAATTTGCTCTACAGTAGGTGCAACAAAAACAGCAGCACGAACAGGAATCTGTGGAATATCATCTTCGACACCATCTTCATCAGCTCCAACACCTGTATTTGCAGTACCTGTCGTTACAGGTGTAACAGGACGTCTTTCAACACCCTGCACAATGTTCCACAATCCTTTTGCAACCAGTACATGTCGTATCATATAAGCCCATAATGGGTAGTTGGTACCATCCAACTTATCCTCAACAGCCAACATACGGAATACATCACTGCTTTCAGCCATGGCCGATGACTAAAATACCTTGATGCAGAAAATTGATTGTATCTCAAAAAGTTGAACGGAATTGCCCAGACGAGTTCTGCTAGACTTGTAGCAGACTTCGAGACGCTTAAACTGGCGAACAGAAACTGGTATATACCTTTGGCACAAAAGGACGAAATAGCCTGCACAAGCACTGTGATAGTGCGTTCGGAGGCCGAAACGAGCTCAGATCGCGATTTCGGCACCACAGAGCGAAGATGTTTTGATCTCGGAAACACCCTGAGTATGCTCACCAAATTTTGTGCGAATCTGAGACTGCAAACGGAGGAGTGTCGATGGCACCCTAGAAGAAGCGACGACCTGCTCTGATACCAATTGTTGGAGATAGACGTCTGCGGAAGCACACGAACAGCACAAGGAAGAAGAAGAAGCTTGGAGCACAAACACACAATATTGAATGTATTACTAGAGAATGTACAAAGATAAGTAGCCCATTAGGGCAATAGGCGTATATACAAGCCGGGGGAAAAAAACCTCCTAAAGAGGGAAAAAAGTGCCCCGGCGGTCCTAGAGTGTTCACACACATCACTACCTAAATATATCAACACCAAGTTCCATGCCTTGGTCGCCGCCTTGGTCATAAGCCTTGGAGAAAGCCTTGGGTGGGCAGGTAGGTGCTCGCTCTGGTTGCACAAAATGAGCAAAGCCTTTGCCAGAAAACGCTTTGAAGTATTTCAATGGTGATGTCTTACATAAGAACAAGCTCTAAAGTATTGTTTTTTAAGCTTATGGATTTTATTATTTAAGATGAATAACATGTGGAGGTTCTCACATCTCCAAATTTAGAGTAAAAGTAGATAAAAGTAGATAAAAATGAGAAGGAAAGGAGAGGTTTCCTTTTTTATACAAGGAAGGCGCTTTTGTTGACAACCTCTCAATAAAAAGAGTGGTTCACTTAGTGTAGGTGGAGAAAAATAAAATAAATGAGAAAACTCCGTGCAAGTAGGCATTTTTGTAGATCTTCTTTCTTAGGTCTATCTGATGTCTCATTAAAGGCCTACCTCCTTCAAACTTTCATATCTCAGTTATTATGATGTCTTTTTTAGTGATTTCACTTGGAGGCGTTTTCTTAGCTCTTATACTTTCTATCTATATCAAAAATTTGGATAGATCTTTGAGTTTTCTTGCTGTTATACATCAGCTTTCAATTCAGATAGTTAGTCACACCTTGTTATTGCAAGCTTCTGCATACCTTGACTTCAAAATATTCGTTTGGGAGCTATACTCCATCTTTTTTGACATTTTTTGTTTCAAAGCATGCTACTTAGAATCTATGTTCAGAATATATGATTAGTTTTGAGAAATTCTACTCATAGATTTTTTGGTGATTATTTTGCTATAGTCACCCATTTTTCTTTTCTTGAAAGTTTGGAGGAAAGTTTGATTTCTGAAATTTGGAAATATTTGTTTGATCTTTTGAAGATCTTGGAAGGTCTCATCATGTTTCGTTGTGTACTTTGATGTTTACAAGTTTGTAAACATAACATTGTGGTATTAGAGCTTTTGTTTTTTTATCAGATCTTTCATAAAGCTTATTGAATTATCTTTACAACAATTCAACATGGTAGATTTGAGTGCATCAATTGAGAAGTTATCAGATGGGAGAAATTATCCCATGTGGAAATTTAGAATGGAGTCTTATCTCATGTCTAAAGGTCTTTGGGGATTGATAACAGGTACAGAAGTGAAGCAAGTATTACCAGAAGCTCCTACACAAGCAGATCAAGCAAGAGAGCAAGAATGGATCGAAAGAGACAGAAGAGTTATGTTTATTATATCACAAACAGTTTTGAATACTATGCTTGGAAATATAAGAGGTTTGAATACTAGTAGAGAGGCTTGGGAGTCTCAAGAAAGGTTATTTGCAATTACCAACAGAGCGAGGCAAACACAACTTATTGGTGAGTTGACAAGAGTAAAAAAGAAGCAACGACAATCAGTTAATGATTATATTCTTGAGGTAAAATCTCTTATTGAAGCATTAGCCTCTATTGATGCATCTCCTAGTGAGGATATAAAGTTTAATAGCATGTTGAATGGCTTGAGAGAATATGAAAGATGGAAGTCTTTCATTACATCTATCATGACTCAAGAGAAACTACCATCCTTTGAAGATTTACAAATGCTCATGATGACTCAAGAAATGGGAACTCTTATCATTCGAAAAGAGGTAGTCAAGGACAAGCTCTTTATACTTCAAATAGAGCAAGAGGTAGAGGAAATCGGAGAGGAGGAGGAGGAAATCAGAGAGGAGGAGGAAATCAGAGAGGAGGAGGAAATCAGAGAGGAGGAGGAAGATTTAGCAACAATGCAAGAGGAAGAGGTATCTTTAATGCTGCTAGATGAAGAACAATACAACAAAGTCAACAAACTCAATCAAATCAGCAAGGTAACTTTACTTGTAATTATTGTGGTAAAGTTGGTCATTATGCCAGGGATTGCTACTCCAACCCAAATAGAAGAGGTGGTTTTAGAGGATGACAAAGAGGAAGAGTCCAAGACCACATGCATCAGAACAAAAATATAGTGCAAGAGGAGACTCAGACACAGAACGAAAACATTCTTATGGCTATGCACACATAGACACATAAGAGGAAGGTAAACAACAAAACTTGGCATGTAGATAGTGGTTGCTCAAACTGAAAGAACTTGGAGAAGCTTGTAGGAGGTAGAAAAGTGCGTTTCGAAGCGACGAAGTTTGGTCTAGCCAACCGGCACAAGACCAGACCTTGAGCTTATGGAGACTCAAATAGACCTTATAGGCATGTGATAAGTACAAAGAAATGCAATATGTATTTTGCAGCATCAAGGAGAAAGAGTCGATACAAAAGAAATAGGTTCGCGCATCGACTAGCTCAGAAAACTTACTATCTATGGAAGAGACAATGAACTTCAAATGCCCATAGCGACCATCATGATTACAATTAGAGAAAATCATTATATGGGAGTGATACACATAGGGTTGAGTGTATAGAATGCACAAAATTATAAGGAATAAGTAAAATATGCTATAGGAATGAATCAGACACTCAATGCTGGTACCTCCTATTTTTCAGGAGTACGTAGAGATTGACCCCAAGACAAAAGAAACTGACATTTCTCCCAATCTATTGACCCAAATGCTATGAAAATTTATAAGCATAAACTAGACACGTATACCTTTCAAACGCGCCATCTTGCATCAAATGTGGAGCTCTAACAAGAGAGCAACAACCTCTACAAGATTACTATTGGCGAAGAAGATGATGCAGAGAAATGAAGGAGCAAGACAATGATGGTCACAAGTGTATGTATATTGCTTCCATGTATTGTAAAAGTGATTTCAAGTCTTTATATAGACTCTAGATGTGATCCACAACTTCTACAAGTGGGCTTTGAATTCAAATGAAGGTGGGAATGGTTGTTGGAGGGAATCAATTCACTTTCCTACAATCTAGGAAAAGTGAAGATCTAGTTTGATCTACTTTAAGGTGATTGATTGCTTGATTGAATGCAACTCAACCACCACAAATTTGTAGAATTTGGGCTCTCTCTTTATAATTTTACATGTGTAAACCTCAAGGCTTTTACAATGGTAAAAGATCCATGAAAAATCCTTTTTAATACAATAAGTGAGCATAAGAAAAAAGAACTCTCCAACGGATATTCTTTTGACGCGATAGCCTTTGATGTAGATCAAATACACCTCAAGCATAGTGTAAACTTGATGTTTCAATAGCTCCCCCTAAAGCTAAAGTATGCTTGAGTCTTCATTGTCTGATAGGTTGAATACCTGCCATAGCTTTGAATCTAGAAAGTTTTATTCCATCAGGTGCCTTCGTCATCATATCTGCTACTTGCTTTTCAGTAGGAACAAATGAAATGCCAATCTCCTTTGCCATGATCTTCTCTCTGATGAAGTGGTAATGAACCTCTATGTGTTTGGTTCTCGCATGGAAAATAGGTTTTGTTGCTAGATGCATGGAACTTACATTTATCTCCAAATATGTGAGGTTTGGAACTCACAAGTCCCAAATCTGTATATAAAATCTGTATACAACCATATTGCCTCTTGAGTTGCTATGGTCAAGACTCTGTACTCTACTTCAATCGAGGATAAAGCAAATGTTGGTTGCTTCTTGGAACTCCATGACACTAGCTTTGAACCTGCAAATGCTAAGTAACCAGAAGTACTTCTTTTATCATCCTTAGCTCCTACCCAATCTACATCTGAATAGATTTTGATATCCAAATCTGAAGAGTAAGGATAGAATATACCTTCGTTGATTGTACCTTTGAGATACTGAACTACTCTCTTAGTTGCATCCATGTGTGGTCTTCTTGGGGAGTGCATGAACTAACTAAGCACTCCCACACTATATGAGATGTCTGCCCTTGTATGAGTAGCATATATCAAGCTACCTACCAAGCTTTGATACTCTTTAATGTCTTCAATTTTTTCACCTTCATAAACACTAATTTTATGATTCATCTCCAAAGATGTACCTATAGGTTTTGTGTTCTCCATTTTGAACTTGATAAGAAGATCTTGAATGTATCTTCTCTGAGTCAAATACATTCCTTCATCTGTGTATATCACCTGCATACCTAGGAAATATGTGAGCTCACCTAGGTCACTGATTTTGAACTCCTCTTGCATGTGTCTCTTGATCCTTTGAATGCCATTTAGATCATCACATGTCACAATAATATCATCTACATATACACATAGATAGATAGCCTCATGGCGATCCCTTTTGATGAATAGAGAAGTATTTGAGTTGCTAGCTTTGAACCCTTGATCTTGAAGATATGTAACCAACCTATAATTTCAAGCTCTAGGAGCTTGTTTCAATCCATACAATGCTTTCTTAAGTCTGCAAACATAAGATGGATGATTATGGTTTTCAAAACCTGGTGGTTGTGACATGTATACCTCTTCACTTATCCAACCATTTAAGAATGCATTTTTCACATCACGTTGGAGGGGTCTCTAATTCCTTGCAGCAGCTACACTTATCAATGTCCTTGTTGAGCCCATAAAAGTCATAATGGTCAAAGTCAACTATAGTCAAAGTCAACCACAGTCAAAGTCAAAAGATCAAAGGTAAATTGGTCAAAGTCAATAAAGTCAAGGTCAAAGTCAACTGGTGCAAAGTCAAAGTGCTAAGGTGCAGGTGTCAAAGTGCATAGGTAGTGCACAATTAGTTGTCCACAAAGGGTAAAATTGGAGAAAGTGGGTTGTAGGTTGCAGAGGTATTTTCTCTAATTTCCCTAAGGTTCAAAGTGTTTTTAAAGTGTTTTGGAAGGTTCAGGTGAACCCTCTCTTATGTGCAAAAGTGAAGAGTTAAAAGGAAAATGTGAAGGTATGTGAAGCGGAAGCATACGCAGAAGTGAAAGTATGGCCCCCCAATTAAAATTTTTGGTTTTAGTCTAAAGTCACTATAGGACAAAATAGGGAGTCCTTGGCTGCCACTTGTGAAGACAATCTTGGGACATCAAAGTGAGCGCCAAGATACTCTTGCAGTTAGGAGAGTACGTGAATTGACGCACTCCAATCAAGGCAATGACTATTCTTGGACAATCCTAAGAGTAAGCAAGAGTGAGCATAGTCTAAGTGGAGCAAGAGAGAGAAGTGCAAGAGACACACAGTGTGCGACGCAGAGAAGTGAAGTGCAAGGTGTGCATGAAGAGTGACCAAGGAAGTGTGCAGAGGAGTGCTGAGCTTGTCCCCCAAGGATCCCAAGGTCTTATTGAAGTGTGCACGCGCCGAAAGAAGGTATCCATCCCTCCGCCTTAGTGGAAGCTTGGTGCAAGGTGTGCACAAGAGCAGGCTTGTAGAAGGTGGAGGTTTGGTGCAGAGGAGGCCGGCAGCAACACGTCCTTTGGGTATTTGGTATTTGTAATTGAGCACTCTGTGGGATTTTGCACAGAAGCATTGGTTGTATTGTGCTTCACCCTTGTAATTTTCTTACTGTAATCAATCAACAGAGGCTTCCAATGTGTATTTTCTCTTCTGGTCTTCCCCTTTTCTCCTACAAACACTCAAATCCCTTCTTGTCTAAGAATCCCCCAACAAAATTTGGCACGCCCGGTGGGACTTCCAAGGAGATTTGAGCTTAGGAGAAACCAAGTGCAACGTATAGAAGAGATCAAGTGTCGATAGTACTACAGTGCTACTTCATCAACCAAAAGGTAAATATCCTTATCAAGTGTCTCATATTAAGTGGACTATGAGCAGCTCATGACCGCAACCCGGTCCCAAACATTGAGGGTCACCTGCAAGCAAACAAGAAGGAAGGTTGTTAGAAGATCCTCTAGTCCACTATCTTCAACCTCATTAGTAAAGAGCATGGCAGGACAGGTAGACTTGGAAACCTTACTCTCAAGATTAAATATAAAATTTCCTTCTTTCAAAGGCCTAGCTCAGGAGGATCCTGACGAGCATATTAGAAGATTTTTAGCACTATGCAAGACTAGAGGCTTAATGGGCAGGAAGGATGCTTTTTTGATACTCTTCCCTACCACATTAGAAGGATTAGCAGATAAATGGTTCAGCCAATTTGCTGAGAACCATTTTACAACTTGGGATTTGATGAAAGATGCATTTAAAAATCAATTCCAGCATGGGAATACTGCAGAGATCATCATAGAAGAACTAGAAAATTTGAGATTGGGTCCAAGTGAAAAGTTCCCAGAGTTTGTCACTAGGGCCAAGGCACTAATGGCTAAATTACCAGGTCCACCACATGATTTTTTTGTTAAGAAATGGTTAGCTAAGCCCCTACCAGTGGCCACTCAATGCAAAATAAAGGAATTAGTGTTACCTACAGCCTCCATAGAGGAGTTCATCAACACAGCCACATGACTGGTTCAGATAAGGCAACAATATGGAGCAACTTCTTCTCAACTACCATATTCCACAGAAATGGAGGATCCAGTAATCCAGCTAAGGAAGGAGTTGGAAGGCTTAAAAAGAAATAAGCCCCACAGAGAGGAGGAGAATGTTGTAACTCAGTTGAGAAGGGAGTTTGAAGCATTAAAGCTCCAAAAGGAGGAGGAGGCCCAAGCAGAGGAACTGGCCCAACTACGACAAGAGTTGCAGGAACTCAAAAAGGGTGGCATCAAGAGTGGACTTTGGTGTTCCATGTGCAGTAAGCAAGGTCATATAGTAAGTGAATCTCCTCTGTTAAGTGTGACTTGCCAATTATGCAGGAAAGTTGGTCATGAGGCCCATGAATGCCAATCAAGGGGAATACCTGCAACAACATATTGGACACAAGGAGGACCCCTACCACCAGCAAATGTGATGGAAGCTGCACCCAATCAAGGTAACACTTATAACCCTAGATAGAGAGATAACTTTGGAAGTGGGCCAAGGAGGCCAATTATTTGTTTTAGATGTGGATACTGTGGGCACTATCAGAGTAGGTGCACTCTCCCAGAAAATGCCCCTCCTTGTAGGAACTGCCCAAAGGCTAGGGACCACTATACTAATTGTTGTCCTAAGAACCAAGCTTCTACATCTGGGTCCCACATTCAAATGATTTCTGTGTGCAAAGAATAGATGGTAATGAAGCCAAGGTGCCATCACCATCTGCCAGGGTGGTGCAGTTAGAAGAAATTGAATCTTTTACAGTGTAGATAAGAAGCAAGGGGAAGGCTCAAGTGGAAATAGGTCAAGAATCAATGATTAATGGATTGACTAAAGACAAAGGTGCCCTTGAGAACAAAGCCACCACATGCGCAGACACAAGGCAAAATGAAAATTTCATAGGTACCAGTGATGCCATTGGACATGCATTCAACAGGGATCATGAGGAATTTGATAAGTCAATTGGAGCCCAAGCTCTTAAGGAATCAAAAGCTTCCAGACTACTCAAGTCCATGAAAAAGGAGGTTAGTATTTTTTATTTAATAAAGATGGATGGGAAGTTCAGGTCAAAACTCTTGCAGATAATTGATTAAATGTCCACAACAAGTTTAGTGGCAAAGGCTACTGTTATGCCTAAAGATAAAAGTGTAGGGGAAGCACCCCTCACAGATTACAAGAGCCCTCGGCTAACAGTCTCCATTAAAGGTCAGGAGTTTCAAGGGGTCATTGGTGGTTCTGGCATTAACTTGATGCCTGAATATACCATGAAAAAGATTGGACTATACCCTTCAAGACCTGCCAACTTCACTATAACAATGGCATACCAAAGCATAGTAAGGCCTATGGAGTGCTCCCTGGAGTTCCAGTCAAGATACAAGGTACCATCTTTAGCTTGGACTTTGTTGTTTTAAGGCTGCCACAGGCAGAAGGAAGCTTCCCCGTGTTAATTGGGAGACCTTGGTTAAGGCATGCCAATGTGCTGCATGACTGGGGCAAGGACACAATGTGGGTAAAGCAAGAGCGAAAAGAGTTGCAGCAGATAATTCTAGAAGAAGGACCAGACAATAAGAGAAATACTAGCATGATGTAGACAATTGGTATTTGTATGGAAGAAGAATTGTTGGACAACCCAGAAGCAGACCTATTTGAAGGAGCATATTTATATGAAGATGAAAACATGTTGGCTTGGCTCCATGCAGAAGACCCATCTTCCTGCTATGGAATTTTTCCAAATTCAAGCAGAGAAGAAGCATATGAAGAAAAAGAGGAAATCACTCAGGGTACTGATTTGAGTAAAAAAGTCTCAGTCAAAGGCCATAAAGAAGAGAAGAAAAGCAAAGCCCGTACATGCATCAGTAATGAAGCTACTCCAATTCATATGTCAATGGCCATTTTTTTATGGATACTGGTATGGCTATCATCTGTTATGTCAATTCTTATGATAGCAAGTGCAGGGCTTTATAAGAATGTGGAAGGTGTACCTGCCAGTCTTTGGAAACAGAGGGTTCCATTGGATGAAGAAGCCGGAATAGTAAAAATAAAATTTTGCAGATTAAGTCATAAAGTTGCTCGAGGAGATAACATTCTAATGAAGGATTTAGGGTACCCCTATCAAATGACCAGTGTGCCAAATGAGAAGACAAAACCAATGAAGTGCAGTACAATTGGAGATTATGGAGGAGTTTCTCTGAGTCAACAATACAAGGCGCAAGGCCTATCATCAACAAAAGTGAAGATTTATGGATGTTGGAAGCAGCCAGAGGCATAGAAGACGCGGAAGCATGTAATGACGGAGCAGGAAGCTAGTGGAATCTTTTTTCAAAGAATCATGTTTTAGAAATACTTTTCAAAAACCTCCAACAGTGATTTTTATCACTAATGTAACATATGTAACATAGAAAAACCCTTTTCTTAATTTCTCGCTCCATTTTGTGCAAGCCGAGGAGTCCTCGAGCTTGAGGAGCTTAGGTAGAACAAGCGTATCAATTTTGGTTATTTTTAGACACCGTTTACCCTTTCAAATAGCATCTAGGACCTATTTTTTAACTATGTCGGTCACTAGATGTGAAACCGGTCAAAACTAGTCTAGAGACTATAAAAAGAGCTAGAGAGCTCATTTTTGAGGTTAGCTTGTTTGAGGTTAGCTTGTTTGAGGTTAGAGTTCTTTTGAGCTTGTAATAGTGTTCTTGGGTAATAGAGTTGATTTCTCACCTTCCATTGTGTCTTGCTTGTCTCTTCGTAGTGTGTGTGTGTATGTGTGTTTGCATTTCTATGCTTCTCACCTTCACTCTCACTTCATCTCACATTCACGATCTTCATATCACTCCTATCTCTTCCGCGGATTGACATTAAGGAGGTGGAGCTTCTTAACGTGGTTCTCACCATTGTGCTAGAGCAACACCAAATTTGGCGCCGTTGCCAGGGATCGAGTCTAGGACGAATGTGTGATGGTAAGAGTATAGCAAGAAGTGGTGTTGGAAGGTAAAAATTTCAGTATTTGTTGTTGTTTTTACTTAGTTTTTAGTGTTTTTCACCTCCCCCACACTCCATCTTCATCACCGCATCATCATCTTCATCTCCAAAAAAATCAGAAAATTCACCATATCCACCCATTCTCCTCATTTCCCCTCATTTGTGCATGCGAGAGAGTGAGAGAGAGCTTTTGTGCTTGTGTGTACTTTTGTTTTCTTGAGTTTTCTTGCAGGTACAGAGCTCCAGTGCATCAGGAAAGCTTGGAAAAGGTAAAATTCTCAGTTTCTGTCAGAAATTTCCGACTGTGTCAGACCATCGCGATGGTCTGCAAAGTTTGGAATTTGAAGAAGGCGAACACACCAGCGTGTAGAGCACACTTGCGCCTCTAGGAATCCATACTTGCATTGCAAAAAATCATACTTTGGTGGACCATCGCGACGGTCTCAGACCATCGCGATTGTGTCACACCATCGCGATAGGCTCACGCCATCACGACAGCTCGGCCGGACCATCGCGACGGTCTCACGCCATCGCGACGGTTCATTTGGACCATCGCGACGGTTCGCGGACCATCACGACTGTTCGGTTGACCCCACACCATCGCGATTGGCTCACGCCATCGCGCCGACGGTGCCACGTGGCAAGCTGGACCATCACGACGGTTCACACTTCACGCCATCGCGACGACACCCTTACACCATCGCGACAACTCAAATTTTGGACCATCGCGATTGGCTCAAGCCATCGCGCCCGGACCATCGCGATTGGCTCACGCCATCGCATATGTGACCATCGCGATTGTCCACGTTGACCGTTGACTGACGCCATCGCGATTGTCCGCCTGATCGAGCCATCGCGATTGTTCACTTTTGGACCATCGCGACCGTGCACTTCAGACCATCGCGACGGTTCACATTCACGCCATCGCGATCATCCATTTCACGCCATCGCGACAGTTCGCTCCATCGGACCATCGCGACGGTTCATTTGGACCATCGCGACGGTTCGCCTGGACCATCGCGACGGTCCCAGACCATCGCGATTGTCCACCCCAAACGCAAATTTTAGGGTTTCATTTTTTGGCCAATTTTGGGGCTATTTTTGGGAAATTTTTGGGTGATTAGACTCATAGGAGACCCCTTAGCTCATATTTGGAGAAAAACCTGTTTGTCAGTTTTTACCCCCCAGGGCCTGAACGGTCATAACTTTTTCATCCGAAGTCCGTTTTTTGAGCTTAATAGCTCGTTAGAAAGCTCTTTACGAGTACTACGTGACCTCAACTGTTTTTTTCTTAAAGGATACGTCTATTTTTAGATAAGCTATTTTGAGGTGGACCTAGTTTGGGACTAGAAAGCCAGGGGGCAAGCATTAAAAAGTTGGGCAAAAGGGAAGGGACTTAAAAGGTGTATATACTCAAGTGCTTGATCATCCAACTGTGAATTGGTCTAATATTGGATTTTTCCAGGTCTAGCGAGGGCAATCAAGGGCATTCAAGGCAAGGCTGTGAAGGGCATAAAGCTTGGGAAGCGCGGCTTCTTGGGCATCAGAGCAACCAGAAAAGCTGACTCGAGGTTGGAAGAT
This sequence comes from Ceratopteris richardii, assembly GCA_020310875.1. Lineage (NCBI taxonomy): Eukaryota > Viridiplantae > Streptophyta > Polypodiopsida > Polypodiales > Pteridaceae > Ceratopteris > Ceratopteris richardii. Next base: position 155,717,449 of record CM035418.1, on the reverse strand, counting down.
TACTCAACCCCCTCAGTCAATTCTTAGCTTAGGATAAATGTTAGCATTGTGGATTTAAGACGATAGGAACGCCTCAAGTTCAAGAGAATTATATTTATCAAGTCCAAGACTAAAGGTAAAGGTGTGTGACCCGAAAACCTAAAGGAAAGAACATAAGTCTGACGGAACGAGAACTCAAAATACCACAGAAAGTCGAATTCCTGACGCATACATTAAGACAAGAATCTAAAGGAATCTAAAAAGAATCAAGAAAGTAATAACAACGAATCATTGACGATCTGAGCGTGTACTGAGTGTGCAAGGAAGAAAATTAATGAACCTTAGATCGGGCAAACATATAGGTAAGTCAGACCGACGAAGCCTTAGATCATCAGAGGCAAGTGTAAGAACTACTGCTCGATCGTGGGCTCAGCAATTGAATAGTAGTTATCCCTATGAGAGCTCAGATACCAGCGAATCAGAAATGGCATTTAGCACAGAAAGACCAGAAGTAGGGTCAAACGTAGCATATTTAGAAAAACCAGAAGGACCCTATAGGACTCAACTAGAGTTTCTCCGAACCAACCGATTAGGTGCTCGCATCTATGAGGATGGTTTGCGAAGGCAAGTGGTGCAAATGCACAACCCCGATCAACCCATTGGATTGGAACGTCCAGTGGTGAAATTCGAGAGAGACGCGTACATAGACAAGGAAGGAACAATGTACATATTAAGTACGCAGCCAAACAATACCAACGAGTTTGGTGTGATTCAGCCAGAGACGGAAACTAAATCTCAAGGAAAAGAACCATTAGAAGAGCCTAGAACACCTAGAGGGAAATCTGTACTGACACGAGTACTAATCCCGGATTGGATCCCTCAAGACAACAAAAGCATAGAGTTGTTTGTAAATAAAGAAACTGATGAAGCCTTTTGGAGATACAAGATAGAACTACTTAGTGAGGTAGGAATCATCACTATATACGAGTTCAAGGACCCGGATACACCTGGAAAGGTTGTATACCTGGATGAGACTTCAGAAAGAGTCTTTGTGGTGCCTGACCACGCTAAAAACACATGCACATGGAGACGTGAATTGGTATTCCCTCCATCTAGAATGAACATGAATACAAGTCAACAAGGGGCAGGAACATCATCAGCACATGGAAATCAAAGAGAGAAAAATAAAGAAAGACCCGAAGTAAGCTTCACTCATCCCGTAGGGAGAGATAGAACATCCACAGACACTAATAGAGCGGATAGACAAAGAGATCATGGAATACCAGGTGGTAGAGATGATTTTCCTCTACCTAGACCACGTGAACATGCAAGAATGTTAAGACCCACTCAATTAGTAAAATCAATGAAGAATTATTTTGATGGGACAGGAGATCCCTATGACCATGTCGTAGAATTCAAGCAAGTACTAAGAGCAGAACAAGTTGAAGACATGTTCACGCAATACAACGCATTTGGACTAACGTTAAAGAATACAGCTTTAACTTGGTTCCAACCTTTGCAACAAAGGCAATTTAGAGACATCCATCACTTTTTAGAGTCATTCATCACTGAATTCTCAAAAAGTGGGATTAGACATGACACGTCTTCGTTGATTCATAGCTTTAAACAAACCCCTCAAGAAACAGTAAGACTGGCAGGACGTAGGTTTAGACAATAATATGTTGAACGATGTCCAATGCAAGAGCTACCCTCACAGGCCAAGCAAGTGTCATTGTTTCTAGATGGCTTGTTGAGCTCTAAACTATGCTCCTACGTGTACCTAAAAGAACCCAGAACGCTAGAGCAATGTGTAAGAATTTGTATAGACATTGAGGACAACTTAGGAGACGAGTTGGAACTCTCAAAGGTCTATAAGGACTCAGAGTGTTCATCTCTAGCATCCACAAAATTGTCTAGCTCAATAGAAGACCTAGCAGAAAAAGTGGCTCAGAAACTAGGAGTTTCTAGTAAACCTAGGGTGCTAATGAACAAGCGTTGTTACACCTGTGGTGGTGACCATATGGCCAAATGTGTGCCCCAATGCACCACAACCACAAGCCAACCCTAGTGGCCAATACTGTACAATTGAGAGAAGATACACGAATCATACGGCTTAGGACTGCCCATACAACAAACAAACCGTGAGACAGAACTACCCACAAGCATACCAGCAGCCAGGTAGGTATCAAGGCCAATACAATGCTCAGCTTTATTACTATAGGCCTCCTCAGAACTACCCATACCAGGCTCAACAGAGACCTCAACCTGTCTTAGCTCAGCAGCCACCCCCACCAGCGAATGTCATCTCAGTCAAATACGCTGCTGCAGAAGAGAACCTAAGTAGGGCCTTAGTGCCTTCTTCACCTTTGATCACAGAGAATGACCCGAACTCAAACAGTTTTGACTCTACGCATGTAGATAGTCCACCCGCTTATTACACGGAGTCGCCAGAACACGTGGAGACATATCATTATTATAGTCCACCAGTGGAACCTAGTTGGGAGCCCGACTACGCTCATGTGATGTACACCAACCCAAATCCACGGCCCCAATTGAGACAACAAAGACCACAGGGCCCTAGAGGACCATGCTTTAGGTGCCAAGGAGATCACTTCATAAAGGAGTGTCCACATCCTCCTATAGCAGGACAATCACAGTACTATAACATACAAGGCTTTTGTGCTGATTGTGGCAAAGAGCATATAATCAAAGATTGTCCTAAGAACCTTGTCAATGCTTCAAATCTGACACCGATCAACGTGATAGGTATTGTAAATAACACAGATGGATCCAACCCTACATATGTGCCTATCCAAGCTATCACAAGAGCCCAGGCGCTCTTACAGAACCAACATCTTAATCAAGGGAAAGTAGCTGGAAGTAGTGAAGTTGCAGAATCTAGCAGTAAAAAGACAAAATCTTGGAAAGATTCTAGAGAAAGAATTAAGAGAAAATGGAGTAAAAAGATAACTGAGTTGGAAGGAAGTTTGAAGGAATCTAGAGCCAAAATCCTAGAATTGACTTCACAGGAATTGAATCAAGAGAATCCAACTCAGAAATCAGGATTAGTTTTAGCGGAACCCATACCAGAAAATCTAGACATGATGTTTCGTGCATATCAGGCTAGATTAAAAGAGGGACCTCAGGTAGCTGAAATGAGCAAAAACTACCCACGACCTGATCTAGAAATTGAGAGAACTAAACTTTGCATGAAGATGGTAGAATTAGCACAAGCTTTGTTCGAAGCCTCTAGATATCTTAAATGGAATAACATGGCAAAACCGAAACTACACTTTCAAGGACTAATGGAGAGGCTAGAATATTTGATTGAAAGCAAAGAGAAAAAGGATCAGCATAGGAACCCCATTGTCCCAGAGACACAGGAAAGGAATGCACCATCCCTGTCTCAAGTACCCAATACAGAAAGTCAAGACAATTTGTCTTCCATACATAAATATTCACATGAATTTTTGAGAGAAATCCAAGAAGAGACATGGAGAAAGGAACAAGGAACTCATCCTCCTATTCAAGAAATAGACGACTTGCAAGAGCAATCTCCCCAAGACATTCCCTCCATTTACGATGATGTAGAGGAAGAACAACTGAGTGAACACACAGGCTTTGAATCTAATTCTTTACAAGAATTACCTCAGTTCACAGGACCTTGGGAATTAAAGTCTATTAATATGAGAGCACCCACGATAATAGTGAGGAATGAAGAATCAGTAATCCCTAGAAACACGGAAGTGATCAAGAACACTAAAGTACAATGTAATCTCACTCTAGAGGAGTTGTTGAAGGTAAAACCAGAATTGTGGAAACATGTAGCAAATCAATTCCCGGAGCTTGCTACTAGTCCCTCACAAATAGGATCACATAAGAAGGTACCAGAAATACCTGTAGAAAAGATTGGAGATGTAAGCGAAGGAGAGGAAGGTAACACTTATCTTCCGATAACCCATCGGGGCTACACCACAAAAGCCATCTTAGATTCAGGAGCCGGAGTAGCCATAGCTACCACCGCCTTATGGAAACGTTGGGGTAAGCCAGCATTGAGACCCACCAGGATGAAGCTACAAATGGCCGACGGACACATAGAAAAACCATTAGGCTTACTAGAAGGCATATCTCTCACCACTTGTGGTGTAGAATTTGAGCATACTTTCACCATTTGTGATTTTAGTGAAAATCATGCTTATGAGATTATATTGGGACGACCATTCATGCGTTAGTTGCAAATTGTACAAGATTGGGGAACTAATTCTTTGTACTTTCAACATTTAGGAGTGACTACCAAAGTCAATCTTAAAGACTATTCACATAGAGACGTACCCCCAATACAATGGAATACCATCCATAAGACACCAATAGAGACGGAATCCGTGCACTCATTAGAATCAGATCCTTCTTGGTTGCATGAGGATACTCATTTATGAATGTGTAAAGTAGCAAAACAAGAGGAAGAAAGGTTAGAAGCCAGGACCTTAGGTGCAGAACAACATCCACGAACCCTTCAGGATCCAGCTTATGCACCTGTAGTATTTCCAGACGAAGAGTTTGAACCCCATGGTTGGGCAGAAATCCTAGCAACCATGGATGTAGCCACCAATGAAGAACAATGGACACCCCACCGTGACGAGGATGGCTATGACATTTCAGTTTTTATGATAGAACCAATCATGTGCGATTCAATTTTAGAAGAGTGTGAACCTAACACTGATGCATTTGAGGATGCAAGTGATTTTGATTTAGAATCAATTATCATGGACTCGCCCTTTGCATCAGAGGAAGAATATTTTTTCGAAGTAGAGACTCACACTCAGAGACACGAGGAAATTACGAATGAGGTGAGGTTAGCCACGGAAGTGACTAACAAGAGTTAAGGCAAGAAAAGAAAGAAGAAAGAAACCATGACAGAAAAAGAAGAATCTTTGTTTGAAGTACCCGAGAATTTCAAGAAATATGAAATCCAAGATAGAAGAATCATGGTACGAATGCCTAATAGAAAGGCGAATGACGGACAAGTATATGATAACCGAGAGAAAACCAAGAAAAAAATCGTAGCCATAGAAGGAGAAGAAGAAAAATGTACATACATAGGGCATGATTTGACAACTGAAGAAGAAGAAGAGCTAGTTGCCCTATTGCGCGAATATAGAGATGTTTTTGCTTGGAGTTACAAAGATTTGAAAGGAGTAGATCCAGATATATGTTCTCATAGAATCCCTATGACTCCAGATGCAAAACCTACGAAACAGAAACCTTACACGTACAATGATAACTACGCTGCGAAGATTAAAGAGGAGATAGATCGCTTGATAGAAGCAGGATTCATTTACGAAATTGAGCATACCGAATGGGTATCCCCCATTGTGGTTGTGCCCAAGAAGAATGGAAAATTGCGTGTGTGTATTAACCTTAAAAAAGTTAATGCCGCCACGATTAGAGACAGTTATCCTCTTCCTATCACAGAACATCTATTGGAAAGAGTTGCGGGCAAGGAAGTTTACAGCTTCCTTGATGGTTTTTCAGGTTATAATCAAGTAGCCATTGCTCCAGAGGACCAACACAAGACGGCTTTTGCCACTGAATGGGGCATATTTGCATTTCGTGTGATGCCATTCGGCTTAACAAATGCACCCGCCACTTTCCAACGACTCATGTGTCATGTTTTAAAGGAATTCTTACGCAAGAGTTTGGAAGTATATGTCGATAGTCAAGTTATATCAGGAACCTCTTACTGAGGATATGCTTAGACGACTCACATTAGCAAAGAAGCGTAAGGAGGAAGAAAATAGAATACGAGCGGAAGCTCAGGCAGAAGCAATAGAACGCATTAAACGCATGAAGTTAAGAAGACAAGGACTAGGGAGAGAACATTATAACCATCTGGAAACTACACCCAGATATCCCATGGCCATGTGTCAAGTAAAGTCAACCACTCATCCTAGTATAGTGGACAGGAGACCATTCATTACGGTCACGCTAGAGCACGACAACCCTTGCCAAGAGCTCAGGGCTTTAATTGACTCAGGTGCTGCGACTAGTGCGATTAGATGGTCCCACTATAAGGATTCAGGAAAAGAAATGCGGCCAATTGAGGCATACCTCATAGGGCTAGGAGGCATGGAAACCCCTTGCATGGGTGAGGTGGACCTTCCTATCCTCATTAAGGATGTGACCATGACAGCGAAGCTACTAGTGTGCCATGATGACGACCTGATAGAACCCCTAATCCTTGGCCAAGATTGGCTATACGATCACTCAGTGGACCTAAATCTTAGACAAGGCTCCTTACATATTGGAACCTTAGAGCAAAAGCGAGTGATACCACTTGACTTCCCTAATGGCATTCCGACTGAGGTTTGTAACCCTAGACCCTATGAAATACATGCGACGGAAGACCGGAAGATATTTGGTCAGATCAGTCACGTTACGTCTACACCAACCCACTCGGGCTTGGCTATGGACAGTTGTCAATCAGAAGGACGACAGGAGATCTTCCCTGGGGCTTCCTGCAAACTAGAAGGGGCAGCTACCCAACCGCTAGGGCAGATGGACACAATGAGCGGTCAGGTGGGTTGCATCAGCGGCCAAATGAGCACAACACCCTGCGGTGCTCATCCTTCCAAACTTGCTGCGGACTGGCCTAGATTAAAGATAAATAATGAATCACTTCCTAATGGGCAGGTCACGCAAGTGTTGGATCTCCCTTCTTTTCCAAAGCAGAGTGTCCAATGGACCTCTCAAACCCAACCACGAAGGAGTCAAGCACAACAGAGGAACCCAGACCGACGACACCACGAGATAAGGCAAGGAAAGTAGCAGTATCAACATCACAGAACAAGTGGCACAAGACAAATATGGGTGCCAAAAGGACAGCAACCACAGGCATTGGCAACACTGCAGACAAGAACAGGACAAAGTTTCAACAAAAGCAGAGTCAGCATCCAAAGTCCCCTCGATCTTCTTCTACAAGTACAAATACTGGACAGATTTGGATCGCCAAGAAATACCTTATCCATAGACCCACACCCACGCAAATTTGGGTACCCAAACCATGTATCATAGCTCAACCCTCAAGCCATGTAATATATACCCCTCAGAAATCTTTCCATCCTTCAATACCACCGAACCCGATACCACTTTTTGTCCCTCAGCAGAAACACACCACCCACTCAAAGACTCTTAGGAAATGGATACCGAAACGTATCCAGACGTCTTCTTGTACCCCCTTATCTAAAAATTCTCCCACCCCATTTAAACTCCACCCTTGTAATAATTCACCCTCAACCAAACCTTGTATAAATTCATACACCAAAACCCCACATCATGCATAATAAAAGCTCATCAAGAAATGTATGCATAATCTGACAATGTAGGCGTCTAGAGACCTGCATTAGTTTTGCAAATAATCATTGCATCAATCACTTCATGACACTTGGCTACACGGGTTACACATCGGTTATGGAAAGGGATTGCGGTCTCACTTTATTGGGATCATAATTAATTTCCATGCTAATGTGTTAATCTTTTGTAGCAGATCTTTTCCATTAGCTCGTCAGTCATCATGCAAACCGAAGAAGGACCATCAGAAGCTGGCCCAAGCACACCAATGGCCAATATTGGAGAATTACTCGCGGAATCTTATCCGACGATGCAACCACCAGAGTTTCAAGGTTTTCCAGGACCCATGCCAATAGATGATCCTCCTAGAGGATACACTGAGAAGATTCATCGTAACTCTCACTGGTTTCAAGGCCTAGCAGGACCCTTAGCAGACGCTGATTTCATATTTGAGGCCAATTTGGCATTTGATCTTCGCACATGGGCCAAGTACCAGTTCTTTTCAAGAGAATTTGAAGGACTACAGAATACCCAAGATTTAACGCACGTTTGGGCACGAGCGGGATTTACAGAATATTTTAGAGACCCTCTGCCTAAACCTGATTTTTACAGATGTTTTTACTTGGTAACCACCTTAACAGCTTTAGAAAACAAGGATCTACCCGGCACATTCATGTTACCATCCTTGGTAAATGATCCTCCATTCAGAAGGTTTTATTTGTCTAAAGATTTAATTCGCGCAACTCTGAAAATACATGGAACGCACACTCCGACGGAGCGAGAACGACTAGTCCCAGAGTAGATGAAACGTGGTGACGTAACTAAGTGGGAGGATATTTCTGCTATAACACCTGAGCTCTCCAAGCCTTTACGGATATGCATGCAGCATTTTGCTTTCCCAGCTCAGGATCGTTTTACCATGCCCCACAAGAGAATCTGGTTTGGTTTATACTTAGCATGTACTGGACCTCAAACGGTTGATCTAGCTAGCTGGATAATTGATCAGCTCTATTTGGCACAACATAGATGGGAACGAAAGAAAGTCATCAATGGATGTTGTGCACTTACAAGGATTATATATATGTGTTTGGCATATGATTTACCCATAGAGCGCGCCATGACTAGTGAGGAACTGAAGGCATTTAAAGGAACCACAAAGAAAGCTAGAAAGGCTAGCAAAGGCAGAGCCGGAAAGCGGATGAGAGGCACTATCCCATGCCTACAAGTCCCAGAATCACCCTCGCCACAACCATCTCCAGAGCAGTCACCGACAGCAGCCACTCCCACAGTACAACCTATTCGTATCAGATTATCAAGACCAGTTGTAACGGAGGGCACCACCAGTACTGTTGCACCCCAAGCAGCCACAACCACAGAACCTATCACCACAGCAGCTGAAATTCCCACCACCATTGGTGCGAAAGCGTTCTCTTTTCCAATACCCCATTTAGAAGCAGAACAAACAGCACCACTGGATCCAACTTTTGATTTTGAAATGCCCAATGCATTCTCCAATGAGTTCCAGTTTTCAGAAGGACAATTGTTTTCTCAAGAATTTGAAAGGCCTAGCTACCCTACCACACCCAGGGATCAACCACAAGGACAGATTGTGTCTAGCTCTGATGACGAAAGAACAGCAACCGATGACGACGAAGGCGATGACGAAGCCAGCCAGGGAACTCAGGAATCCCAAGAGCACGAACAGACAGACGGTCAAGGCCAACAAACAGACACACATGGTGATACAAGTACCCATGAAGATGAAACGTACGAAGCAGCAGCTTACACACTAGCTATCAAGAAGCTGTATAGAACTATGGAAAAAGTTTTGGCACGCAAAAAGTTGACTGAGGAAGAGAGTCAAGCGATAATAGAACAGGAACTTGTCACAGGCGGATTCGAAGACGCATACATCAAAGGATTCCGCGAGTTAGTCAAATCAGTAGGTTCCAACGAAGCGCTCAGGTACTTGCAAAGAAAGCCACTACCACAGTTTGATCCCCGCCGAGTACGACTACTTTCAAAGCCCGGCGAATACATTCGTGTACCAACAGGAGCACAGTCTTCCGAACCAGCCAGGGAGGCACGCCTCGTCCCCGACAACTCGTTGCCAGCAGAAACCATCCTTGTAGATTCCCCACCCCGCGCTACAACTGTACATACCTCAGTAGTCACTGAAGTACCGACCACCCCAACCGCTCCTCCATCACCGCCCATACCTCTAGCCTCCCCTATTCACCCTCCTTCCCCCAGACTAACATCTTCATTCGCCGGTGGCATAGCAGAAATCGTCTTTACGACCACTCAGCCCACAATTCCTGCACCCATTAGACCCAGTCTACCCCCTCACACATCCACCTTTCTCTCCAACCCATTCCTCCATCCATCTTTCCCGTCCTTCCCCACACCTCCACGACCCCTTTTCCCATTCCCACCGCCCTTAACTTTCTCCCCCGTCTCACCTCCCCGACCCACTATAACCCCTCTTTCCCCTTTCCACCCAGCTACACCAGCCAGTCCACCTGTAAATTACTCCTCAACCTTTGTAAATCCCGTATTTACACCAGCACAAGCACCCACAGTCACACCCATATTCACAGTCACCGCACTGGACACGTCCAATGCCATGGACATCTCACCATCCACTGCACCATCACTCACTTCACTCACGGCACAAACATATTTAGGCACCTCACAATTTTCCACAATCACCACATCATCCACCTTCCCACCCCCATTCCCCGTTCCCTTTGCATCTACACCCACTGCATCTTCATTAAGCACCCCATTAATACTATCACCCACTGTAGATAATGCATTTCGACAGATGTTCATGTGTATGACGCAAGTAAGAGATGAGTTCACATCTCTTGGCGATAATTATCAGCATCTGCAGAGGACAACCAATGACTTACAGTCGCAGCTTAATTTATTGTCTATTGAGAATGCCTCACTGAATAGCCGATACCAGGAATTACGAGAGGCCTATCATAAATTAGAACTAGAAAGCGAAGAAAAAACCAAGGAAGCCACTGCTGACCTGGATAACTTATTAAGAGCCCAGACAGTTCGCAATGCAATGCTAACACGAAACATGGGCTTACTCAGAAGACATCTAGCAGCAGCAAAGGAGGAAAACCAGCGCTTACAGGACCAGAACCGAGAAAACTTAGAAGCAGCGCTCGACCACCCAGACCAACCACTCAGTCCTAGTCGGTTCAAAGCCATTCCCTCAGACTCGATGAGGATGCTGCTAGAAGATCATGTAAGGCTACTAGATGAATACGATTGCATGAATGAGGAGTTACAGAAACTCAAAGAAGATCATAAATTACTCCAGTTACGAGCACCGGCACAACCAGACATACCAGCACCTGTGGACCCCTCTCCTGACATCTTAGAGGAACTCAACGCATTACGGGCCCAGGTATCAAGCCTTGAATCAAGGATTGCAGTATACGAAGCACCACCCAGGCCAGATTCCCCACCTGAGCTTCCAGCTGAGGAAGAAACTGTCACCATCCCGGTGGAGGAAACGTTTGAAGAGGCGTACGAGCCACAACCCATCCCAGGCGGACGCGTCACGGCCGAAGGCCAGATGACTTACGAACTCCCGACCCCCGCGTGGATGAAGACTATTGAGGAACTTGGGACAACGCACTCAGCTAGAGTAGAGGCACAATTACATGCCATGGCGATGATAGAAGAAAGAATTTTACAGTCTCCATTCTTTGCTCATTTGGCCCCACGACGATACATATCTGGGCATGAGCTACAGTATAAACCGTATTTTATGTTAATGGCTGAATACCAGTTAGCCATTGAGAAAGAGACAGGTAAGAAACCATCGCATGCAACTCAATTCGAGGAGGCCGATCTACCAATCGATGCGCAGCAAGGAGAGATCTATCAACCAGAGTGGCGAAAAGATTTACTACAGAAATATCCAGAAATGATGAGTACATGGGTAAAGGCACCTTTGCACTTAAAGTACAACCCATGTTGGGGACCAGTACCACGACGCCGCTCCTGGACAGCCTTTGCTATTAAGGTACAAAACAATAAGCAGTGCCAGGACTGGTTGAATTACCCCTATTTTAAGCCACCCATTGAGCTACCAACTGTAGGCTACATGATGGCTACAATTCGCCACTGGCTCCCTAGACTAAAGCATATGGACGATATAGCGGCGCATATGACTGTCAAAATCTTTGACATGATGCAAATGATTTTTAAAGTCTTCCGACGCGTCAAGGCACCTCATGTAAACACCCCGGGCTTTGAGCATGGAAATTTCGACCTGGTATATGATATGAGTACAACGCCATCGCTACGGGTGTGTTATGCCTGGCATTGCAGAATAAAGTACCTACCGGCGTGCTACAAGCAGACATTCGAAGAGATGTTCACAACCGGCTTCTGGGAATACCATTCAGAGGTATTCATAAGCAGACCTACACATTTATTACACTTATTTGCCTGTGAATGAATGGTCTATTCCACACACTATCAGCTCCCGCCACCGGAAGAACCACAACCAATAGACTGGGAGAAACTCGAGGCCGATCTGGCCCGAGGCATTCGTATCTCCGAGCACACCCTCGCTCAAGACCTCCTACAGAACTATATCCGGCAGACCTCACAACAAGGTTCTGTCAGGGACGACAGAAGCGAGAGGGAGGGGGGTGTTGGAAGCACCCAGAGGCATAGAAGACGCGGAAGCATGTAACGACGGAGCAGGAAGCTAGTGGAATCTTTTTTCAAAGAATCATGTTTTAGAAATACTTTTCAAAAACCTCCAACAGTGATTTTTATCACTAATGTAATATATGTAACATAGAAAAACCCTTTTCTTAATTTCTCGCTCCATTTTGTGCAAGCCGAGGAGTCCTCGAGCTTGAGGAGCTTAGGTAGAACAAGCGTATCAATTTTGGTTATTTTTAGACACTGTTTACCCTTTCAAATAGCATCTAGGACCTATTTTTTAACTATGCCGGTCACTAGATGTGAAACCGGTCAAAACTAGTCTAGAAACTATAAAAAGAGCTAGAGAGCTCATTTTTGAGGTTAGCTTGTTTGAGGTTAGAGTTCTTTTGAGCTTGTAGGTAATAGAGTTGATTTCTCACCTTCCATTGTGTCTTGCTTGTCTCTTCGTAGTGTGTGTGTATGTGTGTGTGCATTTCTATGCTTCTCACCTTCACTCTCACTTCATCTCACATTCACGATCTTCATATCACTCCTATCTCTTCCGCGGATTGACATTAAGGAGGTGGAGCTTCTTAACGTGGTTCTCACCATTGTGCTAGAGCAACAATGGATCACCTGGAACTTGCAAAATTTGTCCAGGTTGTACATAGTCTTTTCCCGTCCTTTTTGCTTAAGTTTTAGTAGTTTTCTTTATCAAATTCATGCTTGTTCCTTGAGTTTTTAGCAAAACTAGAAGCCATTTCATAACCTCTACAAAATTACAATTTTTGGGTATTTTTTGGAAATTTTTTCTAGCATTTTTAGCATTTTTCTAGCATTTTTTATCCTTTTCCGATGTCATTTTCTGGCCAAGTAGGAGGAATAAAGGAAGCTCTTTGTGGTTTTGAGTATGGAAATTAAGCCTACCCCTTTAGAAAATTTTATGAGAAATTTTTCATATTTTTTTGGCAATTTTTTGGCATTTTTTTGGATTTTTTCTCCAATTTCCTCTATTTTTGGATACTTTTTCAAAACCCCCCCCCCCTGGAATTTTCGGGTTGAGGGTGTTAAAAAAATAAAAAATATATTAAAAAAATCCCCCCCTGCCCCCCCGCACCCCCATTTATTTTTTTTATTTTATTTTATTTATTTGATTATTTTTTATTTTATTTTATTATTTTTTATTCTATTTATATATTTTATTATTATTATATATTTTCTTTATTTTTTTATTATTTTTTATTTCTATCTGGGCGTTCAAAAAAGGAAAAAAAAACAATTTATTTTCATTTTAGAAAACATATAAATTTCTATTATTGTTTTTATTTTTTATGGCTCAAAGCTTTTGGCTCTGGATCGTTGCCTCGGTTGGCCGTTTTTTACAAACCTAGAGTCATTTTCATGTTTTTTGGCACTCTAGACTCAGTTTTTGGCCTTATTTTTCCAAATTCCAAACTTTTTCTCTGACTTTTGGTCAAAACCCACATGTTTTGAACACATTTATCACATGGTCTTATTTCCCCACATTGTCCACATGGTCTATTCTCACCTTGTGTTACCTTATGTTTCATAATTTCCCATATGCACCCTCTGTAGCTCTACTATTTGATCATTTTTACCCTCTCCAGACCCCATGATCATAACCCCAATCCCTCCCTTTACCAATCTGCCCAGCCACATCCTTAACCCTCCCAACCCCTTCCATCTCCGCCCCTCAGCCCTCCCCTCCAACTCCTTTCTATCCTCCCATTGCCCCCTTTTGCTTTTCCATGGCAAAATCCAACTTTTGGTTCTTCTCTGGTGCTTGTTCTATCCTGCTTTTGGTGGACTTGGTTGCTGCTCAGGTGTCCTCTTCACGATTTTGTAGCTCCATAATCATGGTGTCCTATATGCTCAGAGTTTTGGCTATAGCTCTCCGGGACAGAGAGCACATTAGGTGGTGGGCAACTGTTGAGCCCATAAAAGTCACAATGGTCAAAGTCAACTGTAGTCAAAGTCAACCACAGTCAAAGTAAATAGATCAAGTCAAATTGGTCAAAGTCAATAAAGTCGAGGACAAAGTCAATTGGTGCAAAGTCAAAGTGCTAAGGTGCAGGTGTCAAAGTGCACAGGTAATGCACAATTAATTGTCCACAAAGGGTTAAATTGGAGAAAGTGGGTTGCAGGTTGCAAAGGTATTTTCTCTAATTTCCCTAAGGTTCAAAGTGTTTTTAAAGTGTTTTTAAAGGTTCAGGTGAACCCTCTCTTATGTGAAAAAGTGAAGAGTTTAAAGGAAAATGTGAAGGTATGTGAAGCAGCAGCGTACGCAGAAGTGAAAGTATTGCCCCCCAATTAAAATTTTTGGTTTTAGTCTAAAGTCACTACAAGACAAAACAGGGAGTCGTTGGCTGCCAACTTTGAAGACAATCTTGGGACATCAAAGTGAGCACCAAGATACTCTTGCAGTTAGGAGCGTACGTGAATCGACACACTCAAATCAACGCAAGGACTATTCTTGGACAATCCTAAGAGTAAGCAAGAGTGAGCATAGTCTAAGTGGAGCAAGAGAGAGAAGTGCAAGAGACACATAGTGTGCGATGCAGAGAAGTGAAGTGCAAAGTGTGCATGAAGAGTGACCAAGGAAGTGTGCAGAGGAGTGCTAAGCTTGTCCCCCAAGGATCCCAAGGTCTTACTGAAGTGTGTGCGCGCCGACAGAAGGTATCCATCCATCCCCCTTAGTGGAAGCTTGGTGCAAGGTGTGCACAAGACCAGGCTTGTAGAAGGTGGAGGTTTGGTGCAGAGGAGGCCGGCAGCAACAAGTCCTTTGGGTATTTGGTATTTGTTATTGAGCACTCTGTGGGATTTTGCACAGAAGCATTGATTGTATTGTGCTTCAACCTTGTAATTGTCTTACTATAATCAATCGACAGAGGCTTCCAGTGTGTATTTTCTCTTCTAGTCTTCCCCTTTTCTCCTACAAACACTCAAATCCCTTCTTGTCTAAGAATCCCCCAACAATCCTGATTGTAGTCATCTTTGCAACTGGTGAGAATGTTTCCTCATAGTCTATACCATGAATTTGTGAGCATTCTTTGGCAACTAATCCTGCCTTGTACCTGCAAACTGATCCATCTGAATTTCTTTTAACTTTATATATCCATCTACAACCAATTAGCTTTTGATTCGGTGACACTGGAACCAAATCCCAAGTGTCCATCTCCTTCAATGCATCTATTTCTTCTTTCATGGCCTTTTCCCAATTAGGCCATGAAAGAACCATCTGCAACCAATTATCTTTTGATTTGGTGACACTGGAACCAAATCCCAAGTGTCCATCTCCTTCAACGCATCTATTTCTTCTTTCATGGCCTCTTCATAGGTTGAGGGTTCCTCTGAAATAGAGTCTTTTGCAAAGTAGATTGAATGCTTCGTAACAAATGTGGAATCATATACATATCTTTCTGGTTATTTCTTCTCTCTAGCTGATCTTCTAGGTGCTTGTTTGGAGCATTCTCCAACCTCTTGCATCTTTGCTTTTCCTCTTAACTTCCATAGCTTGTAATCCTTTTCCCTTTCATCTTGTTCATCATCTACATCACTTCTTGGATCTTGGACCTATGTATTATGCTTGCTTCCTAATTGATGAGAATCAGAATCAAGATCATATGGTAGAGTTACCTTTTCTTTGTCTTCATCATACCAAGACATGTGTTCTTCAAACACAACATCTCTACTTGTAGTGAATTGCTTGGTTGAAGGATTATAGAACTTGTAACCCAGCTGAGTTGAATCATATCCAATAAACACTGCCTTTCTTTCCCTTTCATCTAGTTTACCTCTTATTTGTGATGGTACATGAACATAAGCTAAACAACCAAAAACCTTGCAATGTTCAAGACTAGGTTTTCTTCCATGCCATGCTTCATAAGGAGTCATATCTTGAAGTGATTTGGATGGTAGTCTATTGAAAAGGTACACAACAGTTGAAATAGCTTATGCCCATAGATAATGTGGCAACTTCTTCTCTTCAAGCATTGTTCGGGCTGATCCAACCAATGTCTTGTTTCTCCTTGTTGGAAGCAGCCAGAGGCACAGACGACGCGGAAGCATGTAACGACGGAGCACGAAGCTAGTGGAATCTTTTTTCAAAGAATCATGTTCTAAAAATACTTTTCAAAAACCTCCAACAGTGATTTTCATCACTATTGTAACATATGTAACATAGAAAACCCCATTTTGTAATCCATAGCTCCATTTTGTGCAAGCAGAGGAGTCCTCGAGCTTGAGGAGCTTAGGTAGAACAAGCATATCAATTTTCGTTATTTTTAGACACCGTTTACCCTTTCAAATAGCATCTAGGACCTATTTTTTAACTATGCCGGTCACTAGATGTGAAACCGGTCAAAACTAGTCTAGAAACTATAAAAAGAGCTAGAGAGCTCATTTTTGAGGTTAGCTTGTTTGAGGTAAGAGTTCTTTTGAGCTTGTAATAGTGTTCTTGAGTAATAGGGTTGATTTCTCACCTTCCATTGTGTCTTGCTTGTCTCTTCGTAGTGTGTGTGTATGTGTGTGTGCATTTCTATGCTTCTCACCTTCACTCTCACTTCATCTCACATTCACGATCTTCATATCACTCCTATCTCTTCCGCGGATTGACATTAAGGAGGTGGAGCTTCTTAACGTGGTTCTCACCATTGTGCTAGAGCAACACCAAATTTGGCGCCGTTGCCGGGGATCGAGTCTAGGACGAATGTGTGATGGTAAGAGTATAGCAAGAAGTGGCGTTGGAAGGTAAAAATTTCAGTTTTTGTTCTTATTTTTACTTGGTTTTTGTTGTTTTTCACCTCCCCCACACTCCATCTTCATCACCGCATCATCATCTTCATCTCCAAAAAAATCAAAAAATTCACCATATCCACCCATTCTCCTCATTTCCCCTCATTTGTGCATGCGAGAGAGTGAGAGAGAGCTTTTGTGCTTGTGTGTACTTTTGTTTTCTTGAGTTTTCTTGCAGGTACAGAGCTCCACAGCATCAGGAAAGCTTGGAAAAGGTAAAAACTTCACTTTCTGTCAGAGACTTCCGTCTGTGTCAGACCATCGCGATGGTCTGCGAAGTGCGGAATTTTCGGTAATCGACCACACCACGGGAGAGGCGACACAAGCGCACACACGAATCCACAGCTGCATCTCAAAAAATCATACTTTGGTGGACCATCGCGACGGTCTCAGACCATCGCGATTGTGTCACACCATCGCGATAGGCTCACGCCATCGCGACGGCTCGGCCGGACCATCGTGACGGTCTCACGCCATCGCGACGGTTCATTTGGACCATCGCGACGGTTCGCGAACCATCGCGATTGTTCGGTTGACCCCACACCATCGCGATTGGCTCAAGCCATCGCGCTGACGGTGCCACGTGGCAAGCTAGACCATCGCGACGGTTCGCACCTCACGCCATCGCGACAACGCCCTTACACCATCGCGACAACTCAAATTTTGAACCATCGCGATTGGCTCACGCCATCGCGCCCAGACCATCGCGATTGGCTCAAGCCATCGCATCTATGACCATCGCGACGGTTCACTTTGGACCATCGCGATTGTGCACGTTGACCGTTGACTGACGCCATCGCGATTGTCCGCCTGATCGAGCCATCGCGACGGTTCACACTCACGCCATCGCGATTGTTCACCCTCACGCCATCGCGACGGTCCCAGACCATCGCGATTGTCTCACACCATCGCGATTGTGCACCCCCATCGCAAAATTTAAGGTTTCATTTTTTGGCCAATTTTGGGGCTATTTTTGGGAAATTTTCGGGTGATTAGACTCATAGGAGACCCCTTAGCTCATATTTGGAGAAACATCGGTTTGTCAGTTTTTACCCCCCAGGGCCTGAACAGTCATAACTTTTTCATCCGAAGTCCGTTTTTTGAGCTTAATAGCTCGTTAGAAAGCTCTTTAGCCTGAACAGTCATAACTTTTTCATCCGAAGTCTATTTTTTGATAAGCTATTTTGAGGTTGACCTAGTTTGGGACTAGAAAGCCAGGGGGCAAGCATTGAAAATTTGGGCAAAAGGGAAGGGACTTAAAAGGTGTATATACTCAAGTGCTTGATCATCCAACTGTGAATTGGTCTAATATTGGATTTTTCCAGGTCTAGCAAGGACAATCAAGGGCAACCAAGGCAAGGCAGTGAAGGGCATAAAGCTTGGGAAGCGCGGCTTCTTGGGCATCAGAGCAACCAGAAAAGCTGGCTCGAGGTTGGAAGATTACTCAACCCCCTCAATCAATTCTTAGCCTAGGATAAACGGTAGTATTGTGGATTTAAGACGATAGGAACGCCTCAAGTTCAAGAGAATTAAATTTATCAAGTCCAAGACTAAAGATAAAGGTGTGTGACACGAAAACCTAAAGGAAAGAACATAAGTCTGACAGAACGAGAACTCAAAGTACCACGGAAAGTTGAATTCCTGACGCATACATTAAGACAAGAATCTAAAGAAATCTAAAAAGAATCAAGACAGTAATAACAAAGAATCATTGATGATCTGAGCGTGTACTGAGTGTGCAAGGAAGAAAATTAATGAACCTTAGATCGGGCAAACATATAGGTAAGTCAGACCGACGAAGCCTTAGATCATCAGAGGCAAGTGTAAGAACTACTGCAAGATCGTGGGCTCTACAATTGAACACTAGTTATCCCTACGAGAGCTCAGATACTAGTGATTCAAAAATGGCATTTAGCACGGAAAGACCAGAAGGAGGGTCGAATGTAGCCTATTTAGAAAAACCAGAAGGACCCTATAGGACTCAACTAGAGTTTCTCCGAACCAACCGATTAGGTGCTCGCATCTATGAGGATGGATTGCGAAGGCAAGTGGTGCAAATGCACAACCCCGATCAACCCATTGGATTGGAACGTCCAGTGGTGAAATTCGAGAGAGACGCGTACATAGACAAGGAAGGAACAATGTACATATTAAGTACGCAGCCAAACAATACCAATGAGTTTGGCGTGATTCAATCAGAGACAGAAGCAAAATCTCAAGGAAAAGAACCATTAGAAGAGCCTAGAACACCTAGAGGGAAATCTGTACTAACACGAGTACTAATCCCAGAATGGATCCCTCAGGACAACAGAAGCATAGAGTTGTCTGTAAATAAAGAAACTGATGAAGCCTTTTGGAGATACAAGACAGAACTACTTAGTGAGGTAGGTATCATCACTATATACGAGTTCAAGGACCCAGATACACCTGGAAAGGTTGTATACCTGGATGAGATTTCAGAAAGAGTCTTTGTGGTACCTGACCGCGCTAAAAACACATACACATGGAGAGGTGAATTGGTATTCCCTCCATCTAGAACGAACATGAATACAAGTCAACAAGGGGCAGGAACATCATCAGCCCATGGAAATCAAAGAGAGAAAAATAAAGAAAGACCTGAAGTAAGCTTCACTCATCCCGTAGGGAGAGATAGAACAACCACAGACACTAATAGAGCGGATAGACAAAGAGATCATGGAATACCAGGTGGTAGAGATGATTTTCCTCTACCTAGACCACGTGAACACGCAAGAATATTGAGACCCACTCAATTAGTAAAATCAATGAAGAATTATTTTGATGGGACAGGAGATCCCTATGACCACGTCGCAGAATTCAAGCAAGTACTAAGAGTCGAACAAGTTGAAGACATGTTCACGCAATACAACGCATTTGGACTAACGTTAAAGAATACAGCTTTAACTTGGTTCCAACCTTTGCAACAAAGGCAATTTAGAGACATCCATCACTTTTTAGAGTCATTCATCACTGAATTATCTAAAAGTGGGATTAGACATGACACGTCTTCGTTGATTCATAGCTTTAAACAGACCCCTCAGGAAACAGTAAGACTGGCAGGACGTAGGTTTAGACAATATGTTGAAGGATGTCCAATGCAAGAGCTACCCTCACAAGCCAAGCAGGTGTCATTGTTTCTAGATGGCTTGTTGAGCTCTAAACTGCGCTCCTATGTGTACCTAAAAGAACCCAGAACACTAGAGCAATGTGTAAGAATTTGTATAGACATTGAGGACAACTTAGGAGACGAGTTGGAACTCTCAAAGGTCTATAAGGACTCAGACTATTCATCTCTAGCATCCACAAAATTGTCTAGCTCAATAGAAGACCTAGCAGAAAAGGTGGCCCAGAAATTAGGAGTTTCTAGTAAACCTAGGGTACTAATGAACAAGCGTTGTTACACCTGTGGTGGTGACCATATGGCAAATGTGTGTCCCAATGCAACACAACCTCAAGCCAACCCTAGTGGCCAATACTGTACAATTGAGAGAAGATACACGAATCATACGGCTCAGGACTGCCCATACAACAAACAGACCGTGAGATAGAACTATCCGCAAGCATACCTGCAGCCAAGTAGGTATCAAGGCCAATACAATGCTCAGCCTTATTACTATAGGCCTCCTCAGAACTACCCATACCAGGCTCAACAGAGACCTCAACCTGTCTTAGCTCAGCAGCCACCCCCACCAGCGAATGTCATCTCCGTCAAATACGCTGCTGCAAAAGAGAACCTAAGTAGGGCTTTAGTGCCTTCTTCACCTTTGATCACAGAGAGTGACCCAAACTCAAACAGTTTTGACTCTATGCATGTAGATAGTCCACCCGCATATTACACAGAGTCACCAGAACACGTGGAGACATATCATTACGATAGTCCACCAGTGGAACCTAGTTGGGAGCCAGACTATGCTAATGTGATGTACACAAACCCAAATCCACGGCCCCAATTAAGACAACAAAGACCACAGGGCCCTAGAGGACCATGCTTTAGGTGCCAAGGAGATCATTTCATAAAGGATTGTCCACATCCCCCGATAGTAGGACAATCACAGTACTATAACATCCAAGGCTTTTGTGTCGATTGTGGTAAAGAGCACATAATCAAAGATTGTCCTAAGAACCCTGTTAATGCTTCGAATGTGACACCGATCAACATGATAGGTATTGTAAATAACACAGATGGATCACACCCTACATACGTGCCTATCCAAGCTATCACGAGGGCCCAGGCGCTCTTACAGAACCAACAACTTAATCAAGGGAAAGTAGCTGGAAGTAGTGAAGTTGCAGAATCTAGCAGTAAAAAGACAAAATCTTGGAAAGATTCTAGAGAAAGAATAAAGAGAAAATGGAGTAAAAAGATAAGTGAGTTGGAAGGAAGTTTGAAGGAATCTAGAGCCAAAATCCAAGAATTGACTTCACAGGAATTGAATCAAGAGAATCCAGCTCAGAAATCAAGATCAGTTTTATCGGAACCCATACCAGAGAATCTAGACATGATGTTTTGTGCATATCAGGCTAGATTAAGAGAGGGACCTCAAGTAGCTGAAATGAGTAAAAACTACCCTCGAGCTTATCTAGAAATTGAGAGAACTAAACTTTGCATGAAGATGGTAGAACTAGCACAAGCTTTGTTTGAAGCCTCTAGATATCTTAATTGGAATAACATGGCAAAATCGGAATTACACTTTCAAGGACTAATGGAGAGCCTAGAATACTTGATAGAAAGCAAAGAGAAAAAGGATCAGCCTAGGAACCCTATTGTCCCAGAGACACAGGAAAGGAATGCACCATCCCTGTCTCAAGTACCCAACACAGAGAGTCAAGACAACCTGTCTTCCATACATAGGTACTCACATGAATTTTTGAGAGAAATCCAAGAAGAGAAATGGAGAAAGGAACAAGGAACCCATCCTCCTATTCAAGAAATAGATGACTTGCAGGAACAATTTCCCCAAGATATCCCCTCTATTTACGATGATGTAGAGGAGGAACAACTGAGTGAACACACAGCTTTTGAATCTAATTCTTTACAAGAATTACCTCAGTTCACAGGACCTTGGGAAGCAAAGTCTATTAATATGAGAGCACTCACGATAATAGTGAGGAAGGAAGAATCAGTAATCCCTAGAAACACGGAAGTGATCAAGAACACTAAAGTACAGTGTAACCTTACTCTGGAGGAGTTATTGAAGGTAAAACCAGAATGGTGGAAACATGTAGCAAATCAATTCCCCGAGCTTGCTACTACTTCCTCACAAATAGGATCACATAAGAAGGTATCAGAGATACCCGTAGAAAAGATTGGAGATGTAAGCGAAGGAGAGGAAGGTAACACGTATCTTCCAATAACCCATCAGGGCTACACCACGAAAGCCATCTTAGATTCAGAAGCCGGCGTAGCCATCGCTACCACCGCTTTATGGAAACGTTGGGGTAAGCCAGCATTAAGACCCACCAGGATGAAGCTACAAATGCATGATGGACACATAGAAAAACCATTAGGCTTACTAGAAGGCATATCTCTCACCACTTGTGGTGTAGAATTTGAGCATACTTTCGCCATTTGTGACTTTGCAAAAAACCATGCTTATGAGATGATATTGGGACGACCATTCATGCGTCAGTTGCAAATTGTACAAGATTGGGGAACTAATTCGTTGTACTTGCAACATTTAGGAGTGACTACCAAAGTCAATCTTAAAGACTATTCACATAGAGATGTACCCCCAATACAATGGAATACCATCCATAAGACACCAGTAGAGACGGAATCCGTGCACTCATTAGAATCAGATCCTTCTTGGTTGCATGAGGATACCCATTTATGGATGTGTAAAGTAGCAAAACAAGAGGAAGAAAGGTTAGAAGCCAGGACCTTAGGTGCAGAACAACATCCGAGAACCCTTCAAGACCCAGCTTATGCACCTGTAGTATTCCCAGACGAAGAGTTTGAACCCCATGGTTGGGCAGAAATCCTAGCAACCATGGACGTAGCCATCAATGAAGAACAATGGACACCCCACTGTGACGAGGATGGCTATGACATTTCAGTTTTCACGATAGAGCCAATCATGGGCGATGCAATTTTAGAAGAGTGTGAACCTAACACTGATGCATTTGAGGATGCAAGCGATTTTGATTAAGAATCAATTATCATGGACTCCCCATTTGCATCAGAGGAAGAATATTTCTACGAAGTAGAGACTAACACTCAGAGACATGAGGAAATTACGAATGAGGTGAGATTAGCCACAGAAGTGACTAGCAAGAGTGAAGGCAAGAAAAGAAAGAAGAAAGAAACCATGTCAGAAAAAGAAGAATCTTTATTTGAAGTACCCGAGAACTTCAAGAAATATGAAATCGAAGATAGAAGAATCATGGTACGAATGCGTAATAGAAAGGCGAATGACGGACAAGTATATGATAACCGAGAGAAAACCAAGAAAATAATTGTAGCCATAGAAGGAGAAGAAGAAAAATGTACATACATAGGGCATGATTTGACAACTGAAGAAGAAGAAGAGCTAGTTGCCCTATTGCGCGAATATAGAGATGTTTTTGCTTGGAGTTACAAAGATTTGAAAGGAGTAGATCCAGATATATGTTCTCATAGAATCCCTATGACTCCAGATGCAAAACCGACAAAACAGAAACCTTACACGTACAATGATAACTACGCTGCGAAGATTAAAGAGGAGATAGATCACTTGATAGAAGCAGGATTCATGTACGAAATTGAGCATACCGAATGGGTATCCCCCATTGTGGTTGTGCCCAAGAAGAATGGAAAATTGCGTGTGTGTATTAACCTTAAAAAAGTTAATGCCGCAACGATTAGAGATAGTTATCCTCTTCCTATCACGGAACATCTATTGGAAAGAGTTGCGGGCAAGGAAGTTTACAGCTTTCTTGATGGATTTTCAGGCTATAATCAAGTAGCCATTGCTCCAGAAGATCAACACAAGACGGCATTTGCCACTGAATGGGGCATATTTGCATTTTGTGTGATGCCATTTGGCTTAACAAATGCACCCGCCACTTTCCAGCGACTCATGTGCCATGTTTTTAAGGAATTCTTACGCAAGAGTTTGGAAGTTTATGTCGATGACTTATGTGCACATTCAAATGTAAGACAGAAACATATCCCAGAGTTAAGACAAATATTTGACAAATGTCGAGAATATCAGGTTTGTTTGAACCCAGAAAAATGCGTTTTCATGGTCAGACAAGGCAAAATTCTAGGACACATTGTGTCAAAAAATGGAATCTCTACGGATGAGGAAAAAGTAAAAGTAATTGCAGAATTACCTAGACCAACTAATGTGAAAGAGGTACAGGCATTTATGGGCCATTGCGGTTATTATAGGAGATTCATACACATGTATGCAATCATAGCCAAGCCTTTGTACTCTCTTTTAACCAACTTTGTATGGACAGATGAATGTGAAAATTCATTCAATGAACTCAAACGACGCTTGTGCTCAGCACCTATATTGACTACCCCAGATTGGAGTAAGCCATTCCATGTACATGTGGATGCATCCAATTATGCCATAGGATGTGTGTTAGCACAACCCACGAATGAAGGTAACATAGATCTCCCCATAGCGTACGCGAGCAGACAATTGAACGCAGCAGAAAGAAATTACACCACGACGGAACGAGAAGGATTAGGGATGATCTACGCAGTAAAGAAGTTCAGACACTACTTGTTGGCCAACAAATTCAAGTTCTTCACAGATCATCAAGCCCTATTGTACTTAGTCAACAAACCATGTAACACAGGACGACTAATACGTTGGTTTCTATTACTCATGGAATATGATTTTGAAGTAGTAGTCAGGAAAGGAAAGACACATCTTAGAGCTGACCACCTTTCAAGATTAACCTCAGGAGAAGCTCCTCAAGGAGTAGCGGATGATCTACCAGATGCATACTTGTTTAACCTTGAGATAGCACCAGAATGGGCTAAACCTATAGTCCCTATTCTGACATACGGACCCAAGACTTCTAGGATAAAGATCAAAGAGGGAGAGATTACCAAGTCTCAGAGATACCAAATAATGGCAGGAAGCATATATAAACAGGATAATCAAAAGATTCTTGCTTGTTGTGTAGATGAATCAGAACATGCAAATTGGTTGCAATTAGCACACATAGGTGCACTACAGCAACATCATTCAAAACATCGAACATTACAGACTCTGCATAGATTAGGAGTATATTGGCCTACGATGGAAGTAGATGTCTACAAGTTGTGTAAGGAATGCAATGTTTGTTGTGAAAGACCACCGGTAGAGCATGCTACATTATATCACGTGTCTCTCACACCAGACTGGAGTGAACAATTAGTGACATACTTGAGGACAAAGACATTCCCTCAAGGAATGACTTTAGCACGACAACGTAGTCTAGAGCAGGAAGCTCAAGACTATTCACTTATTGGCGATAACCTATACAAAAGAGGACGAGATGGATATCTAAGACAATGTGTTCATGAGAGCGATTATTTGAGCATACTAGAGACTGCACACCAAGGTGTTGTAGGAGGTCATTTTGGACCCGATAGGATAATCAAAGCCATCCTCTTTGCAGGATTATGGTGGCCCACTCTTCACATGGATGCTCATACCTATGTAAAGAGATGTGATGTGTGCCAAAGAACTCAGTTTCCTACTCGCAGAGATGAAATGCCATTGAAACCCATGATGGGCGGACGTGCATTTTCTAAGTGGGGTATAGACTTTGTAGGACCCATTAACCCCCCTGCAAAAGGTACACATGCGGAATACATTATTGTTGCCACAGATTATCTTACGAAATGGGTAGAGGCAAAAGCCACGAAAAAGAATGATGCACACACAACTGCAAAATTCTTATTTGAGAATGTCTTTACAAGATATGGATTGCCTATAGAGTTAGTGAGCGATCGCGGAACTCACTTTCTAAACCAAGTCATTGAATATTGGTTACAGGATTTTATGGTGATTCACAAGAAATCCGCACCATATCATCCTCAGGCCAATGGTCAGGCTGAAAGCACTAATAAGATCCTTTGTAACGTACTGACGAAACTCGTGAACAACAAACGTTCAGATTGGGACAAACAGTTACATCATGCTGTTTGGGCATATCGAGTGGCCTACAAGACCGTACTCAATGCAACTCCCTTTCAGATGGTTTTTGGTCAGAATGCTGTGCTTCCTTTGGACTTCTTGATACCGACCCTTAGGGTTGCACAAGAACATCAGTGGACCGGCCATGAATTATCAGCGAGAATAATGGACTTGGAACGATTAGGAGAAACCAGGCTAAAGGCAGCAGCAGGAATATATGCGGCAAAGAAACGACAGAAAGCATATTTTGATGCACATGTGAAAGATAAAGGCTTAAAAGAAGGAGATTTAGTTCTACTATATACGCTGAAAAAACACGCACGGAAGTTAGAAAAGCGAGGTTATGGACCTATGATCATTAACAGACTCTCAACAAGTGGAGCAGTACAATTAGCCACTTTAGAAGGAGATATAATGCCTAATTACATTAGTGGCTGTAGAGTCAGGCTATATCAGGAACCTCTTACTGAGGATATGCTTAGACGACTCACGTTGGCAAAGAAGCGTAAGGAGGAAGAAAATAGAATACGAGCTGAAGCTCAGGCAGAAGCAATAGAACGCATTAAGCGCATGAAGTTAAGAAGACAAGGACTAGGGAGAGAACATTATAACCATTTGGAAACTACACCCAGATACCCCATGGCCATGTGTCAAGTAAAGTCAACCACTCATCCTAGCATAGTGGACAGGAGACCATTCATTACAGTTAGGCTAGAGCACGACAACCATTGCCAAGAGCTCAGGGCTTTAATAAACTCAGGTGCTGCGACTAGTGCGATTAGATGGTCCCACTATAAGGATTATGAATAGAAATGCGGCCAATTGAGGCATACCTCATAGGGCTAGGAGGCATGGGAACCCCTTGCATGGGTGAGGTGGACCTTCCTATCCTCATTAAGGATGTGACCATGATACCGAAGCTACTAGTGTGCCATGATGACGACCAGAACCCCTAATCCTTGGCCAAGATTGGCTATACGATCACTCAGTGGACCTAAATCTTAGACAAGGCTCCTTACAGATTGGAACCTTAGAACAGAAGCGAGTGATACCGCTTGACTTCCCTAACGGCATTCCAACTGAGGTTTGTAACCCTAGACCCTATGAAATGCATGCGACGGAAGACCGGGAGATCTTGGGTCAGATCAGTCACGTTACGTCTACACCAACCCACTCGGGCTTGGCTATGGACAGTTGTCAATCAGAAGGACGACAGGAGATCTTCCCTGGGGCTTCCTGCAAGCTAGAAGGGGCAGCTACCCAACCGCTCGGGCAGATAGACACAATCAGCGGTCAGGTGGGTTGCATCAGCGGCCAAATGAGCACAACACCTTGCGGTGCTCATCCTTCCAAACTTGTTGCGGACTGGCCTAGATTAAAGATAAAGAACGAATCACTTCCTAATGGGCAGGTCACGCAAGTGTTGGATCTCCCTTCTTTTCCAAAGCAGAGTGTCCAAAGGACCTCTCAAACCCAACCACGAAGGGGTCAACCACAACAGAGGAACCCAGACCGACGACAACACCAGACAAGGCAAAGAAAGCAGCAGTATCAACATCACAGAACAAGTGGCACGAAACAAATATGGGTGCCAAAAGGACAGCAACCACAGGCTATTGGCAACACTGCAGACGAGAACAGGACAAAGTTTCAAAAGAAGCAGAGTCAGCATCAAAAGTCCCCTCAATCTTCTTCTACAAGTACTCGACAGATTTGGATCGCCAAGAAATACCTTATCCATAGACCCACACCCATGCAGATTTGGGTACCCAAGCAATGTATTATAGCCCATCCCTCAAGCCATGTAATATATACCCCTCAGAAATCTTTCCATCCTTCAATACCACCAAACCCGACACCACTTTTTGTCCATCAGCAGAAACATACCACCCACTCAAAGACTCTTAGGAAATGGATACCAAAACGTATCCAGACGTCTTCTTGTACCCCATTATCTAACAATTCTCCCATCCCGTTTAAACTCCACCCTTGTAATAATTCACCCTCAACCAAACCTTGTAGGAATTCATACACCAAAACCACACATCAAGCATAATAAAAGCTCATCAAGAAATGTATGCATAATCTGAACCATGTAGGTGTCTAGAGACCTGCATTAGCTCTGCAAAAAGATCATTGCGTCAATCACTTCACGACACTCGGCTACACGGGTTACACATCGGTTATGGAAAGGGATTGCGGTCTCACCTTAATGGGATCATAATTAATTTCCATACTAATGTGTTAATCTTTTGTAGCAGATCTTTTCCATTTACTCGTCAGTCATCATGCAAACCGAAGCAGGACCATCAGAAGCTGGCCCAAGCACACCAATGGCCAATATTGGAGAATTACTCGCAGAATCTTATCCTATGATGCCACCAGAGTTTCAAGGTTTTCTAGGACCCATGCCAATCGATGATCCTCCTAGAGGATATACTGAGAAGATTCATCGTAATTCTCATTGGTTTCAAGGCCTAGCAGGACCATTAGCAGACGTTGATTTCATATTTGAGGCCAATTTGGCATTTGATCTTCGCACATGGGCCAAGTACCAGTTCTTTTCAAGAGAATTTGAAGGACTACAGAATACACAAGATCTAACGCACGTTTGGGCACGAGCGGGATTTATAGAGTATTTTAGCGACCCTCTGCCTAAACCTGATTTTTACAGATGTTTTTACTTGGTAACCACCTTAACAGCTTCAGAAAACAAGGATCTACCTGGCACATTCATGTTACCATCCTTGGTAAATGATCCTCCATTCAGAAGGTTTTATTTGTCTAAAGATTTAATTCGCGCAGCTTTGAAAATACATGGAACACACACTCCGAGAGAGAACGGCTAGTCCCAGAGCAGATGAAACGTGGTGACGTAACTAAGTGGGAGGATATTTCTGCTATAACACCTGAGCTCTCTAAGCCATTACGGATATGCATGCAGCACTTTGCTTTCCCAGCTCAGGATCGTTTTACCATGCCCCACAAAAGAATCTGGTTTGGATTATACTTAGCATGTACTGGACCTCAAACGGTTGATCTAGCTAGCTGGATAATTGATCAGCTCTATTTGGCACAACATAGATGGGAACAAAAGAAGGTAATCAATGGATGTTGCGCCCTCACCAGGATCATATATATGTGTTTGGCGTATGACTTACCAATTGAGCGTGCCATGACCAGTGAGGAACTGAAAGCATTCAAAGGGACCACTAAGAAGGCGAACTCTGTTTGTCATCCTCTCTCTCTCTCTCCCTCTCTCCCTCCCTTCCCTCTCTCTCTCTCTCTCTCTCCCTCTCTCCCTCCCTTCCCTCTCTCTCTCTCTCCCTCTCTCTCTCCCTCCCTCTCTCTCACTATCTCTCTCTCTCTCTCTCTGTCTCTCTCTCTCCCTCTCTCTGTCTAACTCTCTCTCCGTCTCTCTCCCTCTTTCTCTCTCCCTCTCTCTTTATATCTCCCTCTCTCTCTCTCTCTTTTCTTTTTCTATGTTTTTTCTTTACTACTATGTTCTTTGTTTGGTTTTGCAAGAGACTTTGGGATCAAATCTTTGGAAATTCGACGAAGAAGAACTTCAAGTGGATTTTGACGATCGTGTCAAACAATTTTCTCTCTCTCTCTCTTTCCCTCTCCTTCCCTCTCTCTCTCTCTAAACACACCTCTTTTTTTATACATCTGACGCTTTGGTAAGTAGATCGCATATATTGTATCACTCAGTTTTTCTCTTTATGTTTTTGCTTTTCTAATATCTTCTCTCTCTTTGCTTTTCTAATATCTACATACATGCATACATACATACATACATACATACATACATACATGAATGCATACATACATGAATGCATATGCATACATACATGAATGCATATGCATACATACATGAATGCATATGCATACATACATGAATGCATATGCATACATGATACATACATATCCATATGTATACATGCATGCATATGCATACATGCATGCATATGCATACATGCATGCATATGCATACATACATGAATGCATGCATATGCATACATACATGAATGCATGCATATGCATACATACATGAATGCATATGCATACATGCATGCATATGCATACATGCATGCATATGCATACATGCATGCATATGCATACATAGATGAATGCATATGCATACATAGATGAATGCATATGCATACATACATGAATGCATATATATACATGCATGCATATGCATACATGCATGCATGCATATGCTCACATGCATGCATATGCATACATGCATGCATGCATATGCATACATGCATGCATGCATATGCATACATGCATGCATATGCATACATAGATGAATGCATATGCATACATACACGAATGCATGCATACATACACGAATGCATGCATACATACACGAATGCATGCATACATACATGAATACATGCATACATACATGAGTGCATGCATATGCATACATACATGAATGCATGCATATGCATACATACATGAATGCATGCATATGCATACATACATGAATCCATATGCATACATACATGAATGCATATGCATGCATACATGAATGCATATGCATACATACTTAAGCATGCATATGCATGTGCTTACATGCTCAAGCATGCATATGCATATGTAAGCAAGCAAGCATATGCTTACATATGCATACATGCTTAAGCATGCATATGCATATGTAAGCAAGCAAGCATGTACATACATGTATATGTACATACATACATACATACATACATGCATACATACATGAATGCATATGTATACATGCATGCATATGCATACATACATGAATGCATATGCATACATACATGAATGCATATGCATACATACATGAATGCATATGCATACATACATGAATGCATATGCATACATACATGAATGCATATGCATACATACATGAATGCATATATATATACATGCATGCATATGCATACATGCATACATACACGAATACATGCATACATACATGAATGCATGCATATGCATACATGATACATACATATGCATACATGATACATACATATGCATACATGCATGCATGCATATGCATACATACATGCATGCATATGCATACATACATGCATGCATATGCATACATACATGCATGCATGCATATGCATACATACATGAATGCATGCATATGCATACATACATGAATGCATATGCATACATACTTAAGCATGCATATGCATATGCATACATGCTTAAGCATGCATATGCATATGCTTACATGCTCAAGCATGCATATGCATATGTAAGCAAGCAAGCATATGCTTACATATGCATACATGCGTAAGCATGCATATGCATATGTAAGCAAGCAAGCATATACATACATGTATAGGAACATGTATGTATACAAGCAAGCATATGCATACAAGCTTAAGCATGCATATGCACACAAGCAAGCATATGCATATGTATATGTATATACAAGCAAGCATATGCATATGTATATGTATATGTATACATGTATGCATATGCATATGCATCCATGTATGCATATACATACATGTATATGTACATGTATGTATACAAACAAGCATATGCATATGTATATGTATACATGTGTGCATATGCATATGCATATGTATACATGAATGCATATGTATACAAGCAAGCATATGCATACAAGCTTGAGCATGCATATGCATACAAGCTTGAGCATGCATATGCATACAAGCAAGCATATGCATATATATATGTATATACAAGCAAGCATATGCATATGTATATGTATATGTATACATGTATGCATATGCACATACATGTATATGTACATGTATGTATACAAACAAGCATATGCATATGTATATGTATACATGTATGCATATGCATATGCATATGTATACATGAATGCATATGTATACAAGCTTAAGCATGCATATGCATACAAGCAAGCATATGCATACATGAATGCATATGCATACATGAATGCATATGTATACATGAATGCATATGTATACAAGCTTAAGCATGCATATATATACATTGGATGAGATGAGATCTTCATATTGCATGAGATGGGATCTCCATGTACACCTTGGGGTGCACATGATCATGATGAATCGAAGATATATCATATCCGTAATGGAGCTCCAGTTATGGATGCGGCAGGGAAGTCAATGTGACAACGTGTACGACAACTCTGCTCTATCGAATTCGGTCATTCAGTAATGCTAAAATGGGCCGAACAGGATAGAGACTCTAAAAATCATATCACACAATGCATACATGAAGAGTACCGGCCAGCACCTGGCAATCTTGTTGTGAGTTCCGATTGGATACAACATACAGCACGCGAGGTCATGTCGCATCGACGATCAGAAGTTCGCGATGCTTTCAAAGCAGGCTTATCGAAGCCTTCATGGCTAGACACCGAAGAATGGGAATCGATTTAGGATGAACATCAACATACTCATGATCGGTATTGTCAACAAAGAGATGTGGCGGCCACACGGTTAGATATGGTTGGAACGTCGCATTTAGGTAGTGGCGGATACGACAGTATGCGCTACCAATTTGTAAGTATGATGTTAATTATTGAAGTTGTTTGTGTTAAGTATATCATGTATATTCGTCTAACATTTTGCATATTTACTATAGGAGTTGGCAGTGGGTCGTCCTCCAACGCGAGCTGAAGAATCGTATGGATATCGACATGGACTGACTGCACTGTTACAAGACTTAGAGGGACGCGGTGCAATCGTCTCATGGGAGAATATTCTTGATTAGGTAAAGTTATATCTTGGTTTCGTGTTTCTAGTTGTTGTTTATAAATGTCATGTTAATTGGTCTTATTTTATACATATGTTTTGTTGCACGATTATAGGTGTAAATATTTTGATCAATGCCACAATTTTGTATCACACTCGCATACGAAAATGATGAACCATAATTTTGTATTCGATTCCTATATGGAAGTGTTTTGTCACATTGCCACAATTTTGTATTACACTCCTATGTGGCAATGATGTACCATAATTTTGTATTCGATTCCTATATGTAAGTGCTTTGCCACACTTTTGTACATTTTTCATTTATGGAATATACGACTTCTGTACATGAATTATTGTTCATTTTTGTTCATATAAGTTTATGTTTTGGTTGCCATTAGAGTACATAACACATGTACTCAGTTGGGCAGAGTGTATTGTCTTTTGCTAAACAACATCATGCTTTAGCAGAAGACAACACACTCTGTCCAAAAAAATTTGTGCAGGTATGGTCGTTGGTATACGCGTCGGTAGGTTCAGTATGGTCGTCGGTATATGCGCCGGTACACCCAGCGGTTGTCGGTATAGACGTCGGTATATGCGTCGGAAATACCGATGCTTATACCGACGCCTATACCGACGCTTATACTGATGCCCATAC
The DNA here is from genome assembly GCA_020310875.1 of Ceratopteris richardii. Lineage (NCBI taxonomy): Eukaryota > Viridiplantae > Streptophyta > Polypodiopsida > Polypodiales > Pteridaceae > Ceratopteris > Ceratopteris richardii. The sequence continues at coordinate 155,684,117 of CM035418.1, read as the reverse complement.
CGGCGCTTTGGTTCCGACGCCTACACCGACTGCAACACCAACATCGCGAAGAATTCATGCCCGTTCATTTGCCTCGGTAGCAACCTCGGTATACCCTCGATATGTTGTTGTGGGTTCTGCAAACATTTGGAGTGATCAAAAGCTTCATAGAAGTAGAAATCACTTAAGTATATAGCCTATCATAATAATTGTCACAAAAGAAAATGAAGAGAACTTGAATCTAGTATTTTTCAAATGCCCTGAGAAAGAGAATTTCGTTTTCTCTTGCAATTTCAAATGCCTTGAAGACTGTAAACCTATTGCCACTCCTATGGAGATAGGTTTAGGATTGAGTCTTCATGATGTTGGAGATGCATTTGATGTTGTTCTATATCAAAAGACTATTGGATGCTTGATTTACTTATGCATTACTTGGACATATATTCAGTTTGTTGTCTCACAGATGAGCAAGTTTATGCATTGCCCAGGTGTCAAGCATTGGCAGGCAATTAAGCTCATCTTTTGCTACGTGACTGATACCCGGCTACTTGGGTTGTTCTATCCCAAGGGGGGATCACTACCACCAGATTTGCATGCTTTTTCTAACTCTAATTGGCTGATTGCTATGACACTCATGTGTCCACTAGTGGTATATCTTGGCTGAGCAAGAAGTAGCATATTGTGGCCACTTCCAGTTTTGAGGCTGAGTATAGGGAAGCTTTCACACAGATTGTTGAGTGTGTGAGGCTCAGATGTCTTATGGTTGATCTGGGTGTTGGTCAGTCTTCTGTCACCACCATCTTCATTGACAGTCAAAGTGCATTGGTAGTTGCGAGGAACCCTGTGTTCCATGCTCACACTAAGCACATTGAGGTGCATTATCATTATGTCAGGGAGAGGTTCTCTACTAGAGAGATCAGCTTGGCATATGTGCCCATGTAGGAGAACATTGCATACCTTTTCACAACACCACGAACTTCTCCTAGATGAAAATATGCATCAAGTTTGATCTTTTGTACAATATTAGTAGAAGGGTTAGAAGGCATGGTAGCTAAGAATATGGGATAGATATGCTAGGATGGAGCTTCTATCTCAAGAAAAGATGATTTTTTTGTTCCCACATGGTTCTATATTAGATGACTTGACACTCTTGACGCCTGTTTAAAGAAATGCATCTGTTTAGAAGATACCAATCAAGTAGATGTAGAAAATCAACAGGAATAGAGAGCGACGATTGTCAGACTAAATATTCCATAGCAATTGCAATCCAAGAAGTCCGGAAAATCTATTAATTGGATTTCAAAAATGCATTTGCAAATAAGAGGAAAACATTTTCTCATAGCAATTGTAATATACAAAGCATCTATCAGATATATGTGAAAAAGCTTTTCTAGATGAATCTGTTGAAGAGTAGTTACTTATTGATGAACCTCATAGTTGTGATAATCTCATGGTACATCTGCCATCCATGCTGAGTCATCCATGCTGAGTCATCTATTAGATGGATGTGAAAAATACATTTCTAGATGAGTCTGTTGAAGAGCAGTTACTTATTGATCAACCTCAAAGTTATTATAATCTCATGGTACATCTGCCATCCATGTTGAGTCATCCAAAAATTTAATGAATCAACTATCTAAATATGTATATTGCAAAAGAAAAAATAGAAATTGTTGAATCACTTTAGTTATTCACATAAGGCTTTTCCACATCTCTTCCTTCATCTGTGATCATATCTACCACAGAGTTAACTATTTTGTCATTGTTTCACTTGAAACAATTTATGTTTGAATGTTTGTTACAAGAGAAGGTTGCTTAATCATTGTTACAAGAGGAGGTTGCTTCTGAGCGGAGTGACAAGAGCTAGCGAACAGTGGAGAAAAGCTTGGATGGCTCCCCAACATGCGCATGAAGGAGCAGTGCTCCTGTATGTTCGTCAGGACGTTTTGGGCTGCGTAGCTTGCGGTTGAGCTCTCAAACTCGACGAACAGAAGATACTGAAATCGAGCAGCGAGGGCAGCCTCTGAGTTCTTTTTCTGTTGTGGCGACAAGAGAGGTTGCGCCCTCCAGGGTCGGCTCTCTACCTTATTGACTGCTATTCCGCGGAAAGAAAACGCTGCGAAAACTTTATGAAGCGCCCCGATGCCTTCACGCACTACCATTGCGATGGTGGTCTTGAAGCTACGCCCTGCCGGACCATCTTGTTCTGGTCCTATTGGCGGTAGACATGGAGACCTAGAAAGCACCCAAAAGCGCGCATACTCTTCAGACTCAGATCCCTTTGCAAATTCTGTCTCTTGTTCATTAGTGCTTTTGTTCAGAATAACCTCTCCCACTATGTGTACACTATTGTGATTGAGCAGCAGATCATAAGTCCTGTGAACAGAGCCATGGATTGAGCTCTCCACTGGCAGAAGGGCGCGGTGCACCTCCAACCCCTCTACGCTGCTAAAGCTGCTTCTGACTTGGGGTACTTTGACGGATGGCATTCCGGAAAAGCTCTCTGCAAAACCCTTGCCGTCGGGCTGCTCTCGCAAGCCACGATGCCGCCACCCCATGGTTGTAAAAGCTCTGCGCTGTTCCAGTTGCAGATCCTTGATGGTTCCCTCGCTTCGACAGTGCTTTCCTGATGCCGTTCAGATACGGACAGCCCTCCAGAAGAAAATGTTAGCCGTTCGCTTGCAATAGGGTTTTGTGATTCAAGTACAACAGGAGTGGGTAACGGATTTCCTAGCATTTCGAGCGTCGCCTGTTTCCTTACCATCGGTGGAAGGCTCTGTACCTCAGCTTGAAGTGGAGATCTGCCATGCACGTCTCTCGCAATAGGCAGGTTTTCCAGGTGTGGACGGTTATGCCGCCTCTGAACATAACCATCAGATGCACCGATGTGGGATGTTGTCTGCGCACTAGCGACCGAGAGGCCGACTTGATGCATTCTCTCGCGGATCTGCCAAGTTGTCCTCAGCCAATCGTGAGCAATGCCGAGGGAATGAACAGTCCGCAGAAGGCTCTGTATCGAGTACAGAGATGGAAGGGATCGCCGACGATGGCAGGACTATGGAGGCAGACAGGTGGAACGGATCGGCAACAAGCCAGGTGAAGTGAATGATGACGACGATGTTGTAAACGAACCCAGGTTTTATTGCCGAGAAGTGCAGTTTCGTGGAGAATTCGTTACTTGACTAGTCTCTGAACTGCTCACATCACCTGAACTGCTCACATCACCTGCAACGAATGCTTTTTTTTTCAAATAAAGGAAGTTCGGCCTTAGCCTAATCTCCCGGACTTTAATTATAATAAAGAGAAAAAGTTACAAGTGAATGGGACTAGTGCCCAAGGGACCCCCCAAATCCCACAATGCAGGGGAGGAGTATGGCAAGCTATAGGGCATTACAAATGAGGCGGATAACATTACCATCACCCTCATGTGGGACCCATTTGGGTTTCAACTTGTTGTTTTCGAGGAGATAAATACAGTGATGTCTAAACGGTGGCGATCTCTTGACTCGGGAGATTCTTTTACCAAGGAGAAACAAGGATTTCTCGATCGACCATTCCTTAGGAGTTTGGCCAAAATTGACGGCACAACGCTCTCTCCAAATCTTCCAGAGAGCCTCACCTCTGATGGCATTCCACAGCCTCGATGAGCAGCCGATCGCCTCACCCAACATCACCTGTTGCCAGTTGATTTGACTCGTGAGTCTCAATACTCGGGACACGTGATGCCAGATAACACGGGACTTGGGGCAGTCGAAGAACAGGTGAGCTAAATCTTCGATGCACCGATGGCAACGCTTGCACCATGGCTGCACACCATAGATTTTGTTAGCCCTTGCATTGGTCCAGATTCCTTTATGCAAGATCTGCCACATGAGAACGGGCTTTTTGACCTCAATTAGGGGGTGCCAAATAGACATGAATTTTAGCTCCCACCGAAGTTTGGTCCAAGCAAGGCACCATCTCTTGTTAAGGGTGTGGTGAACATCCAAATCCCCTTTGAAGTTCGGGATTCTGGATAGCTTCTTACCATTGCTCCATATGAGGCCCTCCAAGCAAGGAAGATCCTGACCGCAGATAAGGCGGGTAGTTGAGCGGTCCCAGGCTAAACACCTGCTTTGAAGAAGAGTCCATTCCTCAAAGGTAACGCTAAGTCTCCGATCCAATTCTTCGAACCTAATCCACTGGCTGGTCTCTTGTTTACAGAGCTGTTTCCACTGTTTGAACCCCTTGTTCCATAACCGCCTTGCAGTTTGGAGGTTCCAAGACTCCACTCCCCGAATGCCACTGATCGGGAACCAAATAGAGTCATTTTTTCTTATGCCAGCCGCCCACTTCCAATCATCACTGATTCTGATGAACTGTTTGGCCTTGTTCCAATTCTTCCATAAGGAACACACGAGGCTAGAGCCTTTAGGGAAGACCGGGTGGGGGGAGAACAAAAGCGTGAGAATCCCTATGTCCTTCCAACCAGGGAGGCCAACAAAGGTAAGGTCTTCCGTGTTTCTGAAGATCAATTTAGCCCAAGAGGACTCCCTATTGCTCCAGGCCTTGATAAGCCATTTTTCCGCCAGCTTGTCAGCCAACCCAACAAAATCCAAAATTCCCAAGCCCCCTGAGTCTTTAGGGCTAATGCAAGTTTCCCATTTGATTTTGGGAATCCCCCTTCTGTTGGGGTCCCCAATCCAAAGGAAGTTCCTGCAGATTCTTTCCACTTTGGCCAAGTCTTTCTCCTTAGGCCTCCAACACGAGATAAAGTAAATAATTGTAGACAACATAAATGTGTTAACAACCATAGTACGTCCTGCCAGGTTGACTTGCATACCTTTCCACTGATTCAGCTTCCTATCCAGCTTGGATAGAACCCAGTTCCAGCGTTGGTCCATTGAGATGTCGAAACCCATCGGAATGCCAAGGAGACGGAAGACTTGACCGCTAGGGATAACTTGACACCCCTGATCCACCAACAATTGGGGAGTAGGTCCACTGATTGCTCTAAAAGCAGTTTTAGCATGGTTGATTTTTGAGCCTGATGCCACACAAAAGGTGTGGAGGCACCACCAAAACACCTCAATGTTGTTTATATCGTTATGCACAAAGGCATTCATGTCATCAGCAAAAAGTCTCACAACCATTTGGCCGTGATTTAGAGGTAAGGAAAGACCCTTGAGATTGCCAGCGTCCATGTGATGCTTTAATAGGCAGCTGAGTCCATTTGAGGCGATAGCGAATAGTAAAGGAGCCAGAGGGCAGCCTTGCCTAATTGATCTTTTTAAACGAATGGGCTCAGAGAGCTTACCGTTGATGTTTATTCTAGTTGAAGCATTTCCAAGAAGAGTGGAAACCATCTTCGTGAACTTTTGGCTGCATCCAAGGTCTTTCAATGATTGAAGAATAAAGTCCCATTCCAATCTGTCATACGCTTTGTCGAAGTCGATCTTAATGAATACCAGATCTTGAGCAGACTCCTCAGCAAAAGCAAGGCCTTCCCAAATATCGATAATTGCTTCAAGTATAGATCTACCTTTGATAAAACCTTTTTGGTCCTCGCACAGCCATGACTTTAAATGACAGGAGATTCTGTTGGCGATAACTTTTGCAATTATCTTGTATCCTGTTTGGAGCATGGTAATCGGACGCCAGTTTTCAATTTTGTTCTTATCTCCCCGTTTGTGGATTAACTTGATGACGCCATTATTCAGGCACTCAAGGAGGGCACCGAAAGAGAGAGCCTCTTGCCACACGAGGCGCAGTGGGGTGGCCACCTGATGTTTGAAGGACTTGAAAAACTCATTGGTAAGGCCATCCGGACCCGGACTTTTCCCATTGGGAAGGGCATCAATAACCTCGATAATTTCATTCTCGGAGATGTTAGCATCCAGTAGAGCAATCAAGTTCTATGGGATTCTGGTTTGAGCAACCCTTGAGATGGTTGCCATGGAGTCACGCCTGCAACGAATGCTTGCTCGAGCACGCGTCCACGACCAGTAAAGTTTCTGATAGGCAGAGTCTGACCGAGTCCCCATGTCTATTCCCGCACGCTCCAAAATTTCATTGTGTATGTACGGAGATAAATCAATCAGAAAAATCAATCAGCATCAAAGACGAGCGCCAAAATTTCATTGTGTATGACACGTAAAATTTTGCTTCTACCTTTCGTATGAGGAATTTTGATATATCTATAAGAGATATACATGTAATATACATACAGATGTATAAAAAATGACAGGCAAATTCCCATTTTTAGTCTCTTATATAAAAAATGATAGGCAAATACCATTTTTAGTCTAGGGGAGTTAATAAAAATACCCATGTTTTGAAAGATAGGCCTTTGACTTGACAGGCAAAATGCCCATCAATTTTAGGCCCTAAGTTACTTCAGACATACTTTGATGCCTCTTCATGAGCCTCAGGTCAAAGGATGCTCATTTGTAAGAAAGAGCATATATGTATATGTATATGTATATGTACATGTATATGCACATGTATATGTATACGCATATGTATATGTGCATGCATATGCACATGTATATGCATATGTATGTGTACATGGATATGCATAGGCATATGTATATGCCTTCTCTCACCCACAATCTCAAACAAACTAGCAACAAGACAATCAGCCTAGTTGTTAGAGGTTTCAAATAATATGTGGATAGATGTTCAAGGATGAAGCATCCATGTCAGGGGGAAGATGATTGAGGGCATGCATTGATTTAAAAGACAACCTAGTCAAAGACCTAAATCCACCACAAACTTCTCCTTGATCAGAATATGCATCAAGTGTGATCTTTGTACAATATTAGTAGAAGGGTTAGTAGGCATATTGATAGCTAAGCATATGCGATAGATGTCCTACGACGGAGCTTCCATCTCAAGAAAACTATTGAATGGCTTGACACTATTGACGCTTGTTGTTTAAAGGCATGCATTTGTTCAGAATATAACTTAATCAAAGACTTAAAACCACCACAAGCTTCTTATAACGATATAAAAACCATAAGATTTTCAAACTCTAAGATTTTCATAATTGAAGCCATAAGGCCCAACATATGAATATAGTTTCCCCAGATACAAGTTCATTTGATGAAGATATTAGGAAGATTATAGTTCTCTCGCGAGGATGTGGAATTTTCTATCCTTAAAGTAGATGTTGGGTAAAAAATATGGTTTTATCACAAGGAGCTAACTATGGAATCTTTTCTATTATATCTCCAAGATAGGATAAATTGAAGGATTCACCAACCATTACAATTTCCTCAAGGTTTGGAATGCTTTTTCAAGTAGCATTAAGTTTTTGAGAGAGAACATGAGTCATAAAGTTTGATTGTACCAGTTATAAATCTCTACGTCAGTAAACTACCCATTTTTAGTCTATCATTTAATAGGAAGCTAACAAAAATACCCATTTTTGATGGATAAAATGGCCCTTGACTTTACAGGAAGAATGCCAATCAATTTTAGGCCCTAAGGTACTTCAGACATACTTTGATGACAGACAAAATGGCCCTTGAATTGACAAGGAAAATGCCCATAAATTTTAGGCCCTAAGTCACTTCAGACATATTGTTTCGCCTCTTCATGAGACTCAAGGTAGAGGATGCTCATTTCTAAGAAAGGGCATATATGTATATGTATATGTATATGTATATGTATATGTATATGTATATGTATATGTATATGTATATGTATATGTATATGTATATGTATATGTATATGTATATGTATATGTATATGTATATGTATATGTATATGTATATGTATATGTATATGTATATGTATATGTATATGTATATGTATATGTATATGTATATGTATCTGTATATGTATATGTATATGTATATGTATATGTATATGTATATGTATATGTATATGTATATGTATATGTATATGTATATGTATATGTATATGTACATGTATATGTATATGTATATGTATATGTACATGTGTTGGTGCAATTCAAGCCTTCACAATTTGGCTTGGATACTATCTTGAAGACTCAACATGAGAGAAGGACTATAGGAACTTATGCTTATAAGTTCTTACCATTTTATCTCTTGTAAAAGTCTTAGTGACTTGGCATTTTATGTAATCACACCTAATTGATTGGAAGTCATGGAAAAGGTTGTTGTTTAATTGAGAGAATATCTCAATCAACTTTTAGGTGAAAGATTCTAAGAGATTGATTTGAATTCAAATTCAAATCATCACTCAATTCCTATAAAAACTACAAGGAAAAAGTCGCGAGTGGTCCTTCACCATTCCCGAGGCTAACATCTGTGATCATTGAGTGTGTGAGGTCTACTCTATAGCCTACACCTCTGAGTACCATTGGACTATGTTTATCATGTCAATGGGAATGTACATCAATATAATTTAATCCATACATTGTTCATATATCATATCTGTATTCTCTGAGTTGTCTACCTTCAAGTCTGTCAACTTTGAAGAAGCATATCTCGGTGATTTCTCAACCAAATCAAGTGATTCAAAGCACATTGGATTCAGCTCGAAGTTGTCTACATACGTACAAAATTTAAAGCATTTTGGTTCAGCCATTGCAGAGAAATCTCAGTCGAAGTGCTCACTGGTCTGTGTCTGCAGAGCTCCTAAAATATCGGGGGTAAACTTTATTTTGCTAAAGCGATTTCTCAGAGTATGGTTTGTCATTTCTTCTCATTCCACTTGCAAATGATAGCTTGTTAAGCTAATTTAATATGTCCAAAAGGAATTTGATCAATTGTAAGTGTGTTGGTCATACTGAGTGAAAGACTGAGCAGGTGTCAATACCAAAATAGCAAGTTTTCTTGGATTTTGAAGTCTCAAGTAGTCTGTTTTGATTTGATCATTACACATATCATTTGCAAAGTACATATATACTTTCTTGGTATCATTTGGAAGCTAAGCAAGTGTATTAATCATTCCTGGAGTCAAAGGAGGGCTGGTGTGAAGCAGGTTTAGCAGCACCTACTCAACCTCTGAGTGCATCCAACCATCCTCTCCCAACAGTGGTATCAGAGCAAATAAGGTAACATTCTCGGGAGATGGTTTTCCTTCATTCATTGACAAATTGGACAGGACAAATTACCAAGCTTGGTCTCTAAGGATGAAGACCTATCTACAAGGAAGAAGCTGATTTGGATTCATCTCAGGAGATGAGGAATTGCCTTCATTCAAAGCAAGAGGACTACCCACCAAGGATGAACAAGAGAGGCTCAACACATGGTGTGCAAAAGATGCATTGGCAAGGTCTTACCTTCTTAACTCTATATCTGATTTCCTTTTACCTCATATTAGGAACTGTAAGACTTCCCAAGAGACTTGGGAAACCTTGTCATCATACTTCTCTTCCAACACAAGGGCTAGGAAGAATCAACTGTGGATTGAATTCACAACCCTTAGGAAGCAGCCCAAGCAATCAGTCTCAGAGTATGTGACCAAGATTAAAGATGTGGCAGACCAATTAGCAAGCATTGGAGAGGAGATTGAAGAGGAACAAATAGTAAGGCAAATAACAAATGGACTCAAGGCAGATGATAAGTGGGAAAGCTTCACCACTGCAATGGATCTCTACATGGACATGCATACCCCAGATCTCACAACTCTCATGGGCCAACTATTCACACATGAAGCAAAGTTTACAAAGGCTGGAGATCAATCAAAAGGTAACAACCCCTCTGCTCTATATATTGATAAGAAGATTAAGGATAAAGGTAAAGGGAAGAAGCAAGAAGAAGAAGGATCTACCTCCCAAGCTAACTATGCAGGGAGAGGTAGATCTTCAAGAGGTAGAGGCAGAGGAGGTAAGTCAGGTAGGGGGAGACCCTACAACTCATCACCATGCAACATTTGTGGATTGTCTAACCATACCACAAATGAGTGTTACAGAAACTATAAGAATCAGAGAGGAAGAGGCTATCAAAGAGGTGGATACTCTCAAGGTAGAGGCAAGTTCAACCAACACCAAGGCTACAATGGATACAACAATCAATACAACAACAATTACAACCACAACCACAATAATAACTACCAAGGTGGATTCAGAAATAGAAGGGATTACAACAACTACACAGAGGAGCAAGATGACTCCCTATTGATCATGAATATGACTTCTAAGTCAGGTATCAATGATGATCACTTATTCTATATTGATTCTGGATGTTCTAATCATGTAGCTGGCAATGTGGCACTACTTTCTGATTTGGAAGAACCCAAAGGCAAACATCAAGTGCAGACAGGTGATGATACTAAACATTCTGTTGTAAAGATTGGTAATGTAAAGACTAGTGATGGTAATCAGAACTTATTGAGCAGAGTACTCTATGTCCCAACAATCACCAAGAACTTAATGAGTGTAGGTCAGATTGTGGAAAAAGGTTTACAGGTCAGGTTCAATCAACATGGAGCATATGTGGAGGACCCAAGACATGGATTCAGAAGGATAGCCAAGGGAGAAAAATCAGGTAGATTGTTTACTTTTGAGCTAGAGGACACAAAGAACATTGCTTTATACAATTACAAGGATCAAACACTTTCCGAATTAGAAATATGGCACAAGAGGTTAGGTCACATAGGTGAAAGGACCTTAAAGCAAATGTGCAGGGATCAATGTGTGCTTGGGATACCTAATGTATCCAAGCAACACATGATTTACAAGTGTGGAGCTTGTCAGTTTGGTAAGTCACAAAGGTTGCCCTATTCAAAGAAAGGTTTTATGCATGAAGACTATCTAGAATTGGTGCATACAGATGTTTGGGGACCTAGCAAGGAACCATCCATTTCAGGATCAAGGTACTATGTGTCCTTCATTGATGATTATAGCAGATGGACTGTGTTTTACTTTATGAAGCACAAGGATGAAGTGTTTAATTGTTTCAAAAGATATCTTGCACTAGTTGAAAATCAAACAGGTAGAAACTTGAAAAGACTAAGGTCAGATGGAGGAGGTGAATACTTCTCCAATGAGTTTGAGGACTTCTTGCAGGAAAGAGGCATCAAAAGGGAGATAACCACAAGGTACTCACCTGAACAAAATGGGGTAGCTGAAAGAAGGAATAGACTCATTGTTGAAACAACTAGGTCTATGCTTAATGAAAAGAAGTTGCCAAATTATCTTTGGGCAGAGAGTGTATCTACTGCCACCTATCTCATTAACAGGTTGCCATCAAAGTCACTTGATGGAATGACACCATATGAAGCTTGGCATGGTAAGAGACCATCATTGGATCATTGCAAAATCTTTGGTTGTATTCCCTCACAGGTAAGGGGAAAGCTAGACCCTAAAGCTGAAAAATGTATCTTCATTGGTTATGATTTGAATAAAAAAGGGTACAGATTCTACAACCCAACAAACAAAGGCTTCAAGGTAAGCAGAGATGTCATCTTTGATGAGAATGTTGGTGCAGACCAATCACCAATTGAAGGCTTGAAAGATCAAATGATGAAGGAAGAATCAATTCCTAAAGTGTGGAAGAAGATTACATTCAGAGGACAAGAGAAGTGTACACATATGTACATTAGCATAGTCATAGATGACTTAGATCATTTTGTTCAGTAAGAATTATGTACAAATTATCTATAAATACCTTGAGAAAAGTCGGGGCATGTATGAGAGCATATGTGATAATAGTCAGAAGTCAAGAATGAGGGAGATAGAAGTCATGAGATAGAGGAAAGTGAATTTGAGTTAGCTCTCATCACTCAGTTGTACTTCTTCTGAGTAAATGAAAAGTTTTGCGCCCGATGTTTCTGCGTGTTCTCCTTCTTCAGTGGATCAATTGTGAAATGCTTTTGTACAAGTCTAAGTTGAGAGTTGCTTGACCTCTGTGCAAAGTTTTAGCTTCCAATTGTAATCAGGCTGAGTGAATTAAGTGTAGGAACATTCATATGTGAAGTATGTTCACTGGTTCCTAAAACAGGCGCATATTTCGAAGTTAATGTTTTGGTCATTTCTCCTAGCACAGTTTAAAGTTTTGCATGAGTGAGGGCTTAATCTTTAAGTTGGAAGATAAGCTACTTACGTCTAGAAGCATTTTGTAAAACGGGTTCTATTCAAGGAGAACCAAGTCTTAAAAGTTACAGGTGTAAAGTCGACTGTTTTGGATAACAGTTTCTGACATAGGTAACTTGTGAAATAAATTTCTCAAGTTATACTTAACCTTTTGAAGTGATTCAACTTGGAGTAGATGCGCAATCTCTAGGAGATGATTCATACAAAGTTTCATCAAAAACTTTACAGATTTGATAGGTCAATGTGAATGAACAATGCAGCAGACTTTTCTGTGTATCATCTTCTTCACAGATTTGTTAATTTCTGATAAGTTAGCAATTGATCCTCTAAATTAGTAAAGTGTTTGACTTACTCTTGGTATAGAGGTGTTCTAATCACAAGAGTAAGTTGTTCTTTTGGAGATTAATTTTCTCCATCAGAGAATGACTCATGGTATGAGAATGAATGCAGGAAGGTTAGTCTACCTTATGATTTAGAAGAGGAATTTCCAAAACTCTCAAAGGAAGAACCAATCCAGAAGGAAGACTCAAGTTTAGAAGATGATGACACAATCAATCTTGAAGAATTCAAGGCATGGAAGTCCAGAGGAAAGATGAAGATGAAGAAGCTTGAGGATATACCAGAATCTTCAAATCAAGCAATGAGGAGATCTCAGAGAGAAAGTAAGAAGCCTATCAGATATGGGTATGATACATCTCTTGTAACTAAGCATTCAATTTATCTTGCAAAGGACTTGTTAAGTGAAGAACCAGGTACATATGAAGAGGCAATCACCAAACCAGAATGGAAAGGAGCTATGGATGAAGAAATGGAAGCTCTCAAGGAGAGTGACACATGGGACTTAGTACCAAAGAAGGACTCTATGAAAGTGATAGGATCCAGATGGATCTACAAGCTAAAGAGGAACTCTGATGGAACAATCAACAGGTACAAAGCTAGGTTGGTAGCCAAGGGTTTTGCACAAACCCAAGGTATTGATTATGAGGAGACATTTTCACCTGTGGCTAAGATGCCAACAATCAGAATTTTGGTGAGTGTAGCTGCATCCAAGAATTGGAACATGTACCAATTAGATGTCAAGAATGCTTTCTTGAATGGATGGATATCTGAAGAAGTCTACATGTCACAACCACCTGGCTATGAAGATCCCAAGAAGGTAAATTATGTTTGTAAATTGAAGAAGGCTCTGTATGGTTTGAAGCAGGCACCTAGAGCATGGAATTACAGGTTGACAACCTATCTCCAAGACCAAGGATTTATAATGAGCAAGGCAGATACATCATTGTTTATCAAAAGGAACAATTCAGAGGTAATCTATCTCTGTGTTTATGTTGATGACATCATCATTACAGGAAATGATGTCAGTGGGATTAGACACATCAAAGGACAGATGATGAAGGAATTCAAGATCAATGATCTTGGATTATTAAAGTACTTCTTAGGTCTTGAATTGATTTATACAAACTCAGGTATCTTTATCACTCAAAAGAAGTATATTCAAGACATGTTGAAGAGGTTTAATTTGCAGGATGCTAAAGTCTCAAGCACTCCAATGGAGGTCAACCTAAAGCTTAGTGCTCATGAAGGTGATGAAGTCCAAGACATTATAGGATACCAAAGTATGGTAGGTAGTTTGAATTATGCTACCTTAACCAGAATTGACATAGCATATGGAGTTAGTGTGCTAAGCCAATTCATGCACAAACCAAGGGTACCTCACCTAGAGGCAGCAAAGAAGATTTTGTAGTATCTAAAGGGAACTCAGAACCATGGTTTGTACTTTCCTTATACATCAGATATTGATATTAAAGTATATTCAGATGCAGATTGGGCGAGATGCAAGGATGATAGGAGAAGCACATCAGGATACATATGTTTTGCAGGTGATAAACCTATTTCTTGGTCAGCCAAGAAACAACCTACAGTAGCTTTGTCATCTACTGAAGCAGAGTATAGAGGGCTAGCCAATGCCACTCAAGAAGCTATCTGGTTGAAGCTTTTGTATACAGAGTTAGGCCTATACACAAGGCCTCCAATTATCTTTGGAGATAACACAAGTTCACTTCACCTTGCAGCTAATCCAATATATCATGCTAGGACAAAACACATAGAGGTTCATTACCACTATGTGAGAGAAAAGTTGCTAAGCAAAGACATTCAATTGACTTATGTGTCCACTAATATGCAATGTGCAGATTTACTTACTAAAGCTTTGGATGGAAACAAGTTATGCAAATTCAAATCCATGATTGGATTGCAGGATGTGATTGAAGAATAAAGCTGAAGACTTGAGCCAAAATGTTTGGCTTGAGGGGGAGCTGTTGGTGCAATTCAAGCCTTCACAATTTGGCTTGGATACTATCTTGAAGACTCAACATGAGAGAAGGACTATAGGAACTTATGCTTATAAATTCTTACCATTTTATCTCTTGTAAAAGTCTTAGTGACTTGGCATTTTATGTAATCACACCTAATTGATTGGAAGTCGTGGAAAAGGTTGTTGTTTAATTGAGAGAATATCTCAATCAACTTTTAGGTGAAAGATTCTAGGAGATTGATTTGAATTCAAATTCAAATCATCACTCAATTCCTATAAAAACTACAAGTGGTTCTTCACCATTCTCGCGGCTAACATCTGTGATCATTGAGTGTGTGAGGTCTACTCTATAGCCTACACCTCTGAGTACCATTGGACTATGTTTATCATGTCAATGGGGATGTACATCAATATAATTTAATACATACACTGTTCATATATCATATCTGTATTCTCTGAGTTGTCTACCTTCAAGTCTATCAACTTTGAAGAGGCATATCTCGGTGATTTCTCAACCAAGTGATTCAAAGCACATTGGATTCAGCTCAAAGTTGTCTACATACTTACAAAATTTAAAGCATTTTGGTTCAGCCATTGCAGAGAAATCTCAGTCGAAGTGCTCACTGGTCTTTGTTTGCAGAGCTCCTAAAATATCGGGGGTAAACTTTATTTTGCTAAAGCGATTTCTCAGAGTATGGTTTGTCATTTCTTCTCATTCCACTTGAAAATGATAGATTGTTAAGCTAATTTAATATGTCCAAAAGGAATTTGATCAATTGTAAGTGTGCTGGTCATACTAAGTGAAAGACTGAGCAAGTGTCAATACCAAAATAGCAAGTTTTCTTGGATTTTGAAGTCTCAAGTAGTCTGTTTTGATTTGATCATTACACATATCATTTGCAAAGTACATATATACTTTCTTGGTATCATTTGGAAGCTAAGCAAGTGTATTAATCATTCTTGGAGTCAAAGGAGGGCTGGTGTGAAGCAGGTTTAGCAGCACCTACTCAACCTTTGAGTGCATCCAACCATCCTCTCCCAACAACATGCATATGTACATGCATATGTATATGCACATGTATATGTATATGTATTCGCATATGTATATGTGCATGAATATGCATATGTATATGTATATGCAGATGTATGTGTACATGGATATGCATATGTGTATGTGTATGCCTTCTCTGACCCACAATTTGAAACAGCGATGAGACAATCAGCCTAGTTGTTAGACGTTTCAAATAATATGTGGATAGGTGTCCAAGGATGAAGCATGCATCTGAAGGGGAAGATGATAGAAGGCATGCATTGATATAAAGGAAAACCTAGTCAAATACCTAAATCCACCACAAACTTCTCTTAGATCAGAATATGCATCAAGTGTGATCTTTTGTACAACATTAATAGAAGGGTTAGTAGGCATGGTAGCTAAGAATATGGGATAGATGTCCTAGGAGGGAGCTTCCATCTCAAGAAAAGATGTTTTTTTTGTTCCTACATGGTTCAAGAGGTGAAAAACTAAGAGCTGTATTCTACATCAAATGACTTTACACTATTGATGCTCGTTTAAAGGAATGCATTCCTTTAGTCGATAACTTGGCCAAAGACTTAAAACCACCACAAACTTCCTAGTTCATCAAACTCTAAATTTTTCATAATTGAGAGCTATAAGGCCCAACATATGATTATAGTTTCCCGGAGACAAGTTCATTGGATGAAGATATTAGCAAAAATATAGTTCTCATTCAAGGTTGTCGAATTTTCTATCCTTAAAGTAGATGTCTGGTTAAAGATATGGTCTTATCACAAGGTGATGACTATGGAGTCTTTTTTATTATATCCCCAAGATAGGATCAATTCAAGGATTCACGAACCATTATGATTTGCTCAAGTTTTGGAATACTTTGTCAAGTAGCACAAGTTTTTGAGAGGGAACATGAGTCATAAAATCTAACTCCACCACTTATAACTCTTTGCATCGTTGAACTCTTTGATTTTGAATCATTATGTTTGGATTTAGACACACATCATCAGTTTAGAAGGTTTCACTTCTTCCAAGTCTTGAGGACAAATATTTGTTCAAGGGAGCGAGGAAAAAGTTAACCTATTTGTGAGTTGGTGCAAATAGATTGAGGACGATGGGTTGAAAATTGTAAAAACATCTTTTGAATTCTAAAAGTTCTCATGAAGGTTCATGATTATAATAAAGCAATAACAACTTGTCAAGCAAGACAAAAGAAGGTACCCAATAAGCAACTTTATGGCATGCTCAAGTTATGATAAGTTGGGGCCATGTTAAGATTATAAAGAACCCTAAAACATGGTTGTAACCATGAAGCTAGATAAAGCATGTCAAAGGCAAAAGAAAAATTACCTTTTAAGGATAACACTTCTCTAAGGAGTAGTGATGGAGTTTAAGTTTTTAAAATTAAAATGGGTTAAACGCAAAGATTGGGAAGTCTTTAAGCTTCAAAACTTGGGGAAAACATTCTTCAAATGCTCGTTACTAGAACATGCATATTTTTTCGCCTACTCATAAAATTGATCTTTTTCAAGAACTAAATCCAAAGTATCATTCAAAGGAATATATACAACTAAAAAGATCCCCAAAAAGTCATAAAATTGAGGCTTGTCAAGTTTAGGGGTCTCTTGCGAAAAGGAAGTGGCTTTTTTCCATTTTTGGTTTTTGGGATGAAGTGAATGCTTTGGAGTGAGCTAAGACAAGAAAGAGATAAATATAGCATCTAAACACTTAAAAAAGCTCAAAAAAAGTTTTTTAACAATCATAAGAAGCACATTGCTTGACATTCTTCAAATGCTCTAGAGTAGGAAATTCATTTTTTTTCCACCCCTATTTTTGTCGATTTGGAATACCCAAAGATATTAGAGGAGAGAATGTAGACCAAGGATGGATTCTTACACTAAACAATTTACACAAGAGCGAGAAACATTGGTGCTTGGCATGTTTGAAATGCTCTTGACTAGAGCTTTTTGTTTTTGCAAGTTCTAAGTTCTTTCTTGTGTTAAAGGGCATAAGAAAAGTGCGATTTACATTAAGGACTATTCCATCACTTTAAGATCAAAAGAAAAGTGAGAAATTAGTCATGTGGTATTTTTCAAATGCTCTTGAGTCAAAGCATTTATATTTTGCCAAGCGTGGTTTTGGAAAGACTTGGAGTGACCAAAGGCTTTAGAGAACTAGAAATCACTTTTGTATATACTTTATCATAATAATTATTGGTACACTTATGTGTTCCTCGTGTAGCTTTGATGTGAACCTTTTCCCTATACATGGGCAATTTTTACTCTAGTGTTGGCTAGAGGTTTTTTCCCCATGTTCCACATACTTGATACTCTCATATGTGGTGGTACTTTGTACTTAGGGATATTATTCAGCTCTTACTTCAGTTCAGTTCATCGATCAATAGAGAGAGCTATTCCAGCCATCGTCTTCTCCGTGTGTCTTGTTGCATTTGTGCTCTTTGTGTGTGCTTCTCGTGTGTCTCTCGCACTTCTACACACACCCAACAGTGGTATCAGAGCAGGTTCAGTTTCTTCTCAAGTTTTGGTTTTTTGCGTCGTGGCACGCGCGCACTTTAACAGTGCAAATCGACTTCAGAGCATAGAAGTGTGAATTTCAGCAGCCCGAAAACATTTCCACCAGGTGCGCTGGGGTTTTACCCCCATTTCAAAGCCATTCGTGCAGTCAAAATCGCCATCAGAGTGACGGTTTGTGAGCTGAAATTTCAGCACTCATTTCAGTTTTCGTCGAAGTGAAGATTTTGTCACATTCTTGTTCCTTAGTGAAATGGCGGGCAGCAATGACTTGTTTGGCATGCTTCAAGCTGAAGATAAGCTTGATGGGACCAACTATCCGATGTGGTCTTACATGATGAAGCATGTTCTTGTTGCAAAACAACTTTGGAACATAGTGGCAGATGTAGATCGAAGACCGGCAGGTGCTTCTACTTCACAGTCTACTGTCATAGATGGAGCTTCTTCTTCGAGTACAGTGGTTTCTCCTTCTCCACCTACACAAGAGCAGCTTAGATGGGATGGAAAAGATGCTCAAGCTCATGCTTTGATTGCACTTTCAGTGAAGCGTCATATAGTTCCACACATTCGGTCATGTTCTACATCACGACAGGCATGGGATACTCTTGCTTCTTTGTATGCCGTGCGTAATGAAGCACGTGTTGCATACTTGAGGAAGCAACTTGAGGATGTATGTATGGCTGAAAATGACTTAGTGGATGTATATGTGACACGCATCAAGGACTTGAAAGAGCAATTGGCAAACATAGATGAGATCATTCCGGATGCATCACTCATTTCTACATTGTTGAAAGGATTACCGGAATCTTTTCAAAGCTTTGCTACTACACTCCGTTTGGTTGCAAAAGGAAATCCTAATATGTATGCATTTGATGAGGTTGTGTCTCTTCTCTTGCAAGAAGAGCAATCTAGAGTGAATAGGAGTGGTTTGATTGAGGGAACGCAAGCACTTGCTATCTCACAAAAGGGGAAAATCAAGTATGGTTCAGCTTTTGGTTCATCAAAACCAAAGCCTCAAGCTTCCTCTTCCACTCATTCCTCTAATGATGGTGATTTGCAAAAGAAGAAGAGATGCAAATATTGCCGAAAGGCTGGTCATACTATTGTCAAAACTGTTGAAAATTTCCAGCCACATATGGTTGAACATATGCGACAAAATATGGCTGAAACTGAGCATGAAATTCAGCCCACGCATGATGTACATATTGAAGATGTTTTACATAATGAACGCATGTCTATCAAGAGTGCACAATCTATGCTAAAGTGGCTGAAACAAACTTTGCAGGACAGCAAATTGAGTGCACTTTTACTTGGTAGAACAAGGTCAAGCTCTCACCATGCATCAAGTAATTTTGTGGATTATTCTCTTATTGCTACAACATGTAATGAAGAGCCACTTTTTCTTGAAGATGCATGTGACGATCCACAATGGATGAGTGCTATGCAATCAGAAATGGATTCCATACATAGGAATGGTACTTGGGTGTTATGTGAATTGCCAAAAGGAAAGAATGCCATTGGTACAAAGTGGGTTTACAAGATTAAGAGAAAATCTGATGGTAGCATTGATCGCTACAAAGCTAGATTGGTTGCCAAAGGATATGCGCAACAATATGGCATTGACTATGAGGAAACTTTTGCATCTACTTCACGCATGACTACCATTCGTACCGTGGTTGCATTGGCTGCCCATCGAGGTTGGAAAGTGCATCAATTGGACATAAAAACAGCCTTCTTGAATGGAGATTTGCAAGAAGAGGTTTATGTGAAGCAACCTCCTGGATTTGCTATGAAAGGGAAAGAGCATATGGTTTGTCGCTTGCATAAAGCCTTGTATGGTCTCAAGCAAGCTCCACGTGCGTGGTATGACAAAATACATAAGCACTTGATTGCTCTTGGCTTCACATGTAGTCCGATTGAAAGCACACTCTATGTACGCAAAAATGGGGCTGATCTTATAGTGCTTGTTCTTTATGTTGATGACATACTCTTGACTGGGTCATGTGATGCAAAACTTGACATTCTTATGGCTGATTTGCAGCATACTTTTGATGTCACTTATCTTGGTCTTTTGAGTTACTATCTTGGCATCCAGTTTGTATCCGTTGAGGGGGGAATTGTTATGCATCAAGCAAAGTATGTTGAAAAACTACTTCAGCGTTTTGACTTTGAGGATTGCAAGCCAGTTTCCACACCAGTTGAGACAGGATTTAGATTCTCAGTTGAGGATTCCAGTGATGCATTTGACACTTCTCTTTATCAGCAGGCTGTGGGATGTCTTATATATGCATGCAACACAAGGCCGGATATACAGTATGCAGTTTCCCAGTTGAGCCAATTCATGCATAGCCCTGGCACTAAGCATTGGCAAGCGGTGAAACGTGTGTTTAGATATCTTCGAGGCACTTTGAGCTTAGGTCTCTTTTATGGCAGAGATGTTCAGCCATGCTTGCATGCTTTTACAAATAGTGATTGGGCTGGTTGTTATGATACTCGCGTGTCCAGTAGTGGTAATTGCTTTTTCCTTGGAGACTCATGCATATCTTGGTTGAGTAAGAAGCAACCTACAGTGGCGACATCAAGTTGTGAAGCTGAGTACAGGGCAGTTTTCATAGCGACAGTGGAGTGTATATGGCTGAGACGCCTATTGATGGATCTTTGCATGGAGATTGATGTTGCTACGCATATTCTCACAGATAGTCAGAGTGCTTTGGCTGTTGCACGAAACCCAGTGTTTCATGCATGGACCAAACATATTGAGGTGCATTATCACTATGTGAGAGAGCGCCTTCATGCAGGAGATATTGATTTGGTATATGTGCCTACACAAGATAATGTGGCAGACATATTCACCAAAGCTCTTCCACGGCAAAAGTTTGAAGCTTTTCGCAAAGCTTTAGGCTTATTACCTTGTGGGGGCTGATCTGTCACTCCCTATATGTATTCACATCATTCGCTCCAGGGGGGTTTGTTACACTTATGTGTTCCTCGTGTAGCTTTGATGTGAACCTTTTCCCTATACATGGGCACTTTTTACTCTAGTGCTGGCTAGAGGTTTTTTCCCCATGTTACCACATACTTGATACTCTCATATGTGGTGGTACTTTGTACTTAGGGATATTATTCAGCTCTTACTTCAGTTCAGTTCATCGATCAATAGAGAGAGCTATTCCAGCCATCGTCTTCTCCGTGTGTCTTGCTACGTTTGTGCTCTTTGTGTGTGCTTCTCGTGTGTCTCTCGCACTTCTACACACACCCAACAATTATCACAAAAGAAAATGAAGAGAACTTGAAACTAGCATTTTTCAAATGGATTGAGAAAGAGTATTTCATTTTCTCTTGAAATTTCATGCACAAGTGAGGCTTTTTGGGAGTTTCAAAGCAAAATACATCAAGACACAAGAGAATAGAACTACATTCTCACCCCAAACCACAAAAAGAAGATCTAGAAAATTCTAAATGCTCTAGGAAAAAAGCAATTGTTTTCTACCATCTAAGAATTTTGACCTATCTAAGTGATCTCTTCAAAGATGTTGCAATCCTAGAGTGTTTAGGAGGTGAATCCTTACCGCAGAAAATTTTAAAGATTAAAAACATACTCTTCCAAATGGAAGAAAGGACTTTGGAAGTTAGGCGACTCTATACCTGGAGATTTGGTTTTTTCACATTTTTTGTCCAAGGGCTTGCAAGGGATAGTGTCCAAGGTTGGACTATAAGTATTAGTGGTCTTTGAGTCTTCACAAAAGAATTTCATAAGAATCCTAGACGGTGCATTTGTACTTGGTAGGATTTATAGAATTTCATAAGAATCCTAGAGGTTGCATTTGTACTTGGTAGGATTTCTACCAAAAGAAAGGATTTTTATACTTAAATTAAGCTTATTTGTGAGATTTGGAAGGATTATTGATGTGTGTGTATTGAAATTGTTTCGCTTTTGTAAAATTCCAATACTAATTCTATACCCGATTTCCCAAGGAGAGAGAATGGGATCTTCCACATCCACTTCTACTCTTAGTCCAAGAAGAATCTATTGGTAATACTTCAATTAACAATTCTTGATTTCATTGACTTTAATATTTTCTTTTGAGACAAAATATACTAGGTTTAAAATATTCTACAATTTGCACAAAATGACACCTTAGCAATTTTTAACGCTATTGCTCATTTGCTTCCTCAAGGAAATTGTTCACAAAATTTCCCCCTTGCAAACTTTGATTTCTCTGAAATATGGACATTCAGGAACTTCCTTTTTGTCACCTATGCTTCCAAATCCCTATGGCCAACCATTCACCTTTATGGTGGTGCATATCGCAAGTATAAGTGCTTAACCATATGCATGGACTACTTTAAACCTTGAGAAGCAAATATGTGCATAGCCTTTATCCTTAGTTTATACCTAAGGAGAATTATCAAATTATTTTTATCTATCGTAAAAGCCTTGATGACTTAAATTCGAGTCTCAAGGTAAGTCTAAAAGGAGGGAAAATCCACGAATCATATTTGAATTGAAAATTCAAATTCGTCGTTGAAAAGTGATTGGAATCTTTTGGTTGAGTCATCAACACCTACCAACTAGAATCAAGGGAAAAAGCTTATATATACTTCAAGGAAGAAGTCGCAAGAAGTGACTAAGCTCTTACTCACTTCTAGAGTGGCCCATGTACTCATCTCTCAACCATTGGAGTCTTGCAACACCTCCAAGCATTGTACTTTTCATATCAATACATATACCTAAAGTTTCATCATCATCTTGAGCTACTATGTACCATTGTTTGTGTATTGTTCAAGTTTGCTCACTTCTTAGAGTCATTGAGGTGAATCTATGGCCTCATTGTCTCATCCAATTCTTGAATCATAAAGTTAACACCCTTAAGACTATGTATGAAAACTCTTGATGATTGAAGCGCTAAATGGAGAGATTTGGATCAATCTCTATGTCTTTGTATATGTGTTATTTGCTTCTTGAAACTTCACGATCACACTTGTGCATTCTTAACAACACTTCTCACTCCTTAGTCACTCTAAATTCAGGATATCATTTGCAATAGCTCATTTACCTTGTTATTTGAATCTTCGTAGAAGGATTTTGCTCAATTCGTAGCAACTTAGGAGTACTAACATTTTTTGAGTGCCTCCTTTCAAAAATAGAATGTTTTCTCTTCATGTTCAGAATCTTGAAATAATCTATCTTGACTTACACTTTAAGATCAATGCTCCAAAGCAAAATATTAATATTTATGTATCATTTGCAAGATTAGGAAGTCTATGAGAGAGTCAAAGGTGGAATTAGGCACGTCTAGAGCAAGATTTTACAAAGACCCTCTCATCTCTCTTGGAGTTAGACGTCTGCGAAAGCACGTGAACAGCGCAAGGAAGAAGAAGAAGCTTAGAGCTCAACACATAATACTGAATGTATTACCACTAGAATGTACAAAGATAAGTAGCCCGTTAGGGCAATAGGCGTATATACAAGCCGGGGGGAAAAAACCTCCTAAACAGGGAAAAAGGTGCCCCGACAGTCCTAGTGTGTTCACACACATCACAACCTAAATATATCAACAAATCCCCGCTAGGAGTGATTCGGTGAACAAGAAGTTGGCACTCATGTATAAGGAAGTGCCAAGCTATGTGGAAATCACTCCACAAAAGGATATAAGCCCAAAGCTTTGCGGAAAGCTTCAAAGTTCTCCCTAGGCAGAGCCTCCATGAAAAGGTCTGCAATGTTCTCCTGCATGGGCACATACGCCAAGCTGATCTCCCCAGCAGAGAACCTCTCCCTAACATAATGATAATGCACCTCAATGTGCTTAGTGCAAGCATGTGAGTGAAGATGGTGGTGGCAGAAGATTGACCAACACCCAAATCAGCCATAAGGCGTCCGAGCCACACACACTCAACAGTCGCTATGAAAGCTGCCTTATACTCAGCCCCACAACTGGAAGTGGCCACAGTAGGCTGCTTCTTGCTCAACCAAGATATACATGAGCTACCAAGCATGAAGCAAAAGCCACTATTGGACACACGAGTTTCATAGCAACCAGCCCAATGAGAGTCAGAAAAAGCATGCAAATCTGGTGGTAGTGATCCCCCCTTGGGATAAAACAACCCAAGTAGTCGAGTACCACTCAAGTAGCGAAAGATGCGCGTAACCACCTACCAATGCTTGACTCCTGGGCAATGCATAAACCTCCTCATCTTTGAGACAGCAAACTGAATATCTAGCCGAATAATGCATAAGTAAATCAAGCATCCAACAGCCTGTTGATAGAGAACAGCATCAAATGCATCTTCAGCATCATGAAGACTCAATCGTAAACCTTTCTCCATAGGGGTGGCAATAGGCTTACAGTCTTCAAGGCCAAAATGCTCCAATAATGTGTCAATATATTTCTTTTGACACAAAGCCATTTCACCATCAACTTGCATAAATTGAATCCCCAAATAGTGATGCAAATGCCCCAAATCAGACATCTCAAATGAGGCATGCAAATCAGCCTTAAAATCAACAATATGCTTCTCAATAGGAACATCGATCAACATGTCATCAACATAGACAACAATGATCAAAAGCACATCATTAGCACACTTAACATATAAGGTGCTCTCAGTTGGATTGTTCTCAAAACCATGTGCAATCAGATAGGCATGTATCTTCTCATACCATACTCGTGGTGCTTGCTTTAAACCATATAATGCCTTCTTTAACCTGCACACCTCGTTTTCATGCCCTTTCTGCACAAAGCCACGGGGCTAAAAAACATACACTTCTTCATGCAAGTCACCATTCAGAAATGCAGTCTTAATGTCCAACTGATGTACATTCCAACCATGATGGGCTGCAAGTGCACATATGCTCTGAATAGTAGTCATACAGCATGTAGGTGCAAAGGTCTCATCAAAATCAATGCCTCTTTCATGTGCATAATCCTTTGCAACAATCCTAGCCTTATACCTGTCAACTGTACCATCAGGTTTACGCTTCAGCTTGTATACCCACTTAGTACCAATGGCCTTCTTGCCAGGAGGCAAGTCACATAAAGACCAAGTACCATTCTTCATTATTGCATCATATTCAGATTGCATAGCAGCCATCCAATTTTTTGAATTTTGCGCTTTATCAAACGAAACAAGCTCAATCTCATTATAGCGACTAGATGCAGCCATAGCATAGAAATTTGATGCACAAGAGGCATTATGAGAGCCTGATCGAGTACGATATGACAGAGGTGCATCTAATTTGCTATTACGTAAGATTTGCACCAGCCATTTTGGCATAGTTTTTGCATGCTCAATATCAGCTCTCTCATCAATAAGTGCATCATGTAAATGTGAATCGGAAATGGAATGATCTGCATCATCACATGAAACCTGCAAAGGTTGAGAAGTTTCCTCATTAGGACTAGCACTAGACTGTCCACCTGTAAAAAGAGGGAGCAAAGTATCATACATGTCTTCGGAGCTAAGAGATGTCTCGTTAGTACATGAAAGCAATGGCTGAATAACATCTTCCACAAAAAACAACATCACCGCTAACCAGAATGTGTTTAGTCTCTGCATGATACAGACAATAGCCTTTACTTTCAGAACTGTACCCAGCAAAAATACATTTTACTACTTTATCATCCAATTTTTTGCGATGTTGTTTGGGCATTAATGAATATGCCAAATGTTGGAGTTAGACGTCTGTGGAAGCACGCGAACAACACAAGGAAGAAGAAGAAGCTTGGAGCACAACCACACAATACTGAATGTATTACTAGAGAATGTACAAAGATAAGTAGCCCATTAGGGCAATAGGCGTATATACAAGCCGGGGGAAAAAAACCTCCTAAAGAGGGAAAAAAGTGCCCTGGCGGTCCTAGTGTGTTCACACACATCACTACCTAAATATATCAACAAATCCCCCCTGGGAGTGATGTAGTGAACAAGGAGCTGGAACTCATGTATAAGGAAGTGCCAAGCTTTATGGAAATCACTCCACAAAAGGAAGTAAGCCCAAAGCTTTGCGGAAAGCTTCAAACTTCTCCCTAGGCAGAGCCTTCGTGAAAAGGTCTGCAATGTTCTCCTGCGTGGGCACATATGCCAAGCTGATCTCCCCAGTAGAGAATCTCTCCCTGACATAGTGATAATGCACCTCAATGTGCTTAGTGCGAGCATGGAACACAGGATTCCTCGCAACTGCCAATGCGCTCTGACTGTCAATGAAGATGGTGGTGACAGAAGACTGGCCAACACCCAAATCAGCCATAAGGCGTCTGAGCCACACACACTCAACAATCGCTCTAAAGCTGCCCTATACTCAGCCTCACAACTCGAAGTGGCCACGGTAGGCTGCTTCTTGCTCAACCAAGATATACATGAGCTACCAAGCATGAAGCAAAAACCACTGGTGGACACACGAGTGTCATAGCAACCAGCCCAATTTGAGTCAGAAAAGGCATGCAAATCTGGCGGTAGTGATCCCCCCTTGGGATAAAACAACCCAAGTAGCTGAGTACCACTCAAGTAGCGAAAGATGCGCTTAACCGCCTTCCAATGCATGACTCCTAGGCAATGCATAAACCTGCTCATCTGTGAGACAGCAAACTGAATGTCTGGCCGAGTAATGCATAAGTAAATCAAGCATCCAACAGCCTGCTGATAGAGAACAACATCAAATGCAATTCCAGCATCATGAAGACTCAATCGTAAACCTGTCTCCATAGGAGTGGCAATAGGCTTACAGTCTTCAAGGCCAAAGCGCTGCAATAATGTGTCAATATATTTCGTTTGACACAAAGCCATTCCACCATCAACTTGCATACACTGAATGCCCAAATAGTGATGCAAATGCCCCAAATCAGACATCTCAAATGAGGCATGCAAATCAGCCTTGAAATCAGCAATATGCTTCTCAATAGAACCAGTGAGCAACATGTCATCAACATAGACAACAATGATCAGAAGCACATCATTAGCACGCTTAACATATAAGGTGCTTTTAGTTGGACTGTTCACAAAACCATGTGCAACCAGATAGGCATGTATCTTCTCATAGCAAGCACGTGGTGCTTGCTTTAAACCATATAATGCCTTCTTTAACCTGCACACCTGGTTCTCATGCCCTTTCTGCACAAAGCCACGGGGCTGAAAAACATACACTTCTTCATGCAAGTCACCATTCAGAAACGTTGTTTTAAAGTCCAACTGATGTACATTCCAACCATGATGGGTTGCAAGTGCACAACTGCTCCGAACAGTAGTCATACGACATGTAGGTGCAAAGTTCTCATCAAAATCAATGCCTCTTTCCTGCGCATAACCCTTTGCAACAAGCCTAGCCTTATACCTGTCAACTGTACCATCAGGTTTATGCTTCAGCTTGTATACCCACTTAGTGCCAATGGCCTTCTTGCCAGGAGGCAAGTCACATAAAGACCATGTACCATTCTTCATTATAGCATCATATTCAGATTGCATAACAGCCATCCAATTTTATTAATTCTGTGCTTCATCAAAAGAAACAGGCTCATTTTCATCACAGAGACTAGAGGCAGCCATAGCATAGCAATCTGATGCAAAGGAGGCACTATGAGAGCCTGAACGAGTACGATATGACAAAGGTGCATCTAATTTGCTGTCATGCAAAGTCTGCACCAGCCATTTTGGCATAGTTTTTGCCTTCTCAATATCAGCTCTCTCATCAACAAGTGCATCATGTAAATCTACATCAGAAATGGAATGATCTGCATCATCATATGAAACCTGCAAAGGCTGAGAAGTTGCCTCATTAAGACCAGCACTAGACTGTCCACCTATAAAAAGAGGCATCAAAGTATCATACATGTATTTGGAGCTAAGAGATGTCTCCTTAGTACATGAAAGCAATGGCTGAATAGCATCTTCCACAAAGACAACATCATGGCTAACCACAATGCGTTTAGTCTGTGGATGATACAGACGATAGCCTTTACTTCAGAACTGTACCCAACAAAAATACATTTTACTGCCTTATCATCCAATTTTTTGCGATGTTGTTCAGGCACTAATGCATATGCCAAACAACCAAAAACACACAGATGAGCAACAGATGGCTTGCGGTCATGCCAAGCCTCATATGGAGTGATAGACTGCAGCGCTTTAGTGGGACACTTGTTCAGTACATATGTTGCACACATGACAGTCTCAAGCTAGAAACTATGTGGTAAAGCCTGACTCTTGACCATGCACCTCGCCATCTCCATGAGTGACCTGTTCTTTCGTTCAGAAACTCCATTCTGTTGAGGTGTATACGGCACTGTACACTGGTTTTTATCCCACGTTCAGCCAGAAATGCATTAAAATCAGAAGACATATATTCCCCCCCTCGATCAGAACGGAGGGTGCCCATTTTACATGCTGACAGATTTTCAGCCAAAACCAAAAAATGTTTAAAGCACATGAACACTTCGGACTTTTCTTTGAGTGGATATACCCATGCATGCCTGGAAAAATCATCAATGAAAGTCACGAAGTAAAGGTAATTCCCAAAAGAGGGTGTCTGCATAGGACCACAGACATCACTATGTACAAGCTGCAATTTCTGCGTAGCCCGAACTGAACCATCTTTTGGAAAGGAGGAATGTTGCATTCTGCCCAAAATACAGCCTTCACATACATGTTTTCCAGGTGCCTCAATCTTGGGCAAAGAAGACACCATATCAGCTTTGGATTGCCTTTCATCATCAACCGAAGAGTAGAAGGCAAACTCTGATATGAATCAGGAAGACCATTCAGAACGGTCTGTACAAGTGAGCTATCTGGTATAACGTCATCAGCAGAAATCAACTATTCCTTCAAATCTTTGATCTTTGTTAGGAAACTGTCCATAGAATCACCTTCATTCATGTGCTCACTCTCCAACTGTTTTCGGAGGTAAGCAACACGAGCCTCATTCCTAGCTTGGTACAATGTGGTAAGTGTATCCCAAGCATCCCTAGTTGTTCTGCAAGAGCGAAAATGAGGAATAATGGCATGTTTGATAGACAAAGCTATCAATGTTGGGCATCTCTGCCATCCCAATGAATATGCTCTGCAGTAGGTGCAACAGAAACAGCAGCACGAACAGGAATCTGTGGAATATCATCTTCGACACCATCTTCATCAGCTCCAACACCTGTATTTGTAGTACCTGTCGTTACAGGTGTAACAAGACGTCTTTCAACACCCTGCATAATGTTCCACAATCCTTTTGCAACCAAAACATGTCGCATCATATAAGCCCATAATGGGTTGGTAGGAGTCTGCCTCTTGATCATACACCTCGCCATTTCCATGAGTGACATGTTCTTTCGTTCAGCAACTCCATTCTATTGAGGTGTATATGGCACTGTACACTGGTGTTTATTCCACGTTTAGGCAAAAATGCATTAAAATCAGAAGACATATATTCCCCCCTCGATGAGAATGGAGGGTGCCCATTTTACATGCTGATAGATTTTTAGCCAAAACCAAAAACAATTTGAAGCACATGAACACTTCGGACTTTGCCTTCAATGGATATACCCATGCATGCCTAGAAAAGTCATCAGTGAAAGTCACGAAGTAAAGATAATTTCCAAAAGAAGGTGTCTGCATAGGACCACAAACATCACTATGTACAAGCTGCAATTTCTGAGTAGGCCAAACTGAACCATCTTTTGGAAAGGAAGAACAGTGCATTTTGCCCAAAATACATCCTTCACAAACATGTTTTTGAGGTGCCTCAAGTTTGGGCAAAGAGGACACCATTTCAGATTTCTGCACGCATAGCAAACTGGCAAAATTCAGATGACCAAGGCGTGCATGCCAAAGCTTTGCATCTGACATTGCCTGAGAATCATGTACTGCACATGCCAAATCATTTACAGATCTTTCATAGTCTATGAGCTTATACAGTCCACAACATAAAATGCAAAAAGCAATAATCACATCGCCATTTGATAGATCATGAACTGTGTATCTATCATCAACGAATTTCACAACGAAGCCAATCTTCGCTAATACAGAAACTGATAACAAATTTTTCTTGATCCCTGGCACAAACAAAGCATCTGACAAAGTGAAAGAACTACCATCAGCAGTAGTCAAAATGATCTTACCAACTCCCGTAACAGGATAAGAGGAGTTGTTGGTGCATGTAACAGTATTCCCTATAGGGGCAGTCTCGAGTGAAGAGAACAAACTACGCTGCGAGGTAATATGTTTGGTCGCCCCATTGTCAAAGTACCAAACATCTGAGTCTACTGCAGACATGCACTGCTCATGAGAAGATGGGTCAAAACTGCAAACACTAGTAAACACCCATTCTTCTTCCTGCACAAGATTAGCAAACTCTGTTTTTGGTGTAGAGGCCTTTGCAACAACCATTCCAGCCTCTTTCTTCTTTGCCTCTTTAGTAGTCAGTTTTGGATAGTTCTTTATGATATTATCATTTCCTTTATAATACTTGCAAAACAGTTTTTGTTTTTCTGATTTCTTTTCATCTTTGTCTTCCCTCTTCGATTGTGCAAAATTAACAGGTTTCTGCTTACTAGTTGAAGAGCTCCATTTCCTTTGCCCTTCTGACTAGCCAAGAAAGCTTGATCTGCAACATGGATAATGGACCTGTTCTGCCTGAACTGATCCTCTTGCAACAAAGTAGAGACTAACTCCTCAAAAGACAAGGCATGGGATTGCCTTCCATCATCACCCAAAGAGTAGAAGCAAAACCCTAATATGAATCAGGAAGACCATTCACACCGGTCTGCACAAGTGAGCTATCTGGTATAACCTCATAAGTAGAAATCAAGTGTTTGATCTTCGTTAGAAAACTATCCATAGAATTACCTTCATTCATGTGCTCACTCTCCAACTATTTTCAAAAGTAAGCAACATGAGCCTCATTCCTGGCTTCGTACAATGTGGTAAGTGTATCCCAAGAATCCTTAGCTATTTTGTAAGAGCGAATGTGAGGAATAATGGCACATTTGACAAACAAAGCTTTCAATGCATGTGCCTGGGCATCTCTGCCATCCCAATGAATCTGCTCTACAGTAGGTGCAGCAGAAACCGCAGCACGAACAAGAATATGCAGAATATCATCATCTTTGACACCTTCTGCATCAGCTTCCGTACCTACAGTTGTAACAGTTGCACGTGTGATAGGACGTTTTTCAACACCCTGCACAACGTTCCACAGTCCTTTTGCAACCAATACATGTCACATCATATAAGACCATAACGGGTAGTTGGTACCATCCAACTTATCCTCAATAGCCAACATACGGAATACATCACTGCTTTCAGCCATGGCCGGTGACTAAAATACCTTGATGCAAAAAATTGACTGTATCTCAAAAAGTTGAACAAAATTACCTAGAAAAATTTTGCTAGACATGTAGTAGACTTTGAGACGCTTATACTGGTGAACTAAAACTAGTATATACCTTTGGCACAGAAAGATGAAATAGCCTGCACAAGCGCTATGATAGTGCGTTCGAAGGCCGAAACGAGCTCAGATCATGATTTCGGCACCACACAACAAAGCTCTTTTGATCTCGGAAACAGGTTGATTATGCTTACCGAAATTCATGTGATTCTGAGACTGTAACCGGAGGAGTGTTGACGATGCCCTAGATGAAGTGACGACCTGCTCTGATACCAATTGTTGGAGTTAGACACCTGCGGAAGCACACAAATAGCACAAGGAAGAAGAAGAAGCTTGGAGCACAACACACAATACTGAATGTATTACCACTAGAATGTACAAAGATAAGTAGCCCATTAGGGCAATAGGCGTATATACAAGCTAGGGAAAAAAAACCTCCTAAAGAGGGAAAAAAGTGCCCCAACGGTCCTAGTGTGTTCACACAGATCACTACCTAAATAAATCAACAATCTCTATACTCTCCCATCACCTCTTCATAGTGGTACAGAGCTTCATCATAGCACATACATTATGGGTGATGATTTTCCTTCTTCAATTGAAAAATTGGATCAAATTAACTAGTCAAAATAGTTTCTAAGGATGGAAGCATAGCTGCAAGGAAAAAAAGATTATGGATACATCTCTAGAGATGAGCTGATGTCTGTGCTAAGGACCGAAGGAAAACCAAATCAAGAAGACCAAGAGAGGTTGAATACATGGTGTGCAAAAGATGCTTTAGAAAGGTCGTATATCTTAAATTCTAACTCTAATTTTGTACTTCCATGCATTACGGGCTGTAGGACTTCATAAGAAACCTAAAACCCACTTGGAGCATTCTTCTCTTCAAGTACTAATGCCAAGAAGAATCAATTATGAATGGAGTTCACCTCTCTCAAGAAGCAATCCAAGTAGAGTGTCACTGACTTTTTTAACAGATAATGGACATTGCTCACTAATTAGGAAGCATTGGAGAGATACCAAATGAATAGCAAATAATCAAACAAGTCATCAATGGAATCAAAGCAGATGATAAGTGGGAAGCATTCATCATTGCCATTGTTGCATATGTACATGCAAGTACTAGATTTCAGCAGACTCATGGGAGAACTCTACTCATGAAGGAAAGACTATGAAGAAAGGAGATACACAAAAAGGTAATCAATCCTTTGCCCTATACAATGGTAATGGTAGAAGAAAAGATGCTTAAGCAAAAGGGGAGAAGTCTAATCAAGAAGCAATTACCTCCCAAGGTAACTTTGCAAGTAGAAGGAGAAGTTGAAAAGGAAGGGGTAGAGGAGGTAGAAAAGGCAGGGGGCGATCTCAAAATTCCTCATCTTGTTCTATATTTGGACTCACAAATCATCTCATTGAGCATTGTTTCAAGTGTACAGAGTGCATGCACAGAATCAAAATGGAAAGAAGAGTGTACTCAGAAAATGAAAGAGTGTGAGAGTCAAAGTGAGTAGACCATCAAATGGGAAAACTCACATGGATTAGAGTGAGCTTGGCAAGAGCATGGACTAGGCTCCTCAAGCTTTTAAACAAATAAAAATGGGGGGAGAGGACCTCCTTATATACAGTTGGAAGGGGCTCGCCAAAGTACATCATATGTGGGATTATGCTCCTTAAAGGACAATGAATACATAGATAGAAGCAAATGGCAAGGTACCAAAATAGAAAAGAGATACAATATAAAATGGAAATGGAGTGCCTCTTCGATACAAAATGGAGATGCACTCATGCGGATACAAATGGAAATGATGTAGGAGAAATCGTGTCTTCAACACCCCCTCTATAGCTCCATTTTGGAGTGACTCTATTGAGGACTCAACCATTCTGATTCTAAGCCACTCTTTTCCAAAGTAGTTTTACTTGAGAACCACTCTTTTGGAAAAGTAGCATCAATTGAGAACCATCCTTTTTCAGAATCTATCCAGACACCACTTTTGTGGATTGATTCTCCACTACCCTTTATCTGGAAAGGTGCTACTTAGAAAGAATGGTCTACAATGCTTTGGTTCATGGATCAACTCTTGAGGAAAACCTTGATAGTTATGGGTTTTTGATTCAAGACCTCCTCCTTGCCCCATTTAAGACACATCGACTAATCTAGCTGGATTTCGTGTCTTAGAGAGCATAAGAACCTATACTTAGTTCTAGTCTCAAGATTTTTATCCTAACAATTAAGTGAGCAATGAGTGTCAAAATTCAAATCTATTTGAGTCGGCCAAATACTTAGATCATATACTTATGTTCTAAAATTCTATCTCTCTCTCTCTCTGTCTCTCTCTCTCTCTCTCTCTCTCTCTCTCTCTCTCTCTCTCTCTCTCTCTCTCTCTCTCTCTCTCTCTCTCTCTCTCTCTCTCTCTCTCTCTCCCTGTGGAAAGATTTTTGTCCTCAAAAACATAGCTAAATATAGCCTTGAAGCTATCCCCCAAGACTCATGTTCTAAACCACAAGGGACATGCTTTAATCATTCATTCTTCCTCTATTCCAATGAGAGGGAGAGAGAGAGAGAGAGCACAAAAAACCTCCAATCTTGAGCAATTTGCAAGTGTGCACACACAGGGGCATTTGAAATTCGGGTAGCATGTAGGCAAGGGCATTATGCACACTTGCAAGGGTGTTGATGGGCTATGCACACCCAAAAGTTTCCTTTTTTTTTTTAAATAACCCTTGCAACAATTCTTACATGGCGCTTACTTTATTTTGCTATACTTTTAATTGCACCTAGCGTATTTGCAACACATATAGCTATGAGCTTCACTACACACAAGAGCCTCCATGATGGTGAAGGGGTGGAGTAGAACCTCTAAAATGTGAAGGAAGGGGATATGAAGCAAGACAATGAGGATCTTATTGCCCATAACTACTACACTAGCAAATCTTGTTCAAAGATGATGATGCTCAAACCACAATCACCATGAAAGCTCTGATACAAATGCAATAGACTTTCCACTTAGACAAATCTCGAATAGATGTTTGTTCTCCACCCAATCAAGCCTCGTATATATAGCTATTGAGGAATCAACCACTTTGATTCTAAGCCACTCTTTTCAAAAGCAACTTTACTTGAGAACCTTTTTTTCTTCTGGAAAATAGCACCAATTGAGAACCATATTTTTTAGAATCTACCCACACCACTATTTTGTGGATTGATTCTCCACCAGCCTTATCTAGAAAGGTGCTTAGAAAGAATGATCTACAATGCTTCGGCTCATGGATAAGCTCTTGGGAAAAACCTTGATACTTGTAGGTTTTTAAATCAAGACATCCTCATTGCCCCCTTTAACACTTATCCACTAATGTAGGTGGATTCCTTGTCTTAGAGAGCATAACCTATACTTAAGTGTAGTCTCAAGATCTTTGGCCACACAGTTAATTAACCAATTAGTGTCCGAATTCAGATCTATTTGAACCGACCAAACACTTAGATCATAGACCAAACCCCCCCCATCCCCCACCCTAGAAAGATTTTCATCCTTCAAAACATAGCTAAATATAACTTTGAAGGTATCCCCAAAACTTCATGTTCTAAACCACAGAGAACATTCTTTAATCATTCATTCTTCCTCTCTTCCAACTCAATGGGTAGAGAGAGAGGGGGGAGAGAGAGAGAGAGAGAGAGAGAGAGAGAGAGAGCAATGAACCTCCAATCTTGGGCAGTGCACAAATGTGCACGAACAGGCAGAGAGAGAGGGCAGAGAGAGAGAGAGCGGAGAGAGAGACAAAGAGGGGGAGAGGGAGAGAGAGAGAGAGAGAGAGAGAGAGAGAGAGAGAGCAAAGAACCTCCAATCTTGAGAAGTGTGCAAATGTGCATTTGAAATTTGGGCAACATGTAATTAGGTGCCTTATCCACACTTGGGAGTTTGTTGGTGGACTACACACGCCGAAAAGTTTTCCTTTTTGTTTTTTTTTTTTTTAAATAGCCTCTGCAATGATTCCTACATGGCATCAACTCTATTGTGCTATACTTTTAATTGTATCCAACTTCTTTGCAACACATATAACTATGAGATTCACTACACATCAGAGCCTCCAGGATGTTATTGCCCGTAACTACCCCATTAGCAAATCTTGTTCCAAGATGAAAATGCTCAAACCAAGATCACCATGAAAGCTTTGATACCAATGTTATAGAGTTTCCATTTAGCCAACTCTTGAATCGATGTCTGCTCTCTACTTAACCAAGCCTTGTATATATAACTATTGAGGACTCAAGCACTTTGATTCTAAGCCACTCTTTTCAAAAGCAACTTTACTTAAGCACCATTTTTTAAGGAAAATAGCATCAATTGAGAACCATCCTTTTCAAAATCTATCCACACCACTCTTTTGTTGATTGATTCTCCACCACCCTTTATGTAGAAAGGTGCCAGTTAGAAAGAATGGGTGGAAATGCTCCAGCTCATGGAGCTCTTGGGAAAAACTTTGCTACTTGCAAGTTTTGAGCACAAGACCTCCTCCTTGTCCCTCTGAAGATTTATCAACTAATCTAGGTGTATTCCTTGTCTTAGAGAGCATAAGAACCTATACTTGAGACTAGTCTCAAGATCTTTGGCCAAACAATTAAGTGATCAATCAGTGTCGGAATTCATATCTATATGGACCAATCGGACACCTAGATCATAGAACTACTTTATAACATTAGACTTATAGACTTTCCTCAAACTATCTTATAATTAAAGGCTCAAAGGATTAAAAAGTCACTGATGCAATAGTTTCTAACTCATCTATTCACTATTTTTTGGTAGTATTATAATGTAGACCTAGACCACTAAAGGTAGTGGTAATAGGCCAGTCGTAGTAGGTGATGAACACCCAATAAATATATCCCAAAAATAAAATAATTCTTCTCTTTATAGAGGAGGTTGAAAACAAGAAATAGGTGGGTACATGATGGCTAGGCTTGGCCCTAGATCATCTCACATAGTTCTTTGGGAAAAGGATGGTAGATCATCTCACGTCTTTCTCAATGCATGGGGAAGATAGTGGCTTTTTTTAGAGATGGTTTAACAAATCTTAGATACCTTCTTTTTAAGGGGAAGGACACAAGGAAGCAGCAGATGGAGAGGACATGTACATGTACTACATGGGTTTCAATGGGAGAAACTATTTGAAGATCTTCTATTATGCCTCCAGATATGATTTTTGATGATAGAAATGGAGGAAGAAAATAGCGTAAAATAGGCCTTAACCACCAAAGATAACAGTATTAGTCCACCAAATAGTAGGTGATCCACACTAAAATATGGACCGAAAATAGAACAATTCCTATATTTAGAAAGGAGGTTAAAGATACAAAATATGGGGCTACATTATGGGGAGATTCAACCCCAAATCATCTCACGTGGTTCTCTGACAAAAAGTGAAACTCAATGGTATTACATAATTGAATTTGGATTTGCTATTTGGTGATATGATTGAAATCACATATCTCCTTTTGCATAATTTTGTGCCAACTTTGAGGAGAGTGGGAACTCATTGAAAAAGAAGGTACTCATGGAAATAACAATGAAGATCAACTTCGTTCCAAAAATGCAATGCTCTATAGAAAGCCATGAGAAACTAAAATAAGGAGGTGAATCTCAAAGTATTTGGGTAATGTACTTGTGTTTTCATATTTATGTATTACATCTCTTTGTGTAGCTATCTTTTTTACTTTCCTTTATAGTTGTTATTGAAAAAATTGGGAACAAAGTCCATAAGATTCAAAAAAGGAAATGGAGGATTTGAAATGTAAAAATTATATCACATGACTTGTAGAAGATGACGATGAATTATGATTTGTTAAAAAGACTTTCATTCCCAATGACCTGTTGGTACAACTTACAAATGTGCTAGGATTTCTAATTTTAATGATGAATGAATTGAATACTACTTTTATAATGTTTTAAAGAGGTATATCTTTCACTTTAAATGGATATGTTATTTTGGCTATCTAGGAGGCCCTTATTCTATCTTAAACTACTTATTCATATGACGTTTTAGCTATCCCGAAGGCTCATGATACCTTAAACTACTTATTGATATGATATTTATACTAGTTATAAATTAAAAGTGATTAGAAGAGGAATATATTGAATGTGGCTCTAACTTTGATCATTAAAAGTTGGGTTATCATCATGCATGTGTGTTTAATTCCGATCATTACATCGTCAACCTACTCTTTCATTTACAATTGAGAAAACGAAGAACACACAAAGGATCTTTTTTATCCTCAAAATTTTTGAGGTCTTAATGTCAAGTTGATTTTTGAATTCCGAACCCTAGTCCTCATAATCCAAATTCCTTGCTGTCTTACATTTATGAACCTCGCTGATTTCTATATCCTATAAGTGGGTCCTTTCTCTTGAGTAGTGTGGTTAATTTTAGCTTCAGAGTTATTATGCTAGAACTAGCTGCACACAACCATATATGATGTTTATCAGAGTTTACAAGATTCTTGCTCATGTAATATTCAATGACTTTACTTGTTTTACCGATTATAAGTGAAAATAAAGAACTTGAATACAAGGAAATATATTGGACTAACATCAAAGATTTTGATAAATTGTTTTTCGTTAGTGCGCTAAGGAAGGATAAAGAAACTTTAGCATGCTTATTTGGGGTATCAGTGAGTCCACCATAAAATCTTGTTGGTTAAATAATTAAGATT
Organism: Ceratopteris richardii; assembly: GCA_020310875.1. Lineage (NCBI taxonomy): Eukaryota > Viridiplantae > Streptophyta > Polypodiopsida > Polypodiales > Pteridaceae > Ceratopteris > Ceratopteris richardii. Next base: position 155,646,193 of record CM035418.1, on the reverse strand, counting down.
CTTTATTCTATGTACATTGAAGTGCACTAGCATCATGTTATGGAGAGATTGAGGTAGACTATCATTACAGGGAGAGACTTTCTACTCAAGAGATAATTTTGGCATATGTGCCTACACGAGGTAATGTTATAGACCTTTTTACAAAAGCTCTACCTCATCAAAATCTCGAAGATTTTCACAAAGCTATGGGTTTACTCCCTTTTGTGGATTGACCATGGATCTCCAAACACCAACAAAATGAATTAGCATCTTACTATGCTATATGGAAATCTTGTGCACCTTTGTCATAATTTCCAAACGATGATTCAATGCAACAAACTTTCCACCTAGTCAGCTCTTGAATGAAGGCCTGCTCTCCACCCAACCAAGCCTTGTGTATATAGCTATTGAGGACTCTACCATTTCAATTCTAAGCCGTTCTTTTCAAAAGAAAATTTATTGGAGAACCACTCTTTTGGAAGAGTAACATCAATCGAGAACCATCCTTTTCAGAGTCTATCCACACCACTCTTTTGTGGATTGATTCTCCACCAGCCTTTATCTGGAAAGGTGCTAGTCAGAAAGAAGGGTCTACAATGGTTCGGTTCATGGATCAGCTCTTGGGAAAAACCTTCATGCTTGTAGGTTTTTAACTCAAGACCTCCTCATTGCCCCCTTTTAAGACTTATCCACTAATCTAGGTGGATAAGTCCTTAGTCACTCTAAATTCAGGATAGAATTTGGAATAGCTCATTTACCTTGTTATTTGAATCTTTGCAAAAGAATTTTGCTCAATTCGTAGCAACTTAGGAGTATATGTATATGTATATGTACATGTATATGTATATGTATATGTATATGTATATGTATATGTATATGTATATGTATATGTATATGTATATGTATATGTATATGTATATGTACATGTATATGTATATGTATATGTATATGTACATGTATATGTACATGTATATGTATATGTACATGTATATGTATATGTATATGTATATGTATATGTACATGTATATGTATATGTATATGTACATGTATATGTACATGTATATGTATATGTATATGTATATGTATATGTATATGTACATGTATATGTATATGTATATGTATATGTATATGTACATGTATATGTACATGTATATGTATATGTATATGTATATGTATATGTACATGTATATGTATATGTATATGTATATGTATATGTACATGTATATGTATATGTATATGTATATGTATATGTATATGTATATGCACATGTATATGTATATGTATATGTATATGTATATGTATATGTATATGTATATGTATATGTATCTGTATATGTATATGTATATGTATATGTATATGTATATGTATATGTATATGTATATGTATATGTATATGTATATGTATATGTATATGTATATGTATATGTATATGTATATGTATATGTATATGTATATGTATATGTATATGTATATGTGTATGTATATGTATATGTACATGTATATGTATATGCACATGTATATGTATATGTATATGCATATGTATATGTGCATGTATATGCATATGTATATGTATATGCAGATGTATGTGTACATGGATATGCATATGCATATGTGTATGCCTTCTCTCACCCACAATTTCAAACAGCGATGAGACAATCAGCCTAGTTGTTAAACGTTTCAAACAATATGTGGATAGGTGTCCAAGGATGATGCATGCATCTCAAGGGGAAGATGATTGAAGGCATGCATTGATGTAAAGGACAACCTAGTCAAATACCTAAATCCACCACAAACTTCTCTTAGATCAGAATATGCATCGTGATCTTTTGTACAACATTATTAGAAGGGTTAGTAGGAATGGTAGCTAAGAATATGGGATAGATTTTTTTGACACTCAAAGTCAAGGACAAAGCATGGAAGCACATCAAGGAAGTGGAAACACAAGAAGAAGGAGCATGTAGGGAGCTCCAAGAAGCACATGTCAAATATTCAGAAGAATTCCCTATAAAAATAGTGATTTTTATCACAAAAAGCCATTGTAAATACCATTTTCCATTTTTTCAACTCCAGTTTGTTCAAGCCAAGGATTCCTTGAGCTTGAGGATATTAGAACTATCATCCTACCAATTTTCATAATTTTTAGACTCGGTTTGAGCCTCCAAATAAGCCCTGGAACCTTATTTTTAACTAGGTCGGACACTAGGTCTGGACAAGGCCAAAACCACTCAAAAAACTATAAAAGAGCTAGAGAGCTCATTTTTGAGGTTAGCTTGTTGTAGATTTGAGCTTGGTAAGAGATTCCTTTTGTATGCAAAAATCCTCCATTGTTCCACTCTTTGCTCTTACTAAGGTGTGCATGTGTGTGTATGTGTGTGCATGCTTGTGTGCTTTCACTCAGGCACTTGTGCCATCACTCATTCACGGTCTTCATACTAGTCCTCTTGTCTCCATGGATTGACATTTATGAGGTGGATCTCCTCAGGTTGGTACTTGCCATTATGCTAGAGTGACACCAAATTTGGCACCGTTGTCGGGGAGAGGGCTTGGAGGACAAGCATATGATGGTAAGACATAGAGAAGCGACGTTCGAAGGTAAAAAATCACCATTTTCAGTTCAGTTTCTGAGTTTTTCTTCATCTTCATCTTTACCATCACCACCATTTCCTCCCATCTTCACCTTCTCATATTTTTTTTTCTTCTTTGACTGTAGATTCCCTATTTTCACCTCTTCATCTTCATTCATGTCTGTGCGAAGAGTTCAGACAGAGTCAGAGCTGAAGCATGTATGAAATACAAAGGTTTGCACTATGAAATCACCAAAAATTGGAGTGACTATATCACGGAGTGAAATGACCTGCATCTGGTATTGTGAGTTAGACAGTTTTACGATTGAGTTTTCATGATGTTGGAGATGCATTTGATGTTGTTCTCTATCAACAACCTATTGGATTCTTGATTTACTTATGCATTACTTGGCCAGATATTCAGTTTGTTGTCTCATAGATGAGCAGGTTTATGCATTGCCCAGGTGTCAAGCATTGGTAGGTGGTTAAGTGCTATCGGGAAGGAGATAAGGAGGGAGAGAGCGGTGCGGGGTTGGATCAGGCCCCGTAGGTATGGGTTGTTCTCCCCATTCGGCAAGCGGAGTCTAAACACTGGGTACCTCGCCTTGGTATGGTGATCATATCATATGTCATAGGCCTACGCCCTCGGGAAAGAAAGACAAAGGCCCATGTGTGTATGCTCGTAAGCGTCGTGGATGAAAAATCAAAATACAATGCTAGGAAACAGAAATCACTGGGCTCAATGCACCAAATAATCAGACTATGGTCAATGATACAATGAAAATACAATTGGTGTCATCCAATGAATAGCTCTCAATAATACAATGATTCCCGCTACAGTGCAGATCAGTGATATAGTATGTCGTTAAAGTGCAGATCGGCCAAATACAAGATAGACTTCCCGCTACAGTGTGAGAAGACACCCACAAGTTTCAGCTTCGGTCTTTGGTCAATGCTTTACTTCATATAACCCACAAGTTTTCTTCAATCTTTGGTCAATGCTTTACTTCATATAATCCTCCAACATCAAGACCTAGAGAGGTGATCCATAGAAGAGATCCATGGGGGCAGGAACTCTTTACTTCAGTTTTCAAAGCTTCTTTCTTTACTTCATATAATCCCTCAACATCAGTACCTGGAGAGAGTCTGCGGGGAACTCTTTACTTCAATCATCAAAGTTGTTCTTCAATACTCTTCACTTCAAATAATCCTCCAACATCAATACCTATAGAGGCGATCCACAGAAGAGATCCACGGGGGCAGGAACTCTTTACTTTAGTCTTCAAAGCTTCTTTCTTTACTTCATATAATCCCTCAACATCAATACTTGGAGAGGCGTTCCACAGAAGAGTTCCACGGGGGCATAAAAAATAATCAATAACAGATACAAAATTTAAAAGAAAAACATTCATATCTTAAATTCAATACTATACATATCCTTTCCTTTTGTTTTTATTATAGTTCTAATTTATATGTTTTCCCTTTTTCTTTTAATAGCATTCATCAAGTTGTCTTCCCATTGCAATATCCTGAGAAATTTTGCACCAAATCAGGTTGTACACTAGTAATAATTGTTTCCACTAGATTGCTTCTAAGCTTCACTCAAAATAAGCAATGCTGAATCGTTCAAGAGATGAATGAAAATGACTGTCCAATCTCATAGTTGTCCCATTTCAGTGGGCCACACATGCATTAATAGGCAACAATCTTCAATCAATTTCAGCCATAGGGATGATACCCTCCACTGCTTCGGCCATATGTAGATGTATTTTTGTATGAATTTGAAGGGTCATACCGACCTCCATAGCTGCTTCCTAAATAATGTCCATCACCATAGGCTCCACTTCTCATCCCTCTTTCTTTCTCCTTTCCTTCTTCCCTCCTTTCTTCCTTTCTTTCTCTTGCTTCCCTCTTGTCTTCCTTTCTTTATCTTCTCCCCCTCCTTCCTTCTTTCCTTCTTTCTCTTCTTTCTTTTCTTTCTTTCTTTCTTCTCTTTTCTTTCTTTCTTTCTTTCTTTCTTTGTGTCTGTCGCGATCCACCTCCTTCTCTCTCTCTCTCTCTCTCTCTCTCTCTCTCTCTCTCTCTCTCTCTCTCTCTCTCTCTCTCTCTCTCTCTCTCTCTCTCTCTCTCTCTCTCTCTCTCTCTCTCTCTCTCTCTCTCTCTCTCTCTCTCTCTCTCTCTCTCTCTCTCTCTCTCTCTCTCTCTCTCTCTCTCTCTCTCTCTCTCTCTCTCTCTCTCTCTCTGTGTGTGTGTGTGTGTGTGTGTGTGTGTGTTAGCAGTCGCCCATGAGTCTCTCTCTCTCTCTCTCTCTCTCTCTCTCTCTCTCTCTCTCTCTCTCTCTCTCTCTCTCTCTCTCTCTCTCTCTCTCTCTCTCTCTCTCTCTGTGTGTGTTAGCAGTCGCCCATGAGTCTCTCCCTCTCTCTCTCTCTCCCCTCTCTCTCTCTCTCTCTCTCTCTCTCTCTCTCTCTCTCTCTCTCTCTCTCTCTCTCTCTCTCTCTCTCTCCCCTGTGCCTTATCTGTTCCTTGGTGTTCGAATCAAAATCACCATTTCTCTTGTTCTTGTCTTGTACATAATAACCCTGCCTAGAACTTCTCTCTCACGCATACATACACAGCATACCTTACCACCATTCCCAGAGATCTGACAAGTGATATCCATATCCATCAAATGTTCTCTTGTCCTTTTAGGGAACAAGCATGTAGTATATCTATCCTAGATCAACTACTCTACCTGCTAAATTCAAGATGAAAAAAAAGCTTCTGTAGCAGCACACCTATTCTATGACACAATCATTTCAAACAGGTTCTGCATATGCCTCGTCTACCTCAGATTTGTAAAATATCACATAGACCCCCCTCTCTCTCACCCATACATAGTATGAACACAAAATTAAAGCATGAATGTGAAATTAATGAATAAGAGACGGGTAAGGAGTTTACGTGGAGAGACGTGCCACAGAAGAGTTCCACGGGGGAGAAACAAATGAGATTTCGACCCCTATTTATAGGTTTCCCTCCTTCCCCTTGGACTTCTCTCTAGAGACTTCTAACCTCCTTACTCAAGCTTTCTATTTTTAGAATTCTATTTTTGGAATTCTATTTTTGGATTTTTCTCTTTTTATTTTTCCAAGACTAAGGTTTGGTTTCACACCTATATACAAATTAAATCAAATTCAAAGCTTAGACTTCAGATACATAATAAACCTAAGGTTCCAACCTAGGGTTTTCGATTGGGGAAATTAGGATTTTCCTATGATTAAGGTTAGGCACTTTAATTTAAGGAATTATTTATAGTTACGACCTAAACTCCAAGGGTTTCTAAGGGTCTAGGTTAGGTTTTTATGAGGTAAAACTCGGGTTTTCAAGGGCCAACCTACGTTTTTCAAGGGTCAAACCCTAGGATTTTAAGGGCCTAAAGTTAAGCTAATGAACTATTTACAAATATACAAGCCTAGAGTACATAATTGACATGATTTTGCATCTCATACTTAATTAAATCAACCAAAACATGCATAGATTATAACTCTTTCTCGGTCAAAACATCACACCATAACCAGAAAATCAATGAATTTGAACAGATTTGATGTAGACTTCCCTGAGGGATTTCATCCCGATATCTGGCCCCATTAAACCTGAACATCATCTCGATGGCCCAACCTGTGAAATCCAACCAAAGCGTATCAGGAATCTTTTGAAAAGTCTTTTTAATTTTTATGTTTCTCTTTTCAAAATTTAAAACATGATCTCATGCACTCCATGCAACTTTATAAAGATTAGTACAGATTTTAGAAAAGTAAGCATATGCAAGTTTCACAAATGTCTTACTATGTTCCTGCTTTCGCAATCAGACAAGTAACCATATGACTGAATTGTAGGCTTTGTAGATCTTTTGTTCATTCAACTTGTTCAGATCCAAAAAATCATCCTAAGTACTAGCATATACTAAGCTCTACTAACTCAGTTTGTAGAATATACCCTCATTCCTCTATTTATCCACCACTATCCAACTCTCCATTATATCTTTTTCTTTTCTTTTCTTTTTATTTTTATTTTTCTTTTTATTTTTCTTTTCATTTATTTTGCCACTCACTAAAATTGGAAACATTTCACCTTATTAATTTAGTTCATCTTCATCATAGTTTGATCCAACTTTTCTTCAATTTCCCTGATTTATTGTTCTTCATTAGCATCAGCATCAGTATCATAAGCATCCTCCAATATTATCATCATCATCAATCATCATCAACAATCATGATAATCATAATCAATTATCACCATTCATCATCATCAATCATCATCATTCATCATCTTCATCATCATCGTCAATGATCATCATTCATCATCATCATCCAATAACTCTTGATCATTCTCATACGTTTTTTATTATGATTCTTCTACGATCATCCTTCAATATTCACAAATATATCTTGAAAGTTAAATTTTTACTTCTCTTGTTCTTTTTCAAAGACTTAGAAGGCTTTGCAGTTGTCCTTACATTTCCCTCGATTTGCTTGATAATATCACCAAGCAGCTGCTTCTTTGCTTCATTAACTCATTTATCATATTTTCTATCTTCTAAGTAAATAAAGCATCCAACAACCTGCTGATAGAGAACAACACCAAATGCATCTCCAGCATCATGAAGAGTCAATTGTAAACCTGTCTCTATAGGAGTGGCAATAGGCTTACAGTCTTCAAGGCCAAAACACTGCAATAATGTGTCAATATATTTTCTTTGACACAAAGCGATTCCACAATGAACTTGCATAAACTAAATGCCCAAATAGTGATGCAAATGCCCCAAATAAGACATCTCAAATGAGGCATGCAAATCAGTCTTAGAATCAGCAATATGCATGTCCTAAGGACAAGTGAGCAACATGTCATCAACATATACCACATTGATCAGAAGCACATCATTAGTACCATTAACATATAAGGTGCTTTAAGTTGGACTGTTCTCAAAACCATGTGCAATCTGATAGGCATGTATCTTTTCATACCAAACACATGGTGCTTGCTTTAAACCATATAATGCCTTCTTTAACATGCACACCTGATTTTCATGCCCTTCTTGCCCAAAGCCATGGGGCTGAAAAACATACACTTCTTCATGCAAGTCAATATTTAGAAATGTTGTTTTAATGTCCAACTGATGTACATTCCAACCATGCAAGTGCACAGATGCTATGAACAACAGTCATTCGGTAAGTAGGAGCAAATATTTCAACAAAATCAATACTCTTTCCTGCGCATAACCCTTTGCAACAAGCCTAGCCTTATACCTGTCAACTATCCCATCAGGTTTACGCTTCAGCTTGTATACCCACTTAGTGCCAATGGCCTTCTTGCTAGGAGGCAAGTCACATAAAGATGGGTACCATCCAACTTATCCTCAATAGCCAACATACAGAATACATCACTCCTTTCAGCCATGGCCAGTGACTAAAATACCTTGATGCAGAAAATTGACTGTATCTCAAAAAGTTGAATAGAATTGCCGAGACGAATTCTGCTAAACCTGTAGAAGACTTCGAGACGCTTATACTGGCGAACCAAAAATGGTATATACCTTTGGCACAAAAAGATAGAATAGCCTGTAGAAGCACTGCGATAGTGCATTCGGAGGCTAAAACGAGCTCAAATCGGGATTTCGGCACCCTGAGTATACTCATCAAATTTCATGCGATTCTGAGACTACAACCGGAGAGGTGTCGATGACACCATAGATGAAGCAATGACTTGCTCTGATACCAATTGTTGGAGTTAGACTTCTACAGAAGCATGCGAACAGAACAAGGAAGAAGAAGAAGCTTGGAGCACAACACACAATACTAAATGTATTACCACTAGAATATACAAAGATAAGTAGCTCATTAGGGCAATATGCATATATACAAGACGGGGAAAAAAACCTCCCAAAGAGGGAAGGAAGTGCCCCAGCGGTCCTAGAGTGTTCACATACATCACTACCTAAATATATCAACAAGTAAAATAATCTTCATCAGTTATTCCTAATTGTAAGTATACAGCACAGGGTTTTTCAAAACTCTGCTTAATTTTATTCTGTAAGGTCTTTAATAACTTCTTGACTATATCCCCATCCAGCAGCTGTGCTTCAAGACTTGAACTACTATCTTTGATGATCATACACGTGTACACTTTTTTTTCCTTGCTTGGATTAGAAATCCATCATTTTCATAGCTTAGATCGTAAAAAGAAGAATTTAAAATGAACAAAATGATTGAAGAACAGTTTAGGAAATACAAGGAACTATTTAAGGAAATGGAAATTAACATGAGTGAATCTATAAAATCAAAGTTTGGTATTGTTATGACCTTAATGCAAATGATAAATGCAATATCTGATACTATTCAGCTAATGGGCATAAGTATTAAAGACGTAAAGAAGGGAAATGGATTCTGAGTTTTTAGAATTGAAACATAAGGTTGAGTTGTTGACCAAACAAGTTAAGGACATACAAATATTGAAATGTGATAATGAACATGAGGTAAAAGTCAAGCATATCTACACATAAACAATCATTAGGTCTTACAAGATCCACGCCTAGAGTGATACCTAGGAAATCAAGTTGGGTTGAGAAGAGACCTATACGATGTTTTTGGTGTGACCAGTATGGACATATGTTTTGGGATTGCATAGCATATGAAAGTGCATGAAGGCATAGTTTAGTAAGTGATCATGAAAATATAATTTGTGAATACCAAGATAGATCACCTTTGCATTGAATGTAGGAAAAGGTGGGATGAAGGAATATTTTTAAGAGACCAAAACTAGATCAAAGTCATTTCAAAAGATATGGAAACCAAAAACTCATGAAGATAATAGATCTGATGAACAAACGAGTATGTATCTATTGAGAGTCAAGAGAAACCTCTTGAAGAAACCAAAGGTAGACAGATAAAGGTTGAAAACACAATATTGAGCAGATATTAAGAGAACAAATGGAAATAGACGATAAAAGAGAATCTGATAGAGAAATTCGACAGAAATCAAAGAAAGAACAGAATGTATTGTTTCATTTGATCCAAAACTTTCGACTAATGAGGATCTATTTGATCAAGAGAAAATTAGGAAATTACAATCTCAATTAAACTTTGATAAATAGATTGAACTAGAAATTACTTGGCCAGATATTCAGTTTGTTGTCTCATAGATGAGTAGGATTATGCATTGCCCAGGTGTCAAGCATTGGCAGGCGGTTAAGCACATTTTTCGCTACTTGAGTGGTACCTGGCTACTTGGATTGCTTTATCCCAAGGGGGATCACTAACGCCAGATTTGCATGCTTTTTTTAACAGTGATTGGGTTGGTTGCTATGACACTCATGTGTCTACCAGTGGTTTTTGCTTCATGTTTGGTAGCTCATATATATCTTGGTTGAGCAAGAAGCAGCCTATTGTGGCCACTTCTAGTTGTGAGGCTGAGTAAAGGGCAGCTTTCACAATGGCTGTTGAGTGTGTGTGGCTCAGAAACCTTATGGCTGATTTAGGTGTTGGTCAGTCTTCTACCACCACCATCTTCACTGACAGTCAGAGCGCATTAGCAGTTGCGAGGAACCCTATGTTCCATGCTCGCACTAAGCACATTGAGGTGCATTATCATTATGTCAGGGAGAGGTTCTCTTCTAGGGAGATCAACTTGGCATATGTGCCCACATAGGAGAACATTGCAGACCTTTTTACAAAGGCTCTGCCTAGGGAGAAGTTTGAAGCTTTCCGCAAAGCTTTGGGCTTACTTCCTTTTGTGGATTGATTCCACATTTCCTTGTACATGAGTGCCAGCTCCTTGTTCACTGCATCACCATGCGGGATTTTTTGATATGTTTAGCTAGTGATGTGTGTAAACACTCTAGGACCGTCGGGGCACTTTTTTTCCCTCTTTAGGTGGTATTTTTCCCCCGGCTTGTATATATGTTTATTGCCCTAATGGGCTACTTATCTTTGTATATTCTAGTGGTAATACATTTAGTATTGTGTGTTGTGCTCCAAGCTTCTTCTTCTTCCTTGTGTTGTTCGTGTGCTTCATCAAATGTCTAACTCCAACATTACTTAGGGTTCAAGTCCATCATGTGTGCCAGTGTTAGGTAACACGATGAGACAGTAATTATTTTTTGTAATTCTTTAGTTTTCGATGAAACACTTTACCAAATCAATGTAAGATTTCATGTATCTATCACTGAAACAAACATTTTGATGAGAGAAGATGAGAGGCAACGAGTTGGTGTGACTCGCTCGGCATGCAGATTCTTAGCGCAGTGATGTTCTTCCTCAATCCGGTGCTTCTGTTCCTTTTGTTTTCATGTTACATGTTAATGTAATCTTTGTGACACAAGTGAAGTTAATGTTATAATGAATTTAGTTTGCAAGTGATTTTGTACACTTAGTGAAGTCATAAGCAGTATCGATGATAGTCAATGCTGTCAAGATTAATAGATTTCTTACCACTATTAAGTTAATTGTGTGCAAATTTCCTCAAGTACATTATTGATGTGGTCATTTGTAATCTGTGAGTTGTAGTGAAAAGTTAATACAGTATGTTATTATTTGTATGACTGCCACCCAAGAACCCCTTCTGTAATCCTTGTTTTTTGGTTGTGAGTTTTCAACAAAAATAGTGCGATTAACACATTTACATTGACTGTTCCATCAGCTAAGATCATAAGAAAAGTGAGAAAATAGTCCTTTGGTATTTTCCAAATACTCTTGAATCAAAGCATTTATTTTTTGCAAAGTGTGGTTCTGCAAACATTTGGAGCGACCAAAAGCTTTATAGAAGTAGAAATCGCTTAAGTATATAGCCTATCATAATAATTGTCACGAAAGAAAATGAAGAGAAATTGAATCTAGTATCTTTCAAATGCCTTGAGAAAGAGAATTTCGCTTTCTCTTGCAATTTCAAATGCCTTGAAGATTGTAAACCTATTGCCACTCCTATGAAGATAGGTTTACGATTTATTCTTCATGATGCTGGAGATGCATTTGATGTTGTTCTCTATCAGCACACTATTGGATGCTTGATTTACTTATGCATTACTTGGACATATATTCAATTTGTTTTCTCACAGATAAACAGGTTTATGCATTGCCCAGGAGTCAAGCATTGGCAGGCAATTAAGCGCATCTTTTGTTACTTGAGTGGTACCCAGCTACTTGGGTTGTTCTATCCCAAGGGGGGATCACTACCACCAGATTTGCATACTTTTTCTAACTCTAACTGGGTTGATTGCTATGACACTCGTGTGTCCACTAGTGGTATATCTTGGTTGAGCACGAAGCAGCCTATTGTGGCCACTTCCAATTTTAAGGCTGAGTATAGGGAAGCTTTCACAGTGACGATTGAGTGTGTGAGGCTCAGATGTAATATGGTTGATCTAGGTGTTGGTCAGTCTTCTATCACCACCATCTTCATTGACAGTCAAAGTACATTGGTAGTTGAGAGGAACCCTGTGTTCCATGCTCACACTAAGCACATTGAGGTGCATTATCATTTTGTCAGGGAGAGGTTCTCTACTGGAGAGATCAGCTTGGCATATGTGCCCATGCAGGAGAACATTGCATACCTTTTCACAAAGGCTCTGCCTAGGGAGTAGTTTGAAGCTTTCTGTAAAGCTTTGGGCTTACTTCCTTTTGTGGATTGATTCCACATAGCTTGGCACTTCCTTATGCATGACTGCTAGCTCCTTGTTCGTGGCATCACTCGCAGGGGGGATTTGTTGATATATGTAGGTAGTGATGTGTGTGAACACACTAGGACCACTCAGGCACTTTTTTCCCTCTTTAAGAGGTTTTTTCCCCTGGCTTGTATATATGCCTATAGTCCTAACAGGTTACTTATCTTTGTACATTCTAGTGGTAATACATTTAGTATTGTGTGAATCAAGCAACTGTTGTCACAGTAAATATTCCATAGCAATTGTAAAACGAAAAGTTTGGAACATCTATCAATTGGATGTGAAAAATGCATTTGCATATAAGAGGAGTAAATATTCCCACAACAATTGTAATATGCAAAGCTTAGAGCATCTATTAGAAGGATGTGAAAAATACGTTTCCAGATGAATATGTTGAAAAGTAGTTACTTATTGATCAACCTTATAGTTATGATAATCTCATGGTACATCGGCCATTGAGTCATCCAAAAAAAAACTACTTTTTTAATGAAGTAACTATCTAAATATGTATATTCCAATACAAAAAATGAAGATTGTTGAATCACTTTAGTTATTCACATAATGCTGCGTACATGAATAGCTTTTCCATAGTTCTTCCTTCATGTGTGAACATATCTACCACAGAGTTAACTATTTTTCCATTGTTTCACTTAAAACAATTTAAAACTATTTTTCCATTGTTTCACTTGAAACAATCTATTTTTGAATGTTTGTTGTACCGGTTCAGTGCCAATCCACCATTGTTACAAGAGGAGGTTTTTTCTGAGCGGACTGACAAGAGCTAGCGAACAGTGGAGAAAAGGATGAAGCATCCATCTCAAGGGGAAGACGATTGAAGGCATGCATTGATTTAAAAGACAACCTAGTCAAAGACCTAAATCCACCACAAACTTCTCCTAGATCAAAATATGCATCAAGTCTGATCTTTTGTACAATATTAGTAGAAGGGTCAGTAGGCATGGTAGCTAAGAATATGGGATAGATATGCTAGGACGGAGCTTCCATCTCAAGAAAAGATGATCTTTTTGTTCCTACATGGTTCAAGCGGAGGAAAAATAAGAGCTGTGTTCTATATTATATGACTTGACACTCTTGACGCATGTTTAAAGAAATGCATCTGTTTAGAAGATACCAATCAAGTAGATCTAGAAAATCAACAGGAATAGAGATTATAGTAAAGCTCAATACAAATCAAGCGACGATTGTCAGACTAAATATTCCATAGCAATTGTAATCCAAGAAGTCCGAAACATTTATCAATTGGATGTGAAAAATGCATTTGCAGACAAGAGGAAAACATTTTCTCACAGCAATTGTAATATGCAAAGCTTAGAGCATCTATGCAAAAATGCATTTGGAGATAAGAGGAGTAAAGTTTCTCACAGCAATTGTAATATGCAAAGCATCTATCAGATAGATGTGAAAAAAGCTTTTCTAGATGAATCAGTTGAAAAAAGCTTTTCTAGATGTGAAAAAAACTTCGCTGTGCTGCCGGACCTGTCTGAATCCACCCTTATGTTTGAATATTTGTTACAAGAGAAGGTTGCTTAATCATTGTTAAAAGAGGAGGTTGCTTCTGAGCGGAGTGACAAGAGCTAGCGAACAGTGGAGAAAAGCTTGGATAGCTCCCCAACATGCGCATGAAGGAGCAGTGCTCCTGTATGTTCGTCAGGACGTTTCGGGCTGCGTAGCTTGCGGTTGAGCTCTCGAACTCGACGAACACAACATACTGAAATCGAGCAGCGAGGGCAGCCTCTGAGTTCTTTTTCTGTTGTGGCGACAAGAGAGGTTGCGCCCTCCAAGGTCGGCTCTCTACCTTATTGACTGCTATTCCGCGGAAAGAAAACGCTGCGAAAACTTTATGAAGCGCCCCGATGCCTTCACGCAGTACCATTGCGATGGTAGTCTTGAAGCTACGCCCTGCCGGACCATCTTGTTCTGGTCCTATTGGCGGTAGACATGGAGACCTAGAAAGCACCCAAAAGCGCGCATACTCTTCAGGCTCAGATCTGTTTGCAAATTCTGTCTCTTGTTCATTAGTGCTTTTGTTCAGAATAACCTCTCCCACTATGTGTACACCATTGTGATTAAGCAGCAGATCATAAGTCCTGTGAACAGAGCCATGTATTGAGCTCTCCACTGGCAGAAGGGCGCGGTGCACCTCCAACCCCTCTAAAGCTGCTAAAGCTGCTTCTGACTTGGGGTACTTTGACGGATGGCATTCCGGAAAAGCTCTCTGCAAAACCCTTGCCGTCGGGCTGCTCTCGCAAGCCACGATGCCGCCACCCCATGGGTGTAAAAGCTCTGCGCTGTTCCAGTTGCAGATCCTTAATGGTTCCCTCGCTTCAGCAGTGCCTTCCTGATGCCGTTCAGATACGGACAGCCCTCCAGAAGAAAATGTTAGCCGTTCGCTTGCAATAGGGTTTTGTGATTCAAGTGCAACAGGAGTTTGTAACGGCTTTCCTAGCATTTCGAGCGTCGCTTGTTTCCTCACCATCGGTCGAAGGCTCTGTACCTCAGCTTGAAGTGGAGATCTGCCATGCACGTCTCTCGCAATAGGCAGGTTTTCCAGGTGTGGACGGTTATGCCGCCTCTGAACATGACCATCAGATGCACCGATGTGGGATGTTATCTGCGCACTAGCGACCGAGAGGCCGACTTGATGCATTCTTTCGCGGATCTGCCAAGTTGTCCTCAGCCAATCGTGGGCAATGCCGAGGGAATGAACAGTCCGCAGAAGGCTCTGTATCGAGTACAGAGATGGAAGGGATCGCCGACGATGGCAGGTCTATGGAGGCAGACAGGTGGAACGGATCGGGATTCGGCAACAAGCCAGGTGAAGTGAATGATGACGACGATGTTGTAAATGAACCCAGGTTTTACTGCCGAGAAGTGCAGTTTCGTGGAGGATTCGTTACTTGTTCGTTACTTGACTATTCTCTGAATTGCTCACATCACCTGCAACGAACGAATGCTTGCTCGAGCACGCGTCCACGAGTCTGACCGAGTCTCCATTTCATTGTGAATGACACGTAAATTTTTTTTTTTTGAAGAAACAGGAAAATATAAATTGATAGAGCAATCTTACATCAGTGCAGAGGGCAGGAGCACCTCAGAAAAACACTGTTACAATGAGTACAACATGGCAAATCTGTGCCCAGAATACATTTGAGCTAACAGAATCTTCCAACAGGAATACTTGTTTTCATACAACAGAGAGCTAATACTATGAGGTGACTGAGATGGCTTAGAAATACTTTTTATACAGTGAATAGCCACTTTCTTAAGGGTCTTGGGGAGGGAAATGAGGAAGTTCCTCCTCACATGACCAAAAACCCTATTATTTCTGCCAAGTCAGATGGACCACAGGATGTGACCTCTTCCCTTGTTCCATAACAAAATGTCCATATTTCTGCAGCACCCGAGAAGAACCTCCAGCTTTTGAAGTTTGGGGGCTTGAATATTTTGCAAGTACTTTTCAACAGGGAACCAGAAGGGCTTAGCATGGGTACATTCAAAGAAGAGGTGACAAACATCCCCCACTCTGCCACAAAATGCACATTTGCCTCCATCAGTAAATATTTTCCTGACTCTGGGGTCCACCCAAAGACCTTGATGAATAATCAGCCATTGGAGAAAGGAATGTTTGCTGCAGTCAGGGTAAGCCCACAGAGATTTAAATTTGAAGGACCATTGAAAAGAGGACCAATTGACACTCCAGAGCCTGTTCAGCTTAGGGACGATGAGGTCCATAGAACCCTTTTTTCTTTCGAAGTTGCAGAAGATCAGATCAGCAACATAACTGAGCATGAGCCACTCCCATCTGCTATGAGACAGCTGCACTTCAAACATGGCCTTATGCTGGAGCAGAACCTGCAAACAAGACAGGGAGATATTAGGCAAGTTTATCAAGGCCTAATCTTCTAACATACCTCCATTGGTCATAAAATCTCCACAGGATTTGAAGGAGAGCTTATGGCACTTATGCTCCTTAATTGCTAAATTGCAGTTGTTCCAATGGGCCAACCAGCCAAGCCAGGGGGACTCTGGCACATAGAAATCAGATATAAGACTCAGATTAGCTGAGGGGACAAACAAAGATTTAGCTTTAAACCAAGCCTTCCAGATCCTGCAGACCAAAGGACTACCAATGGGAGAAATAGGATGAGGACAACATAAGATATCCCACAGATTTATGTTTTGCCAAGACCTGTAGTTAGACAGATAAAATTTAGAAACATTTCTATGGATAAGAATAGACCAAACATCATTACACATGAGACTTCTAAGAACCCATTTGGCAGCCATGTTGTCAGCCATTTTGGTAGGACAAAGTAACCCCAGACCTCCTTTTTCTTTAGGCAGACAGCAAACTTCCCAGGAGACTTTAGCAATTTTTTTCTTATTATCAGAACCACCCCAAAGGAACCTTTTAGCCAGGGATAAAACCTAACCCAACTGCTTTTTGGAGGGAGACCAGCAGGACAGGAAATAGACCAATTTGGGAAGCAAAAATTGATTCAATATGAACGATCTGTGGGGTAAAGAACTGTTAGCATCATACCAGAGAGACAAAATTTTCTTGAATTTTTCAACCACCCAATCCCACTTTTGAGCAAAGGAAACATTAAACCCCATAGGGATACCTAATAATCTAAAAACTTCCCCATCCTTTATAAGATTGCACCCCAGTTGGATGATTTTATCAGGAATGATGTTATTAGAAGCCTTAAAGCCGGTCTTGCTATGATTGACCTTAGAACCACTGGCCAGATAAAAGATATCCAGACATTCTAGGAATTTTTCCTGAGATTTGACATCAGCCTTGAGCACAACA
The DNA here is from genome assembly GCA_020310875.1 of Ceratopteris richardii. Classification (NCBI taxonomy): domain Eukaryota; kingdom Viridiplantae; phylum Streptophyta; class Polypodiopsida; order Polypodiales; family Pteridaceae; genus Ceratopteris; species Ceratopteris richardii. The sequence goes on along the minus strand of CM035418.1, from coordinate 155,629,120 downwards.
TTGGTGTTGTCAGCATACATTTGAAGACATAGAGGGGAGGGGGAGTTAGGGATGACAATACCATCCATAAGATCTTTAGTAATAGCATCATTAACCAACCAACCTAAAGCATCACTAGCTATGGCAAACAGTAGGGGAGCTAGGGGACAGCCTTGTCTTATAGATCTGACAAGTTTAAAGGGTTCAGAGACTTGACCATTAACAGACACTCTAGAGTAAGCATTCCCAAATAAAGAAAAATAAAGAACTTACATATTTAATAAATCTTCTTCCAAGACCCATGTCTTGAAGAGACTGGAGAATGAAGTCCCACTCAATCCTATCATAGACCTTGTCAAAGTCAATTTTGAAAAAGAAGTAGTCTTGACCATACTCACTAGCAAAATCCATCCCTTCCCACAAAAATATGATAGTATCTAAGATGAATATACCTTTGATGAAACCTTTCTGCTCAGGAAGAATGAAATGGGACATCATAGGACTGAGTCTTCTAGCAAGAGTAGAAGCAAAGATTTTATAGATGGTATTCAAACAGGTAATAGGCCTCCAGTTGTTAAGATCCTCTTTGGGACCTCTCTTATGAACAAGCTTAATAACCCCAGTGTTAATGTTACGAGGAAGAAATCCTTTGCTAACAACCTCTTCCCATATCAAAAGAATGAAAGGAGTGAGAAAATCCTTTAAGATGATAAAAAATTCATTTGGCAAACCATCCAATCCAGCAGACTTATAGGGTTTCAATTTACTGATGGTTTCTTTGATCTCATCAGTAGTGAGGGGCAGGTCCAGAATAGGAACCAGGCTCTGAGGAATCATTTTTTTCCTTTTCATGGCAATGGTAGCTCTGGCCCTCTGGATGTCCTCCCCCCACTTGGGAGACACAGAGAAAACATCCATAAAGAAATTTTTGGCCTCCTGTAGAGTCTCTTCAGTGCTCATGGTGAAGCCACCATCCTTCTTCTTAATCAAAGGCACAAAATCCCTAATTTTCCTTTTCTTCATGAGAGTAAACATATGTTTGTTATTTCTGTCCATATTCTCACTCCAAAATTCCTTGGATATAGAAAGAGAGTTCCTAGCTTCAAGATATCTCTCCTTACGCAACCTCAAGGAGTAGTCAAGGTACTCTTGAGAATTAACAGCAAGGGAATTCAACTTTTTCATAAAGGAGTTCCTTCTTTGAGCTCTCAACTCCAAGGCCATCTTCCTATGAATGGTAAAAAGCTTTTGGATATCAGTAACCGAACACTCCCAAGCTAGGGTTGGGGAAGTATTATTATCAAAATGATAAGAGATTATGTTCTTAGTTTTAGACATTATGCAGGGCAACCTAAGAAGCCTGTAATCCAATTGAGTCCATCCTGACTTGTAAGAGGGGCTACCCTTTCTGAAAGACAAGCAAAGGGGTTATGATCAGAAACAAGGAGGGAAAGATCAATCTTGGCACAAGTGTTCCAACAACTCTGAATAAAATCAATAGTAGCATAACACCTATCCAATCTAGCCGCCCTGTAATTAATACCAGCCTGCTTGTTGGACCACACGAAACCAGTGTTTTGGGAAATGTCAAACAAGTCATGGTGGTTACACAGATTAAACCAAGACACCTTTTCAACAGCACTAATACAATTGCCTTTACCCTCCTAACGATCCTTAATCCTAGTAACCATATTGAAATCACCTGTGAAAATCACCGGACCATTAATGGAACAGAGCTCATCCCAACAAACTTTTCTATCACAGCTTAAGTTAGAAGCATAGATAGACACAATGGAACAGTTATAAGGGGCATCCAACTTAACAACACACCATTGGTGAGTCTGGCTATAAAAAACAGAACAAACAGAGTGAGCAATAGAGTTTGAAATACCAATCACAGCTCCCCCTTTACCACTGTTGTGGTTGGTGAAATACCAAGCATAGTTGGAAGCTAAGATATTAAGATGCAGCAGGAGAGAGGAACCACCCAACTTAACTTCCTGTAAGCAAACAATCTCAGGATAATTAGGCAATAACTTAAACCAATTATGGATCATTTTAGGTCTAACTGCATCAGTTAGACCCTTGACATTTAAAGAGATAATATTAATGTTAAACATGGGAAACTAGAGACAGTTACTTCCTACTGCTCGTAGTCGGCTTCAGAACTGAAATGGACGACCTTATTGTCTCCTTCCTTTTAGGTTTAGAGGATTTGGAGTGCTCAACTGTATTTGTCATGTCTTGCGACATGGGAACAAAGTCACACTGGTCCCCTTCACCATCCATATTTTCTATAGTATCCTGATCCATAGCATCAAGCTCTTGATCAAAATTTTCCAGACTAGGAGGGGTCACGTTATTTACCTGTTGAGGAAAGCATGGATTATCTTGATACCTGGCAGCCTCTTGTATGACTTTGTTTTTCTTACCAACAGTTTTCCAGTCCTTGTTCAGGATAATATTCTCAGAAGTACTAGCCTTGGAGGTCGAGTAAGTCAAACCTGCACAGGACTTGTTAGGGTTGACATTTTCTATCTGCTCATAAAGATTAGAGGAAGCCCTTGCAATTTTTTTGTCTTCAAAAGGGTTAGAGATGTCTTCCAACAATATGTCAAAAAGATTTTCAGACTTAAAACTTTTATTTTTATTTTTTTGAGCCTGCTTCTTTCCTGCCAAACTAGGATTATTATTGTTTGCGGGGGGGACTGCATTTTTTTCATGGTCACTAGACTCCTCTTGAGGATGAAGGAGGGGACAGTCTCTTATTATGTGGCCTTGCTTATAGCAATCGTAGCAAGCATTTGGGAGATTTCTGTAGACTAACTTTTGGGTATGCAACTTTAAACCTTGAGAATCCTTTATCACAATTTGAGTCTTAATTTCTCTGGACACATCTACTTCAATCAACACCTGAGGGTCCCATTTAGGGTTAATGATACTATTCCTAGATCTCTGACTTAAGACTCTACCTACCATATTGCCTAATTGTTCAATCCATGGGTAAAAATCAATAGGGAGCTCGGGGAACTCTACCCATACCGGAATCTTAGTAGGTTTGGGTCCCTTCGGGTTAAAACCAATATACCATTTAAAGAAGGATAAAGGAGTATTCCTGATTAACCATTGCCCCTCACTTATAACATGCAAGGCACTATTCACTTCCTCAAAGAAAAACAGGTAAAAGTTATTAGAACAGTACTGAATGTGTTTAACAAAAAGACCCCTAGTTTCCCAGTGGTTTTTAATCCACGATTTTAGCACCTCATGGGGTGGTCTAGGGCCATGACAAAGACCAATAACCACCCGACAAGAAAGATGTTTGTGCCAGCTGTCCAAAGAAGTACCATCAATAACAAAGACTTCTTCCTCGGATTCACTGTCAAACTCATCAACCAGAAGCGTATGAGCGTGAAAGTTTCCCTCCTTATTACCTTTGACTTCTAAGTTGACATTAGTCTGAGACTTGGAGCCATGGACAATAGCAAAGGGGGGGGGGGGGGGGGGCATACCTGAAGCTTTTGTAGTTTCAGCGTAGGTTTTATGTGGAGAAGAGTTACCAATAGGCGGCATTCCATTATTGAAGACTGAAGGACCTGCCCCGGTTGCACCACTTGAAGCTCCTATCGTCGGGGTTCCATTCTGCATGACAGGAGGCACTGGTGCAAGTCCAGTATCGACACCGGTTTGAGGCTCTTCTAACACAGAGAGCCCATTCCTCAGAGCTTCGAATAAGGCCATGAAGTAGCGACAGGGACACACTCACGGAAAAGTGGATGCACAAACTCACCAGCACCCCCCCAACGAAGGGGAGGGGCGCAGAGAGAAGAGAGCGCGACCAAAGCTAGGGTTTCAGGGCGCCATGCAACTCGCCAACTCTTTGCGCATAACTTAAAAGGATTCTGCACCGTTAGTTCTTGTGATCAGCGCCATTTTTCACTTCGCTATGAATCCACGTGAAAGAATGGAATGACACGTAAAATTTTGCTTCTACCTTTCGTATGAGGAATTTTGATATATCTATAAGAGATATACATATAAAGCCTTTCGTATGAGGAATTTTGATATATCTATAAGAGATATACATATAAAATACATACAGATGTATAAAAAATGACAGGCAAACTACCATTTTTAATCTCTAATATTACCATTTTTAGTCTATCATTTAATAGGAAGTTAATAAAAAATACCCATTTTTGAAAGACAAGATGGCCTTTGACTTGACAGGCAAAATGCCCATGAATCTTAGGCCCTAAGTTACTTCAGACATACTTTGATGCCTCTTCATGAGACTGAGGTCAGAGGATGCTGATTTGTAAGAAAGGGCATATATGTACATGTATATGTATATGCACATGTATATGTATACGCATATCTATATGTGCACGTATATGCACATGTATATGCATATGTATGTGTACATGGATATGCATAGGCATATGTATATGCCTTCTCTCACCCACAATCTCAAAAAAACTAGCAACAAGACAATCAGCCTAGTTGTTAGAGGTTTCAAATAATATGTGGATAGATGTTCAAGGATGAAGCATAGATGTCAGGGGGAACATGATTGAGGGCATGCATTGATTTAAAAGGCAACCTAGTGAAAGGCCTAAATCCACCACAAACTTCTCCTTGATCAGAATATGCATCAAGTGTGATCTTTGTACAATATTAGTAGAAGGATTAGTAGGCATATTGATAGCTAAGCATATGCGATAGATGTCCTACGACGGAGCTTCCATCTCAAGAAAAGATGATTTTTTTGTTCCTACATGGTTCAAGAGGTGGAAAACTAAGATGATTTTTTTGTTCCTTCATGGTTCAAGAGGTGGAAAACTAAGATGATTTTTTTGTTCCTACATGGTTCTACATGGAATGGCTTGACACTATTGACGCTAGTTTAAAGGCATGCATTTGTTCAGAATATAACTTAACCAAAGACTTAAAACCACCACAAGCTTCTTATAAGGATATAAAAACCATAAGATTTTCAAACTCTAAGATTTTCATAATTGAAGCCATAAGGCCCAACATATGAATATAGTTTCCCCAGATACAAGTTCATTCGATGAAGATATTAGGAAGATTATAGTTCTCTCGCGAGGATGTGGAATTTTCTATCCTTAAAGTAGATGTTGGGTTAAAAATATGGTTTTATCACAAGGAGCTAACTATGGAATCTTTTCTATTATATCTTCAAAATAGGATAAATTGAAGGATTCACCAACCATTACAATTTCCTCAAGTTTTGGAATGCTTTTTCAAGTAGCATTAAGTTTTTGAGAGAACATGAGTCATAAAGTTTGACTGTACCAGTTATAAATCTTTGCATCAGTAAACTACCCATTTTTAGTCTATCATTTAATAGGAAGCTAACAAAAATACCCATTTTTGATGGATAAAATGGCCCTTGACTTTACAGGAAGAATGCCAATCAATTTTAGGCCCTAAGGTACTTCAGACATACTTTGATGACAAACAAAATGGCCCTTGAATTGACAAGGAAAATGCCCATAAATTTTAGGCCCTAAGTCACTTCAGACATATTGTTTCGCATCTTCATGAGACTCAAGGTAGAGGATGCTCATTTCTAAGAAAGGGCATATATGTATATGTATATGTATATGTATATGTATATGTATATGTATATGTATATGTATATGTATATGTATATGTGTCACTCTAGCACAATGGCAAGTACCAACGTGAGGAGCTTCACCTCATAAATGTCAATCCGTGGAGACGTGAGGACCGGTATGAAGACCAAGAGCAAGTGAAATGCACAAGGTGGCGTGAGTGAAAGCACACAAGCATGTACCCACATACATACACATGCGCACAAGGTAAGAGCAAAGAGTGGAACAATGGAAGGACTTCGATTACCAAAGATTTCTCTTACAAAGCTCAAAACTACAACAAGCTGACCCTTAAAATGATCTCTCCGGTCCTTTTTATAGTTTTTTGAGTTGTTTTGGCCCTGTCCCAACCTAGTGTCCGGCCTAGTTAAAAATTAGGTTCCAGGGCTTACTTGGGGGCTCAAACGGAATCTAAAAATTATGAAAATTGGTAGGATGATACTTCTAATACTCCTCAACCTCAAGGACTCCTCGGCTTGAACAAAATGGAGCTACAAAAATGGAAAATGATATTTACAATGGTTTTTAGTGATAAAGATCACTATTTTTATAGGGATTTCTTCTGAAAATTTGGCATGTGCTTCTTGGAGCTCCCTACATGCTCCGTCTTCTTGTGTGTCCACTTCCTTGATGTGCTTCCATGCTTTTTCCTTAAGCTTGAGAGTCAACACTCCCCCCCCTCTCGAGTTTGTCATCCCTGACAGACCCTTGTTGTAGTGGTTGTTGCATGTAGGGCTTGGAGAGGTAGTGTCCATCATGTACCAGCAAGAGAAGTCCATCTTCCAAATGTAGCATAGTCAGTTGTCTGGTTCTTCATTTTTTCACTGCTAGCTCTTGCAGGTTGTAGTCCCTTTGTATGTACTTCTTCCTTGTATGCCAGCTTGATGGTGCATTTGTGAGTTTTTCAAAATTGCTAGCTGCTCAAAAGAGGTGGTCAATGTTGATTATGAGCAAGTCTCACTAGTGGATTGGTTCCTTACTCTAGTTGTTGTCACCTTGATGTCCTCTGGTTCTTCCCAAGATGGCTTTCATAGTTTTCATGCCAAGTACTTTTAACCCATAATGGATGATGGGTAAGTGCATTAGTGCATGGGTTGAACAAAATATGTGCCTTGTGCATGGCCTTGTAATGTGACCCTATGTATGCGTACTTGTGGAATGCATTGGAAGAAGTATGGTGCAACAAATGGGGTCTTGAGCAAAGTGCTCAAGGGTATGCTGACGAAGAGGTTCCCACTCTATCATGGTTATATTGTTGGAGCATATAATTCTTACCATGGTGAAAGGTTTGTCAATAGTCGTCTCTTCATGTTGTACTCCCATCATGGTGATTGACCATGGGCTTATCCTTCGTTGCGGATGGGTGTCCTTGTTGACGATCCACTAGTGAGATTCTTAGATCGCCTGGTCCTATTTCTTCTTCTCGTCGCTCTTCTTCTCTTTGTTTTTTTGGGAACAATGTCACAAATAAGAAGACAGTGGTTAGTAGCAATAAAATATTTTACATATGTCAAGTGTATCTCATGTGCCTGGGATTCTCAATCGTGTCTATGCATGGCCGTGTAATGTGGCCCTATATTGATGCATACTTTGGAAATGCATGACCTAAATGGTGCAAAAAACAAGATTATGCCAAAGGCACATGGTTGTTGCACGTCGAGGCTTCTGATGTTACATGGTTGTTGCAGACATGATGCACTCTTTGTTTGGAGGTGTCGATTGGATCTTGAAATGATGTAATCCTCCTTATAGGGATCGATTTGAGAATGGTATGTGGCCCTGTGGAGATCACTTCTGGCCCCTTCATCTTTGGATGGATTCTACAATTTGGTATCCAGCATGGTTGGCTCTTTGATTTTGTGTAAGCTGCTGGTACTTTTGGCTTCCAAACCCATATCCTTGATGATTGTCTTTTTATTTTTTCCAAAGAGGTGAGTTTATCTTCCTTTGGTATCTGTGCTCGGTTCTTACCCATTTCTCTCCTTGGCTTCTTTGTTGAAACTTTTCTTGTGAGGGAGATCAATGGTGTTTGTGCATGTAGGAGTGCCTTGGGTACCCAAATGTGTAATTGTCCTTGTTGAGCTACAACTAATTTCTTAGGCACCCAAATTTCGTTATTATGGTCGGCCTTCATCGATTGCTTCAGTAGCAAAATTTGTCGAAGACACTAGGATTGAGCTAGTCCTCATTTCTTTGTGCGTCTTTTAGCATGGTTGGCTTGCCTCAATGGCAATGGTTGTGGCAAAGCTGGTGGTTGTTCTCCTTTTCGTACCCAAATCTGCTTCATGTCCTGAGCTTCTTTCTTCTTGAATTCTGTCTGTCTAGTTGATATAGAAGATGTCTTTTTTGCTTGCCTCTTTGGTCGAGTTATGCTTGCATTAGTCTCTGAAGAAGAAGAGAGGTTTGCTAGCCTTTGAGCTTGTGCTTCCATGATTGATTCCTTTTGCTTCGTAGGGCTATTGACACACACAACATTTTCTTTACGAAGATTAGTTTCGGAAGAACTAAGAGGATGTGTGACCTCTGGATTTTTGAGCATGCAATTGTCTAATTCTAAGGTAATACATTGTTCATGTACCCAAACTTGAAGAAGTTGGCTTTTAAGGTTTAAGTTGATTGCGTGGTCATAGATCGAGTCTTGACCCAGGACAAGTGGTTCCGTAAGGTCCTCATCTTCACACACTAGCATTTTCACTCTCATTGGAACATCTTGAATATAGATGGAAAGTTCCACCTCGCCCAAATAAGGGGTTTCCACACCTCCCAATCCTATGAGATAAGCTTCGATGGGATTGAGGGTCAATTGCAGATCTTGGCAGTATGAAATTCTAACCACACTAGTTGCTGCACCTGAGTCAATGAATGCTCTCATAGTCCTTGCATTCTTCCCTTGTCCTACCATGATGTTCACAAAGGGACGTCGATCAATTATTCGAGAAGCAATTGCACTTGATGTTTGACACATGGCCATGTGGAATCTTGGGGCCTCAAGATTGACATCTAGGCCTAGGCGTCTTAACGTATTTCTCCTAATCCGTTCTTTAGCCTCTGCCTCTGCTTCTTCTCTAACCCTTAACTCTTCTTCTTTTCGCTTCTTCGCGGTGTTGAGTCTCATTAGCATATTCTCTGTAAGAGGTTCTTGATATAGCTTGACTCGACAACCACTAATCTAGTTTGACAGGATATCACCTTCTAGTGTGGCCAATTGAACTGCACTGCTAGTGGAAATTCTATTAATTATCATGGGTCCGTAACCTCTTTTTTCCAATTTACGGGCATGTTGCTTTAGTGTATAAACCAACACTAGGTCTCCCTCTTTCAATCCTTTATCTTTGATATGTGCATCGAAGCATGCCTTTTGCCTTTTCTTTGCAGCATAGATTCCTGCAGCCGCTCATAGCCTTGTCTCACCTAAGTGTTCTAGATCAAAGGTCCTAGATGATAACTCGTGTCCATTCCACTCATGCTCGTGTGCTACTTTTAAAGTTGGGATTAAGAAGTCTAGTGGTAGTAGCACAACATTTTGTCCAAAGACCATCTGAAATGGGGTGGCATTGAGTACCGTTTTATAGGCAACTCGGTAGGCCCAAACAGCATGATGAAGTTGCTTGTCCCAATCAGAGCGTTTTTTATTTACCAATTTTGTCAATACATTACATAGGATCTTGTTTGTTCTCTCAGCTTGTCCGTTAGCCTGTGGATGATAGGGGGAAGAATTCTTATGTATCACCAAGAACTCTTGGAGGACATTTTCAATGACTTCATTCAAGAATTGTGTTCCTCTATCACTTACTAACTCTATTGGAAGTCCATATCTGGTGAACACGTTCTCATATAAAAATTTAGCCGTTGTTTGAGCATCATTCTTTGTTATGGCTTTCACTTCTACGCACTTGGTAAGGTAATAAGTGGCTACAATAATGTACTCTGCATGGGAGTTTCTAGTTGGAGGGTTGATAGGACCTACAAAGTCTATACCCCATTTTGAAAATGCACGTCCTCCCATCATTGGCCTCAAAGGCATCTCATCCTTTCTAATGGGGTATTGGGCACGTTGGCATGTGTTTCATTTCTTCACATAGGTATGTGCATCCATATGAAGAGTGGGCCACCAAAGTCCTAAGAATAGAATAGTCTTAATTACTCGGTCAGGACCAAAATGTCCGCCTACAACACTACTATGGGCAGTTTCTAAGATTTTCAAATAGTTTCTTGAATGCACAATCTTAAGTAACCATCTTTGCCTCTTCGGTATAGGTTATCGCCTATGAGGGCGTAGTCTTGAGCTTCTTGCTCCATGCTTCATTTCCTTGCTAGACTAGCCTCATTGGGTAATGCTCCTATTCTCATAAATCCTACAATGGAGTGCTCCAATCTAGAAGTAATGACACATGATAAAGGGTAGCATGCTCCATAGGGGGTCTCTTTTGGCACACTGGACAATTATAGATCCACCCATGAATTTCTTTGTCCATACTAGGCCAATACACTCCTAAACGTTTTAGATTTTGCACTGTTTGTTGTTTAGAATAGTGATTCCCTAGAAATCCTTCATGGGCTTGTTGCAACCAACTACTATGTTCATCTTCCTCGACACAACAAGCAAGAACACCTTTCGAATCTTGTTTATACATGCTTCCTGCCAATATTTGATAGTTTTGTGATCGTACAATTTCATCCTTGTTCGTCTTCACATTCTTATTTGCAGGTCCAAAGGTTAGGACTGGTACCAACTTATTTGCCCAGTTAGGAACAACTTCTATATTGAATAGATAAGCGTTGGGCAAGTCATCAAACACTCCTTGTGGTGGTTCTCCTGAAGTGATGCAAGAAAGGTGATCCGCTCTAAGGTGGGTCTTACCTTTCCTAACAACCACTTCAAAGTCATATTCCGTTAGTAAGAGGATCCATCTTACTAAGCATCCGGTATTGCAAGGTTTAATCACCAAGTATAATAAGGCTTGATGATCAGTGAAAAACTTAAACTTGTTGGCCAATAGATAGTGTCTAAACTTCTTTACGGCATATATCATGCCTAAACCTTCTCTTTTGATTGTGGTGTAGTTTTGCTCAACAGCGTTAAATTGCCTATTAGCATATGCCATAGGCAGATCTAGGTTTCCTTCACCTGTTGGTTGTGCTAGCACACATCCTATTGCGTGATTGGATGCATCTACATGGACATGGAATGGTTTAGTCCAATCAGGAGTGGTCAGTATTGGGGCTATGCACAAGCATCTCTTTAGCTCATTGAAGGACTTCTCGCATTCGTCGTTCCACTCAAAATTTGTCAACAAGGCATAAAGAGGCTTAGCTATAATTGCATACTTGTGAATAAACCTACGGTAATATCCACAATGGCCCATAAAGGCTTGTACCTCTTTAACATTCCTTGGTCTTGGCAACTCTGCTATGGCTTTTACTTTATCCTCATCTATAGATATCCCATTCTTAAAAACAATATGACCTAAGATTTTACCTTGACGTACCATGAACACACACTTTTCTAGGTTCAGACAAACTCAATATTCTCTACACTTGTTGAAGATCTGTCTGAGCTCAGGGATATGACATCTCCTTTCTTGGGAATGAGCACATAAATCGTCCACATATACTTCTAAGCTCTTTCGCAAGAACTCTTTGAAGACATGACACATGAGCCTTTGAAATGTTACAGGTGCATTGGTGAGCCCAAATGGCATCACACGAAATGCAAAGATTCCCCACTCTATGGCAGCTATTTTATGTTGATCTTCCAGGGCAATGGCTACTTGGTTGTAACCTGAATATCCATCAAGGAAGCTATACACTTCCTTTCCTGCAACATGCTCCAATAAATGTTCACTGATTGGAGGCGGATAACTATCTCTTATCGTGGCGGCATTAACTTTTTTAAGGTTAATACATACATGCAACTTTCCATTCTTCTTGGGCACCACTACAATGGGGGACACCCATTCAGTATGCTCAATCTCATAGATAAATATGGCTTCAATCAATCTGTCGATTTCTTCTTTTATTTTAGCTGCATAGGTGTCATTATATGTGTAGGGTTTCTGTTTGGTGGGTTTGGCATGTTCTATCATGGGGATCATATGGGAACAAATCTTTGATTCTACTCCCTTCAACGAACTTCTCTGCCATGTTCTCTAGGAGGGTAGCCGTATGGTCTACATTGGGGTGGTACAAATGGTCATGGCTGTCTATTCATTGGATAGTTTTCGGTGTTGTAGTTGATGTACTTCTGCTAACTATAAGAGTACATGTTAGGCTCCTGAGATGGTTGTCTATCATAAGGGCAAGGTTGTGATAACCCTAATCCTTCTCTGGTGCACACATGAGATGGATGATCTCCTGTGAGGTAGTTGCCTGATCTCAAGGAGGGAATATAGGCAGATCCATGTACTTTAATCTACCCCTCCACTTCATCTACAGACCAATATCTCCTTTGACTTTGGTCTAGGTATGTAACTCTAGATGGATTTTTTGGATCCCTTAACTCATATATAGTTGTTGGGTTGATGCTTTCTCCTTGTGTCGGTGAGTCAGTTTGGAGGAGTAGGTCAGACCCATGGATCAGGTATATGTCTAACAGGTAATCATCTTGAGGTATCAAATTCCCTCTCAAGACTTGAGTCACCACAGACTTGCCCCTTGGGGTAGTCACCAGTTCTTCTTGATTAGATTTTTCGGAAGTTCCTTGTCCCTCTAATTCTCCTCTATCATTAATTTGATTAGGGCTTTCAATTACTACATAGATCTGGCCCATCTTGTCCATGTAAACTCCACCTTCATACTTGACAACTGGACTCGGAATTATTTCAAATTCTCTAGTGTTTATCATTCTTGCTACTGACCTATGTAGACCATAGAGGTAGGTGGGTATTCCTTGCAAGTTAGTGGATATGTATTTAAGAGACATCTGATATTCCCCTTCCACTCTAGACATAAAACCTTCCCTAGGTATTGAACTATGCATGTCTTCAGAAGCCAAGAGTCTCTCCCAGTTAAATAACATTTCTAACTCACTCATCCATGAACTTAGCACGTAGTGCTAACCACTGAGCTGTGAGTCCCCGACTTGGTTGTGTCGTTGACACTAGCCTTGGATGTTTTGGTACTTTATCTATCTCTTCCTAAGTGTCTACTTGATCTTAGGTTCATAAGCCTTGTCTACAAGTCCAAGATTGTCCTTTGTATTGCTCAAGATCTTGTGGAACCCCTTGCTTCCTAGTCCAACCTGAGGGTCAACTTCAAAATACTATATCTAAGAATCCACGTATTAGTTTTACCCCACGAGCTTTCCAACGAACCCAAAATCACAGCAAATAGATTTTGTATGAGAAAGTTAGGCCAGTTCAGTGTTTTGGGGGTTAAAACAAGGAAACAAGACCTCTCTGGCATTGCTTCAAAACAGGTGACACACGACACTTGGTAAGTATCAACGATACTTGGAAGTAGACGATACATGACACTAGGAATTCCATGATACACGACACTTGGGAAGTATCGCGACACGTGGCCCTGAGTGCGACACTCGACACCTATCAGATATTGTGACACTCGCCACACAACACTCGACACTTGGCACATGTTGCGACACTTTGATGTCCACGACATTTGACACTTAGCAGATGTCGCAACACTTGATGTTCACGACACTCGAAACCTGAGGGATATTGCGATACTTGGTCACACGACACTCGACACTTGTCAGATATCGTGACACTTGGCCACACGACACTCGATACCTGATGATCATGACACACGACACCTGGTAGATGTCGCGACACTTGGCCCTGAGCGCGACACTCGACACTTGTCAAATATCGTGACACTCACCACATGACACTCGACACTTGTCAGATATCGTGACACTTGGTGGTCACAGATATCGTGACACTAGGAGGTCATAGATATCGCGACACTTGGTATATACCAGATATCGCGACACACGGGAATTCAAGTATCACGACACTTGAACTCAACTGATCACAACACTTGGATTTTTTTGAGTCCAATTTTAAAAATTTTCGCAAATATGAGTGCCTTGTGTCCTCCTTGTCACTCTTATGTGCCTGTAGATGCAAAATCTATTTTCAAACCTGCGATATCACACTCATGACACTTGGCGCAGGTCTTGTCATGTTTGGGATAGTTCACTCAATTTTTGTGTATATTGAGGTGTATTTCTTTAGCGTTTCAGTTCTACACCCTCTCTAAATTTCTTTCTCACAAGCACAAGTGAAAACGATGTGAATGTACGGGCAAAAACTGAAAAAAATAGAGAAGATGAAGGTGGGAAAAGATGGTGATGATGATGAAGATGATGGAGAAGAAAAACTCAGAAACTGAACTGAAAATGGTGATTTTTTTACCTTCAACATCGCTACTCTACATCTTACCGTCACACGCTCGTCCTCCAAGCTCTCTCCCCGACAATAGTGCCAAATTTAGTGTCACTCTAGCATAATGGCAAGTACCAACGTGAGGAGCTCCACCTCATAAATGTCAATCCACGGAGACGTGAGGACCCGTATGAAGACCAAGAGCAAGTGAAGTGCACAAGTGTGTGAGTGAAAGCACACAAGCATGTACCCACATATATACACACGTGCTCAAGGTAAGAGCAAAGAGTGGAACAATGGAAGGACTTCAATTACCAAAGATTTCTCTTACAAAGCTCAAAACTACAACAAGCTAACCCTTAAAATGAGCTCTCCAGCCCTTTTTATAGTTTTTTGAGTGGTTTTGCCCTTTCCCGACCTAGTGTCCGACCTACCTAAAAATTAGGTTCCAAGGCTTATTTGGGGGCTCAAACGAAATCTAAAAATTATGAAAATTGGTAGATGACACTTCTAATACTCCTCAAGCTTGAACTACTCAGCTTGAAGAAAATGGAGCTACAAAAATGGAAAATGGTATTTACAATGGTCTTTAGTGATAAAGATCACTATTTTTATAGGGATTTCTTCTGAAAATTTGACATGTGCTTCTTGGAGCTCCCTACATGCTCCTTCTTCTTGTGTGTCCACTTCCTTGATGCGCTTCCATGCTTTGTCCTTAAGCTTTGTTGGTGCAAGGCAATCAACAATTGAAGTTTTGATGAAGTTTTGAAGTCAAGGATTGAAGAAAAGATCAAGTCATGAAGCATGAAGAAAGCATATGTTCAGAGAATGAAGATATGTATACATATGTACATTAACTTAGAGTTAGCTCACTTATACTTTTGTATATTTATGAGCTTGTACATATTTGCCTATATATACAAGGAAAATGTCAGGGTAAATATGAGAGAGCATGTGAATAGAGAAATTAGAAGTTTTATGAGTGATTAGACACTTTAGAAGTGAGTAAGATCTCTCTCTCACTCAGATGTAAAGTTTTCTAGAAATGGAGAAAAGTTGCACCCGATATTTCTGAGATTTCTCCTTCTGTGTTGTATCTTTTGTGAAATGCTTTTGTACAAGTCTAAGTCTATAGTTGGTTGACCTCTGTACAATTTTTCAGCTTCTAATTGTGATCAGGCCGATAGAACTGAGTGTAGGAACATTTACATGTGTAAATGTAAAGAAGAGAAGTTGTAGGAGGTGTAAAATTCGATGCTAATGTTTTGGCCGATTCTCCTTCTACAGTGTAAAGTTTTGAGCAAGCAAGCACTCATTCTTCAAGTTGGAAGGCAAGCTACATATGGCTAAAATCATTTTCATAAACAGGTTCTAGTTTGAGAGAACTAAGCTTTAGAAGTTGCAGGTGTCAAAGTCAACTGTAAATAACTATAGTTTTAGACATAGGTGACTTGTTAAGATCATTTCTCAAGATCTACTGAGTTTTTTGGAATGCTTTGACTTGGAGGAGGTGTGCAAAGTTTAGGCGACACCTTGTGCAAAGTTTTATCAAAACCTTTACACATTTGATAAGTCAATGAGTGGGTTATGTGCAGCAGACTTTTTGTGTAGTCACCTTCTTCACAGTTTGTTCAAAATTTTAATAATTGATCATTGATCCTGTAAATTGGTAAAAGTTTTGAGTTACTCTTGATATAGAGGTGCTCTAACTTCAAGAGTATCTTGTTCTTTTGGAGATTAACACTCTCCATCAAGCTTAAGTGTCAACAATATGTATATGTATATGTATATGTATATGTATATGTATATGTATATGTGTATGTGTATGTGTATGTGTATGTGTATGTGTACGTGTACGTGTATGTGTACGTGTACGTGTACGTGTACGTGTAAGTGCACGTGTACGTGTACGTGCACGTCCACGTGTACGTGTACGTGCACGTCCACGTGTACGTGTACGTGCACGTCCACGTGTACGTGTACGTGCACGTCCACGTGTACGTGCACGTGCACGTGTGTGTCTGTGTGTGTGTGTGTGTGTCTGTGTGTATGTATGTGCGTGTGTGTATGGGCATGTGTATGTGTGTGCATGTGTGTATGGGTATGTGTATGTGTATGTGTATGTGTATGTGTATGTGTATGTGTATGTGTATGTGTATGTGTATGTGTATGTGTATGTGTATGTGTATGTGTATGTGTATGTGTATGTGTATGTGTATGTGTATGTTGTATGTGTATGTGTATGTGTATGTGTATGTGTATGTGTATGTGTATGTGTATGTGTATGTGTATGTGTATGTGTATGTGTATGTGTATGTGTATGTGTATGTGTATGTGTATGTGTATGTGTATGTGTATGTGTATGTGTATGTGTATGTGTATGTGTATGTGTATGTGTATGTGTATGTGTATGTGTATGTGTATGTGTATGTGTATGTGTATGTGTATGTGTATGTGTATGTGTATGTGTATGTGTATGTGTATGTGTATGTGTATGTGTATGTGTATGTGTATGTGTATGTGTATGTGTATGTGTATGTGTATGTGTATGTGTATGTGTATGTGTATGTGTATGTGTATGTGTATGTGTATGTGTATGTGTATGTGTATGTGTATGTGTATGTGTATGTGTATGTGTATGTGTATGTGTATGTGTATGTGTATGTGTATGTGTATGTGTATGTGTATGTGTATGTGTATGTGTATGTATGTGTATGTGTATGTGTATGTGTATGTGTATGTGTATGTGTATGTGTATGTGTATGTGTATGTGTATGTGTATGTGTATGTGTATGTGTATGTGTATGTGTATGTGTATGTGTATGTGTATGTGTATGTGTATGTGTATGTGTATGTGTATGTGTATGTGTATGTGTATGTGTATGTGTATGTGTATGTGTATGTGTATGTGTATGTGTATGTGTATGTGTATGTGTATGTGTATGTGTTGTGTATGTGTATGTGTATGTGTATGTGTATGTGTATGTGTATGTGTATGTGTATGTGTATGTGTATGTGTATGTGTATGTGTGTGTGTGTATGTATATGCATATGTATATGTATATGTATATGTATATGTATGTATATGTATATGTATGTGTATGTATATGTCTATATATGTATATGTATATGTATATGTGTATGTGTATGTGTATGTGTATGTATATGTATATGTATATGTATATGTATATGTGTATGTGTATGTGTATGTGTATGTATATGTATATGTATATGTATATGTATATGTATATGTATATGTATATGTATATGTATATGTATATGTATATGTATATGTATATGTATATGTATATGTATATGTATATGTATATGTATATGCATATGTATATGTATATGTATATGTATATGTATATGTATATGTATATGTATATGTATATGTATATGTATATGTGTATGTGTATGTGTATGTGTATGTATATGTCTATGTATGTATATGTATATGTATATGTATATGTATATGTATATGTATATGTATATGTATATGTATGTGTATGTATATGTATATGTATATGTATATGTATATGTATATGTATATGTATATGTATATGTATATGTATATGTATATGTATATGTATATGTATATGTATATGTATATGTATATGTATATGTATATGTATATGTATATGTATATGTATATGTATATGTGCATGCATATGTATATGCACATGTATATGGATATGCATGTATATGCATATGTATATGTATATGCAGATGTATGTGTATATGGATATGTATGTGCATATGTGTATGCCTTCTCTCACCCACAATTTCAAACAAATATGAGACAATCAGCCTAGTTGTTAGACGTTTCAAATAACATGTGGATAGGTGTCCAAGGATGAAGCATGCATCTCAAGGGGAAGATGATTGAAGGCATGCATTGATGTAAAGAACAACCTAGTCAAATACCTAAATCCACCACAACTTCTCTTAGATCAGAATATGCATCAAGTGTGATCTTTTGTACAACATTAATAGAAGGGTTAGTAGGCATGGTAGCTAAGAATATGGGATAGATATTGTTGACACGGAGTCTGCTAATCTTATGCAGGAAGAAGAATGGGAGTTTACCACTATTTGTAGTTTTGATCCATCTTCTCATGAGCAGTGCATGTTTGTAGTAGACTCAGATGTTTGGTATTTTGACAGTGGGGCGACCAAACATATTACCTCGCAGCGTAGTTTCTTCTCTTCACTCGAGCCTGCCCCTACAGGGAATACTGTTACATGCGCCAACAACTCCTCTTATCCTGTTATGGGAGTTGGTAAGATCATTTTGACTACTGTTGATGTAAGTTCTTTCACTTTGTCAGATGTTTTATTTGTGCGAGGGATCAAGAAAAACCTGTTATCAGTTTCTGCATTAACCAAGATTGGCTTGGTTGTGAAATTTGTTGATGACAGGTGTACAGGTCATGATCTATCAAATGGCGATGTGATTATTGCTTCTAGCATTTTATGTTGTGGGTTGCATAAGCTCATAGACTATGAAAGATCTGTAAATGATTTGGCATGTGCAGTAAATGATTCTTAGGCTATGTCAGATGCAAAGCTTTGGCATGCATGCTTTGGTCATCTGAATTTTGTTAGTTTGCTATGCATGTAGAAATCTGAAATGGTGATCTCTTTGCCCAAACTTGAGGCACCTGGAAAACATGTTTGTAAAGGCTGTATTTTGGGCAAAATGAAGCGTTCGTCCTTTCCAAAAGATGGTTCAGTTCGAGCTACTCAAAAATTGCATCTTGTACATAGTGATGTCTGTGGTCCTATGCAGACAGCTTCTTTTGGGAATTATCTTTACTTCATGACTTTCATCAGTGATTTTTCCAGGCATGCATGGGTATATCCATTGAAGGCAAAGTCTAAAGTGTTCATGTGCTTCAAAGAATTTTTGGTTTTGGCTGAAAATCTGTCAGCATGTAAAATGGGCACCCTCCGTTCTGATCGAGGGGGGGAATATTTCTTCTGATGTTAATGCATTTCTGGCTGAACGTGGGATAAAACACCAGTGTACATTGCCATATACACCTCAATAGAATGGAGTTGCTGAACAAAAGAACAGGTCACTCATGGAGATGGCAAGGTGTATGGTCAAGAGTGAGGCTTTACCACATAGTTTCTGGCTTGAGGTTGTCATGTGTGCAGCATATGTACTTAATAGGTGTCTCACCAAAGCGCTGCAATCTATCCCTCCATATGAGGCTTGGCATGATCGCAAGATATCTGTTACACATCTGCGTGTTTTTGGTTGTCTGGCATATGCATTAGTGCCTGAACAACATCGCAAAAAATTGGATGATAAAGCAGTAAAATGTATTTTTGTTGGGTACAGTTCTGAAAGTAAAGGCTATCGTCTGTATCATCCACAGACTAAATGCATTTTGGTTAGCCATGATGTTGTTTTTGTTGAAGATGCTATTCAGCCATAGCTTTCATGTACTAAGGAGACATCTGCTAGCTCCAAAGACATGTATGATACTTTGCTGCCTCTTTTTACAGGTGGACAGTCTAGTGCTGCTTCCAATGAGGCAACTTCTTAGCCTTTGCGGGTTTCATGTGATGATGCAAATCATTCCATTTCTGATGCAGATTTACATGATGCACTTGTTGATGAGAGAGATGATATTGAGCAGGCAAAAACTATGCCAAAATGGATGGTGCAAACTTTGCATGATAGCAAATTAGATGTATCTTTGTCATATCATACTCGATCAGGCTCTCATAGTGCCTCTTTTGCATCAGATTGCTATGCTATGGCTGCATCTAGTCTCTGTGATGAGAATGAGACTGCTTCGTTTGATGAAGCACAAAATTCAAAATTGCTATGCAATCTGGATATGATGCTATAATGAAGAATGGTACTTTGTCTTTATGTGACTTGCCTCCTGGCAAGAAGGCCATTGGGTCTAAGTGGGTATACAAGCTGAAGCGTAAGCCTATGGTAGAGTTGACAGGTATAAGGCTAGGCTTGTTGCAAAGGGTTATGCACAGGAAAGAGGCATTGATTTTGATGAGACCTTTGCACCTACTTGCCGAATGACTACTGTTCGTAGCATTTGTGCACTTGTAGCCCATCATGGTTGGAATGTACATCAGCTGGACATTAAAACAACATTTTTGAATGGTGACTTGCATGAAGAAGTGTATGTTTTTCAACCCCGTGGCTTTATGCAGAAAGGGCATGAAAACTAGGTGTGCAGGTTAAAGAAGGCATTATATGGTTTAAAGCAAGCACCACGTGCTTGGTATGAGAAGATACATGCCTATCTGATTGCACATGGTTTTGAGAACAGTCCAACTGAAAGCACCTTATATGTTAAGCGTGCTAATGATGTGCTTCTAATCATTGTTGTCTATGTTGATGACATGCTGCTCACTGGTCCCATTGAGAAGCATATTGCTGATTTTAAGGTTGATTTGCATGCCTTATTGGAGATGTCTGATTTGGGGCATTTGCATCACTATTTGGGCATTCAATTTATGCAAGTTGATGGTGGAATGGCTTTGTGTCAAACGAAATATATTGACACATTATTGCAGCATTTTGGCCTTGAAGACTATAAGCCTATTGCCAATCCTATGGAAACAGGTTTACGATTGAGTCTTCATGATGCTGGAGATGCATTTGATGCTGCTCTCTATCACTAGGCTGTTGGATGCTTGATTTACTTATGCATTACTCGGCCAGATATTCAATTTGCTATCTCACAGATGAGCAGGTTTATGCATTGCCCAGGAGTCAAGCATTGGCAAGCAGTTAAGTGCATCTTTCACTACTTGAGTGGTACTCGGCTACTTGGGTTGTTTTATCCCAAGGGGGGATCACTACTGCCAGATTTGCATGATTTTTTTTACTCTGATTGGGTTGGTTGCTATGACAATCATGTGTCCACTAGTGGCTTTTGCTTCATGCTTGGTAGCTCATGTATATCTTGGTTGAGCAAGAAGCAGCCTATTGTGGCCACTTCTAGTTGTGAGGCTGAGTATTTCGCAACTTTCACAGCGATAGTTGAGTGTGTGTGGCTCAGACGCCTTATGGCTGATTTGGGTGTTGGTCAGTCTTCTGCCACCATCATCTTCACTGACGGTCAGAGCGTATTGGTAGTTGCGAGGAACCCTGTATTCCATGCTCACACTAAGCACATTGAGATGCATTATCACTATGTCAGGGAGAGGTTCTCTGCTGGGGAGATTAGCTTGGCATATGTGCCCACGCAGGAGAACATAGTAGACCTTTTCAGGAAGGCTTTGTCTAGGGAGAGGTTTGAAGCTTTTCGCAAAGCTTTGGGCTTACTTCCTTTTGTGAATTGATTCCACATAGCTTGGCACTTCCTTATACATGAGTGCCAGCTCCTTGTTCATCGCATCACTCCCAGTGGGGATTTGTTGATATATTTAGGTAGTGATGTGTGTCAACACTCTAGGACCACCAGGGCACTTTTTTCCCTCTTTAGGAGGTTTTTTTCCCCCAGCTTGTATATTCACCTATTGCCCTAATGGGTGACTTATCTTTGTACATTCTCTAGTAATACATTCAGTATTGTGTGTTGTGCTCCAAGCTTCTTCTCCTTCCTTGTGTTGTTCACGTGCTTCCGCAAATGTCTATCTTCAATACCTCTCTCTATGCCCTCTCTCTCTCTGGCTTTTCGTGCACATTTGCACACTACCCAAGATTGGAGGTTCTTTGCTCTCTCTCTCTATCTCTCTCTCCCCTCTCTCTCTGCCCATTGAGTTGGAAGAGAGGAAGAATGAATGATTAAAGCATGTTCTCTATGGTTTAGAACATGAGGCTTTGGGGATACCTTCAAAGTTATATTTAGCTATGTTTTTGAGGATGAAAATATTTTTTGGGTGGGGGAATATGGGGGGGTTTGGTCTATAATCTAAGTGTTTGGTCAGTTCAAATAGATCTGAATTCGGACACTAATTGGTCAATTAATTGTGTGGCCAAAGATCTTGAGACTACACTTAAGTATAGGTTCTTATGCCCTCTAAGACAAGGAATCCACCTACATTAGTGGATAAGTGTTAAAGGGGGCAATGAGGATGTCTTGATTTAAAAACCTACAAGTATCAAGGTTTTTCCCAAGAGCTCATCCATGAACCAAAGCATTGTAGATCATTCTTTCTAAATAGCACCTTTCTAGATAAGGGTGGTGGAGAATCAATCCACAAAAGAGTGGTGTTGGTAGATTCTAAAAAACATGGTTCTCAATTGGTGCTATTTCCCCCCCCCCCAAAAAAAAGGTTCTCAAGTAACGTTGCTTTTGAAAAGAGTGGCTTAGAATCAAAGTGGTTGATTCCTCAATAGCTATATATACAAGGCTTGATTGGGTGGAGAACAGACATCCATTCAAGAGTTGCCTAAGTGGAAAGTCTATTACATTTGTATCAGAGCTTAAATGGTGATCGTGGTTTGAGCATCGTCATCTTGGAACAAGATCTGCTAGTGTACCAGTTACGGGCAATAACATCCTCATTGTCTTGCTTCATATCCCCTTCCTTCGCATTTTAGAGGTTCTACTCCACCCCTTCACCATCATGGAGGCTCTTGTGTGTAGTGAAGCTCATAGCTATATGTGTTGCAAAGAAGCTAGCTGCAATTAAAAGTATAGCACAGTAAAGTCAGCGCCATGTAGGAACCATTGCAAAGGTTATTTAAAAAAAAAGGGAAACTTTTGGGTGCGCATAGCCCACTAACACCCTTCTAGGTGTGGATAATGCCCTTGCCTACATGCTACCCAAATTTCAAATGCCCCTGTGTGTGCATATTTGCGAATTTCTCGAGATTGGAGGTTTTTGGTGCTCTCTCTCTCTCTCTCTCCCTCTCATTGGAAGAGAGGAAGAATGAATGATTAAAGCATGTTCTTTGGGGCTTAGAACTGATGGAGAGTGTTAATCTCCAAAAGAACAAGTTAGTCTTGTATTTAGAGCACCTCTATAACAAGAATAACTCAAACCTTCACCAATTTTAGAAGATCAATACTCAATTGTCAAGTTCTTGAACAAACTGTGAAGAAGGTGATTACACAAAAAGTCTGCTGCACATAATTCACTCATTGCCTTATCAAATGTGTAAAGTTTTTTATAAAACTTTGTATGAGGTTTTGCCTATAGATTGCGCACCTTCTCCAAGTTGAATCACTCCAAAAGATTTAGTACATCTTGAGAAATGATCTCAACAACTCACCTATGTCTAAAACTGTTCTTTAGAGAAGTCGATTTACACACCTATAACTTTTAACACTTGGTTCCCTCAATCTAGAACCCGTTTCTACAAATGTTTTTCGCCACAAGTAGCTTACCTTCCAACTTAAAGATTGAGTGCTTGTTTGCTCAAAACTTTAAATTGTGGAAGGAGAATTGATCAAAACATTCGTATCGAATTTTGCGCCTCCTGCAACTTCACTTCTTCTCATTTACATATGTAAATGTTCCTACACTCAATTCTCTCAGCCTGATCACAATTAGAAGCTAAAAATTTGTACAAAGGTCAATCACCTATAGACTTAGACTTGTACAAAAGCATTTCACAAAAGATCTAACACAGAAGGAGAAAGCTTAGAAATATCAGGCGCAACATTTTCTTCATTTCTAAGAAATTTACAACTGAGTGATGAGAGAGTCTTAACTCACTTCTAAGATGTCTAATGACTCATACAACTCCTGATTAGTCTATTCTCATGCTCTCTCATACTTGCCTTGATATTTTTCATAGTATATATAGACAAAATTTACAAGCTTATGACTACTCAAAGATATAAGTGAACTTGAATTAATGTACATATGTGTACACATCTTCATCTTCTGAATGTATTCTTCTTTCATGCTTCACAACTTGAACCTTTTCTTCAATCCTTGACTCCAATTCTTCATCAAAACATCAATTGTTGATTTTCTTGCACCAATAGCTCCCCCTCAATCATCATTTGAGGTTTTCTCTATCTTCTTTATGCCTGCCATGTCTTTGAATCTCTGTAGCTTTGGTCCATCTAAGCTTTTGGTAAGCATATCAGCTATCTGATCTTTTGTTGAAGTATGTATGAATTCAATCTCTTTATCCATCACCTTCTCTCTCAGAAAGTGATACTGAATCTCAATATGTTTAGTCCTGGCATGAAACACAGGATTAGCAGCTAAATACAATGAACTCATGTTATCTCCATGAATAGTAGGTATGCTCTGAATGATGTCAAAACTCTTCATAAGAGTCTTAATCCATATCACTTCCTTTGCTGCTTCAACCATACCTTTGTACTCAGCTTCTGTAGAGGATAAAGCAATTGTGTGTTTCTTCTTTGAACACCAAGAAATTAACTTATCTCCCACATAACACAAGTATCCATATGTTGATCTCCTATCATCGGGATTACCTGCCCAATCTGCATCACTATATATCTTGATGTTTGTATCTAAATGAAAAACCATAATACAAACCCTCTTTGAGTGTACCCTTAATGTACCTCAACACTCTTTGACCTGCAATCCAATGTTCTTTCCTAGGGCAATGCATGAATTGAGATAATACTCCAACTGCATATGACAAGTCTGGTCTAGTTAATGTAGCATAGATAAGACTACCAACCAAACTCTGATATAGCTTCATATCCTTGAATTCTTCTCCACCATATCTGCTCAATTTATGATTCACCTCCATTGGAGTAGGTGCTATTCTGCAATCATTCATCTTAAACTTTATTAACAAGTTTTTCAAATACCTTTCTTGAGTTACATACACTCCATGTTGAGTGTATGAGATCTCCATGCCCAAGAAGTATGACAACTTACAAGTCTCCCAAATCACTGATCTTGAATTCTTTCTCCATTTGCTTCTTTAGGATTTGAATGCCTTTCTCATCTGTACCTGTAAGAATTATATCATCAACATATATGCACATGTAAATGAACCCATCATCACTTGCTTTAACAAGCAAGCTACTATCTACCTTAGATAAGTTCTTTCAAGAACTTCACAAGTCTATAATTCCATGCCCTTGGGGCCTGCTTCAAACCATACAAGGCTCTCTTGAGCTTACACACATGATCTGGATACCTTCCATCTCTGAATCCTTGAGGTTGCTCCATGAAAACATCATCTGAAATATAACCATTTAAAAAAGCATTCTTCACATCTAATTGACATAATTTCCAACCTTTACATGCAGCAATAGCTATGAGTGTCCTGATGGTTGTCATCTTTGCCACAGGACTATAGGTTTCATCATAATCAATACCATGTGTCTGAGCAAACCCTTTCACAACAAGTCTAGCTTTGTACCTAGACACACTTCCATCTGCAAACCTCTTTGTCTTGTAGACCCATTTGCATCCAATGATCTTCTGACTATTTGGTTTAGGAACCAAATCCCATGTCTGATTCTCCATTAATGCATCATATTCTTCCTGCATAGCTTTCTCCCAATTTTCCTTGCATTTTGCCTCTTCATATGTAGAAGGGTCTTCATCTGCCTTTATCATGTAAGCATAATCTTTGGTAGTTAAAAAAGAAGTTTCATAGCTATACCTTGTAGGTTGCCACTTGTGTCTTGATGACCTTCTGAGTTCTCCACTCCTTGAGGTTTCTGCTTACACTCATGATCAAATCTTGGCATTTCTTCAACTTCAACCTGCACTTCATTATTCTCCTCTTCATCAAATATTTGAACCTTTGATTTACCTTTCTTTTGACTCACAACTTCTTCATCACCTGTATTAGTATTGATTGTACCTGCATACCAAGTACCTTGCTCATCAAATGTAACATCCTTTGATACAAGGAATTGTTTTGTGGATGGACTCCACAACCTATATCCCATTTGCTTATCATCATAACCAATGAATACATATTTTTCAGCTTTAGGTTCCAATTTGTGCCTTAATTGTGATGGCACATATGCATATGTCAAACATCCAAATACTTTGCAATGATCCAAGGTAGGTCTCTTACCCCACCATGCCTCATATGGTGTCATACCCTGCAAAGCTTTACATGGTAACCTATTGACCAAATAAGTAGCTGTGTTTACAGCCTCATCCCACAAATAATCAGGGTAATTTTTCTCCTTCATCATTGACCTTGCAAACTCAACAAGAGTTCTATTTCTTCTCTCTGCTACACCATTTTGTTGAGGAGAGTACCTGCAAGTAATTTCCCTTTTTATACCTGCATTCCACAAGTAATCACTGAACTCATTAGAGAAATACTCTCCCCTCCATCTGACCTTAATCTCTTCAACTTATGACCTGTAATTCTCTCTACATACACATGATAGTGTTTGAATGTATTGAATACTTCTGATTTATCTTTGATCACATAGATAGTGATCCATTTGGTAGCATCATCAACATAAATCACATAATACCTTGAACCATTGATACTGAAATCCTTTGATGGTCCCCACACATCTGTGTGTACCAACTCAAGCTTCTCTGAATACATAAAACCATGCTTGGAATAAGATTGCTTATGAGCCTTACCTAATTGACATGCCTCACATCTGTATGTCATATGTTGACCTGCAACATTAGGCAATCCAAGCACTGAACCATTGTTAATCATATCTTTGATACCTCTTTCATTGAACTGTCCAAGCCTCTTGTGCCAAAGATCTAACTCAGAGATCTTATGTCCTCCATAAGTGAACAAGGCATGACCAACATTACCTTGGATTTTCAATGTAAACAATCTTCCTTCTTTCTTCCTTGAAACAACTTGTTTATACCCATTGCTAGGGTCTTCCACAAACACTCCTTCATTAGTGAATCTAACTTCATAACCTTTTTCAACAATTTGTCCTACACTTATTAGATTCTTAGGAATTGTAAGAACACACAAGACCTTACTCAAGAGGGTGCTACCATCCTTGGCTTTCACTGATCCAATTGACTTCACATTGTGCTTTGTATTGTCACCTGTTTGAACAACATGATTAGATACCTTATTCTCCAAATCAGTCATCAATGCTATGTTGCCACTTAGGTGATTACTACACCCTGAGTCAATGTAGAAGACTCTTTGGTCTTCACTTTGCCTTTCACAAGTTGCATTCATTATCAATGTTGAATCCTCCTTCTGATCTGAAGCATAATTGTAGTAGGTATTGTTGTATTGTTGACTTTGGAATCCTCTACCTGCATTTCTTCCAAAGTAACCCCTACTCCCTCTACCTCTGAAATTACCTCTTTGATTTCTGCCACCTCTTCCTCTTGAATTAAAATTCTGATTATATCCACCATTACTCTGAGTATTATGCCAACAATCATTGGCTAAGTGATTTGTCTTACCACAAATCCAGCAAGCTTTGACTCCATCTTTATTACTCCTGCCTCTTCCTCTACCTTTGCCACCTCCTCTTCCTCTTAAGAAGTTAGCTTGGCTAGTTGTGCCTTCATCTTCATTTGCTTGTTGCTTCCCTTTGCTATTTTTCTTCCCATCCTTTGAATACATTGCATGACCTGCACTTTTATCACTTTCTCCTTTGACATCCTGCTCAAAGGTTAGCATGTGACCTAGCAACTGATTTAAATCAGGAGTGAAATGATCAAGTGATAATTCACTAGACAAAATGAATGGTTTCCATTTGTCATCACCTCTCAAACCTGTAAGGATTTGCCTTACTAATTTATCCTCCTCAATGTCTTCATCAACAGCTCCTAATGCATCTGCAATGTCTTTCATCCTTGTTACATAATATGAGATGGATTGAAAGGCCTTCTTCTTGAAAGTGGTAAATTTTGCCCACAAGGATGCCTTCCTTGACTTTGTGGTGTTTTGGAAATGCTCCTCCAAAGCATTCCATATATCACTTGCACTTTCAAGACCTCTAATATGAGGTAGCAAGTAGTCATTAACTGCCATGTAGATAATGCTCCTAGCTTGAGCATCTCTCTTCATCCAATTCTTCAAATCTGATAATTCTTCCCTAGTTGGAACACTAGGATCTCTGAATTGAGGCTTTTCTTCTTCACCTATAATGTAAGCTATCAAGTCTTTGCTCATAAGATGAGCTTCCATCCTCATTGACCATGCTGGATAGTTTTCTTTATCCAATTTCTCTATCTGAAGAGAATCTCCCATCCTTTCTTCACCTGTGTATTGAATTCTTCAAACTTTATGAGTAACAGATGTACCTTTACTTCGAATGATACTCCTTTTGTCTTCCTTGATGTCGTATGACCTCCTTCTCAAGCTTTGTCCTCAAGTTTTCACCTTTTGAACCTTCAGATGTTGAATTCTTTGCAGCTGCAGTAGTCGGGATCCTCCTTTCTTCAATTTTGATGCTTCGTGCTCTAATACCACTGACGGAGAGTGTTAATCTCCAAAAGAACAAGTTAGTCTTGTATTTAGAGCACCTCTATAACAAGAATAACTCAAACCTTCACCAATTTTAGAAGATCAATACTCAATTGTCAAGTTCTTGAACAAACTGTGAAGAAGGTGATTACATAGAAAGTCTGTTGCACATAATTCAATCATTGCCTTATCAAATGTGTAAAGTTTTTGATAAACTTTGTATGAGGTTTCACCTATAGATTTCACACCTTCTCCAAGTTGAATCACTCCAAAAGATTCAGTAGATCTTGAGAAATGATCTCAACAACTCACCTATGTCTAAAACTGTTCTTCTGAGAAGTCGATTTAGACACCTATAACTTTTAACACTTGGCTCTCTCAATCTAAAACCCGTTTCTGCAAATGCTTTTCGCCACAAGTAGCTTACCTTCCAACTTAAAGATTGACTACTTGCTTGCTCAAAACTTTAAAATGTGGAAGGAGAATTGATCAAAACATTTGTATCGAATTTTGCACCTCCTGCAACTTCACTTCTTCTCATTTACATATGTAAATGTTCCTACACTCAATTCTCTCTGCCTAATCACAATTAGAAGCTAAAAATTTGTACAAAGGTCAATCACCTATAGAATTAGACTTGTACAAAAGCATTTCACAAAAGATCTAACACAGAAGGAGAAAACTCAAAAATATCGGGTGCAACATTTTCTTCATTTCTGAGAAATTTACAACTGAGCGATGAGAGAGTCTTTAACTCACTTCTAAGATGTCTAATGACTCATACA
Organism: Ceratopteris richardii; assembly: GCA_020310875.1. NCBI lineage: Eukaryota > Viridiplantae > Streptophyta > Polypodiopsida > Polypodiales > Pteridaceae > Ceratopteris > Ceratopteris richardii. The sequence continues at coordinate 155,600,055 of CM035418.1, read as the reverse complement.
ACTCCTGATTACTCTATTCTCATGCTCTCTCATACTTGCCCCGACGTTTTTCATAGTATATATAGATAAAATTTACAAGCTTATGACTACTCAAAGATATAAGTGAACTATCTATGAATTAATGTACATATGTGTACACATCTTCATCTTCTGAATGTATTCTTCTTTCATGCTTCACAACTTGAACCTTTTCTTGAATCCTTGACTCCAATTCTTCATCAAAACATCAATTGTTGATTGTCCTGCACCAACAAGAACATGAGGCTTGGGGGATACCTTCAAAGTTAAATTTAGCTATGTTTTTGAGGACAAAAATCTATCCACAGGGAGGGAGGGAGGGAGGGAGGGAGGGAGAGAGAGAGTTTTAGAATATAATTCCATGATCTAAGTATTTGGCTAGCTCAAATAGATCTGAATTCTGACACTGATTGCTCACTTAATTGTTTGGCTATAAATCTTGAGGCTACAACTAAGTATAGGTTCTTATGCTCTGTAAGACAAGGAATCCACCTAGATTAGTGGATGTGTCTTAAATGGGGCAAGGAGGAGGTCTTGAATTAAAAATCTATAAGTAACAAGGTTTTTCCAAGAGCTCATCCATGAACCAAAGCATTGTAGACCGTTCTTTCTAACTAGCACCTTTCCAGATAAAGGGTAGTGGAGAATCAATCCACAAAAGATTGGTGTGGATAGATTCTAAAAAGGGTGGTTCTCAATTGATGCTATTTTTCCAAAAGAGTGGTTCTCAAGTAAAACTACTTTTGAAAAGAGTGGCTTAGAATCAGAATGGTTGAGTCCTCAATGGAGTCACTCCAAAATGGAGCTATAGAGGGGGTGTTGAAGACATGATTTCTCCTACATCATTTCCATTTGTATGATCGCCCCCTACCTTTTCTACCTCCTCTGCCCCTTGCTTTTGAACTTCTCCTTCTACTTGCAAAGTTAGCTTGGGAGGTAGTTGCTTCTTGATTAGACTTCTCCCCTTTTGCTTTAGCATCTTTTCTTCTACCATTACCATTGTATAGGGCAAAGTATTGATTACCTTTTTTGTGTATCTCCGTTCTTCATAGTCTTTCCTTCATGGGTAGAGTTCTCCCATGAGTCTGTTGAAATCTAGTACTTGCATGTACATATGCAACAATGGCAATGATGAATGCTTCCCACTTATCAACCGCTTAAATTCCATTGATGACTTGTTTGAATATTTGCTCTTCATTTGGTATCTCTCCAATGCTTCCTAATTAGTGAGCAATGTCCATTATCTTGTTAAAAAAGACAGTGACACTCTGCTTGGATTGCCTCTTGAGAGAGGTGCATTTTAGATTTCTTATGAAGTCCTATAGCCCATCATGCATGGAAGTACAAAATTAGAGTTAGATTTTAAGATATACGACCTTGTTGAAGCATCTTTTGCACACCATGTATTCAACCTCTCTTGCTCTTCTTGATTTGTTTGTCCTTTGGTCCTTAGCATAGACATCAACTCATATCTAGATATGTATCCATAAACTTTTTTTTCCTTGTAGCTATGCTTCCATCCTTAGACACTATTTTGATTAGTTACTTTGATCCGATGTTTCAATTGAAGAAGGAAAATCATCAACCATAATGTATGTGCTATGATGAAGCTCTGTACCACTATGAAGAGGTGACAAGAGAGTATAGAGATGAGAGGGTCTTTGTAAAATCCTGCTCTAGACATGCCTAATTCCACCTTCGACTCTCTCATAAACTTCCTAAGCTTGCAAATGATACATAAATATTAATATAGTGCTTTGGAGCATTGATCTTAAAGTGTAAGTCAAGATAGATTATTTCAAGATCTTGAACATGAAGAGAATACCTTGTATTATGAAAGGAGGCACTCAAAAAATGTTTAGTACTCCTAAGTTGCTATGAATTGAGCAAAATCCTTTTGTGAAGATTCAAATAACAAGGTAAATGAGCTATTCCAAATTCTATCCTGAACGAGTGACCAAGGAGTGAGAAGTGTTGTTGAGAATGCACAAGTGTGATTGTGAAATTTCAAGAAGCAAAGAACACATATACAAAGACATAGATATTGATTCAAATCTCTCCATTTAGCGCTTCAATTATCAAATTTTTTTTCATACATAGTATTTAAGGGTGTTAACTTTATGACTCAAGAATTGGATGAGACAATGAGGCCATAGATTCACCTCAATGACTCTAAGAAGTGAGCAGACTTGAACAATACACAAACAATGGTACATAGTAGCTCAAGATGATGATGAAACTTTAGGTATATGTATTGATATGAAAATTACAATGCTTGGAGTTGTTGCAAGACTCCAAGGGTTGAGAGATAAGTACAATGGCCACTCTAGAAGTGAGTGAGAGCTCAGTCACTTCTTGCCACTTCTTCCTTGAAGTATATATAAGCTTTTTCCCTTGATTCTAGTTGGTAGGTGTTGATGACTCAAGCAAAAGATTCCAATCACTTTTCAACTACGAATTTGAATTTTCAATTCAAATATGATTCGTGACTTTTTCCTCCTTTTAGACTTACCTTGAGACTCGAATTTAAGTCTTCAAGACCTTTTACAATAGATAAAATAATTTGATAATTCTCCTTAGGTATAAACTAAGGATAAATGCTATGCACATATTTGCTTCTCAAGGTTTAAAGTAGTCCACGCATATGGTTAAGCACTTATACTTGCGATATGTACCACCATAAAGGTGAATGGTTGGCCACAAGGATTTGGAAGCATAGGTGACAAAAAGGAAGTTCCTAAAAGTCCATATTTGCAGAGAAATCAAAGTTTGCAAGGGGGAAATTTTGTGAACAATTTCCTTGAGGAAGCAAATGAGCAAAGAAGTTAAAAATTGCTAAGGTGTCATTTTGTGCAAATTGAAGAATATTTGAAACATAATATATGTTGTCTCAAAAGAAAATTTTCAAGTCAATGAAATCAAGAATTGTTAATTGAAGTATTACCATTATATTCTTCTTGGACTAAGTGTAGAAGTGGATGTGGAAGATCCCATTCTCTCTCCTTGGGAAATCGGGTATAGAATTAGTATTGGAATTTTACAAAAGTAAACACACTTTAAACGAAACAATTTCAATACACATACATCAATAATCCTTCCAAATCTCACAAATAAGCTTAATATAAGTATGACAATCCTTTCTTTTGGCAGAAATCCTACCAAGTACAAATGCAACCTCTAGGATTCTTATGAAAGTCTATAAATCCTACCAAGTACAAATGCACCCTCTAGGATTCATATGAAATTCTTTTGTGAAGACTCAAAGACCCCTTATACTTATAGTCCAACCTTGGACACTATCCCTTGCAAGCCCTTGGACAAAAAATATGAAAAAAACCAAATCTCCAGGTATAGAGTCCCCTAACTTCCAAAGTCCTTTCTTCCATTTCGAAGAGTATGTTTTTAATCTTTAAAATTTTCAGAGGTAAGGATTCACTCCTAAACACTCTAGGATTGCAACATCTTTGTAGAGATCACTTAGATAGGTCAAAATTCTCAGATGATAGAAAACAATTGTTTTTTTCCTAGAGCATTTAGAATTTTCTAGATCTTCTTTTTGTGGGTTGGGGTGAGAATTTAGTTCTATTCTCTTGTGTCTTGATGTATTTTGCTTTGAAACTCCTAAAAAACCTCACTTGTGCATGAAATTTCAAGAGAAAATAAAATACTCTTTCTCAATCCATTTGAAAAATGCTATGTTCTCTTCATTTTCTTTTGTGATAATTATTATGATAAAGTATATACAAAAGTGATTTCTAGTTCTCTAAAGCCTTTGCTCACTCCAAATCTTTCTAGAAACACACTTGGCAAAAGATAAATGCTTTGACTCAAGAGCATTTGAAAAATACCACATGACTGATTTCTCACTTTTCTTGTGATCTTAAGTGATGGAATAGTCCTCAAGACTTAGAAGAAGTAAAAACTTCTAAACTGCTGATGTGTTTCTAAATCCAAACATAATGATTCAAAATCAAGAGTTCAACGATGCAAAGAGTTATAAGTGGTAGAGTTAGATTTTATGACTCATGTCCCCTCTAAAAAACTTGTGCTACTTGACAAAGTATTCCAAAACTTGAGGAAATCATAATGGTTCGTGTGTATAATAGAAAAGATTCCATAGTCATCACCTTGTGATAAGACCATATCTTTAACCAGACATCTACTTTAAGGATAGAAAATTCGACATCCTTGAGAGAGAACTATATTTTTGCTAATATCTTCATCCAATGAACTTGTCTCTGGGAAACTATATTAATATGTTGGGCCTTATAGATCTCAAATATGAAAAAATTTAGAGTGCGATGAACTAGGAAGTTTGTGGTGGTTTTAATTCTTGGCCAAGTTATCCTCTAAAGAAATGCATTCCTTTAAATGAGCATCAATAGTGTAGGGACATTTGATGTAGAATACAACTCTTAGTTTTTCACCTCTTGAACCATGTAGGAACAAAAAAAAACATCCTTTCTTGAGATGGAAGCTCCCTCCTAGGACATCTGGTGTCACTCTAGCACAATGGCAAGTACCAACGTGAGGAGATCCACCTCATAAATGTCAATTCACGGAGACGTGAGGACTGGTATGCACACGATGAGCGAGTGATGGCACAAGTGCGTGAGTGAAAGCACACAAGCATGCACACACATACACACACATGCACAAAGTAATAGCAAAGAGTGGAACAATGGAGGATTTTTGCTTACAAAAGGAATCTCTTACCAAGCTCAAATCTACAACAAGCTAACCTCAAAAATGAGCTTGAACGTGGTACCCTGCAGAGTAATCGGGATATTCCGTACTAATCCCACCGGATGGACTCGGGATTGGTCTGCCATTCTTACAAAAAACTGGACAGGCTCGACTTGGGTCCACCCCAATTTCTTGCAGAGGGCTGCAGTAGCTATATTCACACCCGAACAGCCATCAATTAGTACTTGAGTAATCTTTTGATTTTTATGCCAAACAATGATTAATGGGACTGAATGATCCACCGTAGAATCAGTTTCCGGTTGGATTGTGGTAGTCGCCAGAGTACCGAGAGATCCAGGACTGACCTGTTGTTGAAATTGCTGCCTAACTCCTGGCACCAATGCGAGCAACTGTCCCAACGGGAGTGAAATTGAAGCCTTAGATAGAATCTCCCATACCTGATTTGTTTGAATCGTACTCCTCACCGATTCGGAGGATGATTCTGCTGTTACTGGGTTATGATTTTGTTCATTCGCTCTCGCCTTTGGCAGGGGAACCTGTGTCATCGGAATTGGATCGGGGAACACAGTTGGCTCTTTAGCGGTCCATTGACTAGCCTTTGTATACATTCGGTGCTCCTCACGGATACCAGGTTCGAACACCTCAGCTGCTGGTTGCAACTGCTTACCCGATCTTGTCTGGACCACTGCTGCTTGTGATTCCACTAGTGAAATATAGACCATGTTGGTCATCGGGTTTTGACGCTCCTTCCTTTTGTTGTATTCTGGTGCATCCTTACAAAATCTCCGGATGTGGCCAATCTCACCATAAAAGTGACATCGAGGTGGTGGTAGAGAAGTACCCTCCGCTGATGTACCTGCCTGCCATCGATTTGAATTAAAATTGGTATTCTACTGACCCCGGTAATTTCTGTATCCTTGTGACTGATTGTTCCACATCTGTGGTGGCACGTAATGGGTTGCGGGCTGCCCGGGTTCCTGGATAATGGCATTTACAGCTTCTCGTCCCTGCACCTTGGCATTATACACATAATTTTCTGTTGAGTGTCCGGTTGTGTTGCAGATGGCGCAATACATCTGATTAAGGGCACATGTAGCACTGGTGTGCCCTAGATTTTTGCACCTGGTACAATACATCTGTTTAGCCGGATCATCTATAACGTTCTTAATGGCTTTCAGCCACTCCAAGTCTTCGGTGAATCCCCCAACTTTATGCTCTAGTTGTAGGGCCATCGCAATAATAGCATCCAGTGTCATAGCCCCCACACAGCGGATGATCATGATTTGTCTTAGCTGTGGGGTCAAACCGTTAATGAACCACTGGGTTATAACATCATCCGGTAGATTAGCATGTGCCGAAGGCAATTGTCTTAAATGAGTTCTAAACAATGTGGCATATTCCTGAACAGTTTGGTGCGGCTTCTGTCGGTTATTCTGCAAATAGTCGAAGATTTCGGAAGGATTCTTCTTCAACCGGAACCTCTGTAAAAACGCATCCCTTACTACATCATAGTTAACGAAATGGTTGATATCATACTCTGTTAACCACCTCGCTGCTTCATTGACTAATGTTGCCTGAAATACGATGGCCTTGTACGCCGGATCGGGTGGATGGTTCAGCACTGCATAGCTTATCTCAAAGGTTCGCACATGTGCATTAGGGTTGTCACTTGGAAATCCACCGAACTTTGTGTAAGTCACCCCTGTTGGAACCGGTCGAAGTGGAGGTGGCTGCTGTTGTTGTTGTTGCTGTTGTTACTGTTGTTGACCACTCACTGTGCTATTAGTGGTACCGTTACTCGTTCCTGAGTTTTGAGGGGGTGTCTCTTGTCCTTCGGAATCTGTATTATCAGACTGCTCACCTTCTGGCTCGAAAATAGCGTTCAGTCTCTTACGTATCTCCAAATCAAATAGCCTATCTTCAGCTTTGGTATCAAAAGCAGGCAAATTTGCCCCGAATAGCGGTGTACGCAATAAAGATCCACCAAGGAGTATCGCACTGTCACCGAAAAACTGTAAATTCCCACCAACTGGTACCGAACTTTCACCGGAACTTGTCGAACTTTCATCGAAACAAGGTATACTTCCTCCGGTAATGATCTCTCTGGGTAACACAACTCTATCCTTGGAAAGGTTCAAATTCTGACCAAATGGTATCGAGTCAATTGAGCACTGCGTCCCTGTACACTCCGAATTTACTACACCTTCTTTAGAACGCACCGGAATTACACCGGAATCTACCGAAATATCATCATTTATCACCGAACTGGTACCGGAATCTCTACTAACTGGCTCCGATTCTTCGGCAACTGGGTTTAAATGGCCTGCAGTTCTACCACCTGGGGGCGTCCCTAACAAATTTGGTACTGTCCAGGGATGTTGATCTCTCCTATACTTCGGATACGACTCGCCGGACCGAGTAACCGGCATATATCACTTCTGCACCACTTGCCTTACGTACTGCTCCACCTTATTGATTATTCTCAATCCATTGCCATCTTCCCACAGACGGTGCCAGTGTTAAAAGTGCTTTTTTGTCATGGACACTTTTAAGCTCTTTTCGGGTTCTTGGGGATGGTAGGGGTCTCATAAATCAGAGGCCCTATATCTTATTTTCCCATTTAACTCATCAAGCAAGTAGTACATTAATGTTCAGTATCGAATTCTCTATACATGTTTATTGTTTATAATCGTGTTAAGCTTTTCACAGTATGTAACACAGGAATTAATAATTACGGTCGCACAGACTTGTTATCGATAGCATAACATTACTGTGTTAATCACGAATTAATGTAACTTGACAAAGTAAGAGTTACAGTACTCAGAATTTAAGAACACTGCACTACGACGTCTCCACAGGCCGCAAATCGCCTAGACAGACAATCTGGCGATCCCGTTCCTCTCTACCGGAGAACCACCAAAATTGCCTTTTCATTAATTGATAGAAAGATACAACACTTCGCTACGACCTTTCGGTACGTGCAATATAGGAAAATAGGAATTACATAATGCCAATCCGACGACCTTATAGCTTATTATTTACCAATTTTGTCAATACATTACATAGGATCTTGTTTGTGCTCTTGGCTTGTCCATTAGCTTGTGGAGATAAGGGGCATACTTCTTATGTATCACCAAGAACTCTTGGAGGAGATTTTCAATGACTTCATTCAAGAAGTGCGTACCTCGATCACTCACTAACTCTATTGGTAATCCATATCTGGTGAACACGTTCTCAAATAAAATCTTAGCCATTGTTTGAGCATCATTCTTTGTTGTGTCTTTGACTTCCACCCACTTGGTAAGGTAATATGTGGCTACAATAATGTACTCTGCGTGGGAGTTCCTAGCTGGGGGGTTAATAGGACCTACAAAGTCTATGCCCCACTTCGAGAATGTGCATCCTCCCATCGTTGGCCTCAAAGGCATCTCATCTTTTCTTATCGGATATTGGGCATGTTGGCATGTGTCACATTTCTTCACATAGGTATGTGCATCCATATGAAGAGTTGGCCACCAAAGTCCTAAGAATAGAATGTTCTTGATTACTCTGTCAGGACCAAAGTGTCCACTAGCAGCACCGTCGTGTGCAGTTTCTAAGATTTTCAAATAGTCAGATTCGTGAATGCACAATCTTAAATAACCATCTTTGCCTTGGTATAGGTTGTCTCCTATTTAGGCATAGTCTAGAGCCTCTTGTTCCATGCTTCGTCTTCTTGCTAGACTAGCCACATTGGGTAATGTTCCTGATCTCATGAATTCTACCAATGGAGCACTCCAATCTGGAATTAATGATATGTGATAAAGAGTCACATGCTCCACAGGGGGTCTCTTCTAGCACACTGGACAATTCTTGATCCACTCATGAATTTCTTTGTCCATACTAGGGCAATACACTCCTAAACATTTTAGATTTTGCAATGTTTGTTGTTTAGAATAGTGACTCCCTAGAAATCCTTCATGGGCTTGTTGCAACCAACTACTATGTTCATCGTCCTTAACAAACAAGCTAGAACACTATGGGCTTGTTGTGTGACTGGATGCATCTACATGGACATGGAATGGTTTAGTCCAATCAGGAGTGGTCAGTATTGGGGTTGTGCACAAGCATCTCTTTAGCTCATTGCAGGACTTCTCACATTCGTCGTTCCACTCAAAATTTGTCAACAAGGCATAAATAGGCTTAGCTATAATTGCATACATGTGAATAAACCTACGGTAATATCCACAATGGCCCATAAAGGCTTGTACCTCTTTAACATTCCTTGGCCTCGACAGCTCCGCTATGGCTCTTACTTTATCGTCATCTGTAGATATTCCATTCTTAGAAACAATATGACCTAAGATTTTACCTTGTCGTACCACGAACACACACTTCTCTGGGTTCAGACAAACTCGATATTCTCTACACTTGTTGAAGATCTGTCTGAGCTCAGGGATGTGACATCTCATTTCTTGGGAATGAGCACATAAATTTTCCACATATACTTCTAAGATCTTTCACAAGAACTCTTTGAAGACTTGAGACATGAGCCTTTGGAATGTTGCAGGTGCATTGGTGAGTCCAAATGGCATCACATGAAATGCAAAGATTCCCCACTCTATGGCAAAGGCCGTTTTGTGTTGATCTTCTACGACGATGGCTACTTGGTTGTAGCCCAAAAATCCATCAAGGAAGCTATACACTTCCTTGCCTGCAACACGTTCCAATAAATGTTCAGTGATTGGAAGTGGATAACTATCTCATATCGTGGCGGCATTAACGTTTTTAAGGTTAATACATACACACAACTTTCCATTCTTCTTGGGCACCACTACAGTGGGGGACACCAGTCAGTATGCTTAATCTCATAGATAAATTCGGCTTCAATCAACCTGTCGATTTCTTCTTTTATTTTAGCTTCATAAGTGTCATTATATGTGTAGGGCTTGTGTTTGGTGGGCTTGGCATCTGATATCATGGGGATCATATGAGAACAAATTATCGGATCTACTCCCTTCAAGTCTCTATAGTGCCATGCAAACACGTCCCTATATTCCCTTAATAAGGCTACCAACCCTACTTCCTCTTCTTTACTTAGGTCATCTCCTATGTACGTACATCTCTCTTCGTCTTCAATGTTGACTACGATTTTTTTGGTCTTTTCTTTGTTATCATACGCTTCTCCTGTGGTGGCCTTTCTTTTAGGCATTCATACCAATATTTTTCGGTCCTCAACTTTGTATTTCTTGAAATTCTCTGGTACTTTGAACAATGGTTCCTCCTCTTCTTGTTTCACTACTTGTATTTTCTTTTTCTTTTAACCACCTTCACTCCCATCCTTTGAATTTACCGTTTTGATGCTTGTGAGAGGTTCTTCTTTTTGGGTAGATACTCCTACATCTTTTAGATAGTGTTTTTTCGAGTCAAAGCAAATATCCATCACAATGGACTCTAGATCGTTCCCGTTCTCTTGTTCTTCTACTAAGTGACTAGGGTTACATTCTTCTAGCAAGGGTTGACACATGAACACTAAAATATCATATCCCTCCTCATCACAATGAGGTGTCCATTGTTCTTCATTGACAGCAATGTCCATGGTGGCTAAGATTTCTGCCTAACCATGAGGCTCGAATTCCTCATCTAGAAAGATCATCGGTGTATAGGCTGCGTCTTTAACTGGTGTATTGCCTTGAGAAGTGCCTTCTCTTGCTTTTAGGCGTTTTTCCTCTTCCTTTGCAACCTTGCACATCCACAAATGAGTATCTTCATGCATCCAGGATGTATCAGATAAACTTTTAGAATGCACAGAGATTGAATCTTCTTCCTCCTTGTGGATAGGATTCCACTACAGGGGGTACATCTCTGAAGGTGTAATCCTTCAAATTTGATGGGGGATGATTCTAACACCCCAATGCAAAAATGGAAGATGGCTGCCCTCCACTAGGTCCACAAGCAATGATATATGATCACTGTTCTGAACTTTTCTCTGCACCAGTACAGAGACTTAAAACAAAATTTTGCAGACTTGTAGTAGATCATAAGAGCTACCCAACAAGATTTAAATAATCCAAATGGATATTCCATTTGGGAGAACCACCCTTTGCAAAAGAGGCTACCTGTTTGCAACACTCTCTACCTATGTGCAGAGATATACCTTCACAAAGTTGGCAATTTCTCACAACTCACTAAGCCAAATAACTTGAAACTTTGGAAACGTTCAGGGTACAATATGAGAGAAGAATTGAAGCTTGAAATCAATGAAAATGAGTACAATGAGAGAGCAAACAATGCTCTGCAATCTGGTACAATCAAATTTGGAAAAGCCTAACTACACCTCTAGATAGAGCGGAGCAAAATCATGAGAAAATGAGGTGAGCAAGCAAGGGGGCTGCTTGCTAGAGTTTATGACTTCACTAAACAAAGTGGGAAACTCGTGGAATGCATAAAACTCAAGAAACAAAGGTGGGATGATGCTTATATAGACTTTTACTTCTCCTACAATCTAGCTAACCATCCACCAATCAGTTTAGGTGCACTTTTTGGTGGCTGATTTGATGAGATTTGAATTTGATTGAGTTTGGTGGAGCTTCTAACTTTATTCCACGACTTTAGGTCCTCCTTTTTTATTGGTCCACTTTCAATACTTGTGGTTGAGTCTTTTTGCATGATTGAGACTTGATTTTCAACACTCCCCCTCAAGTTTCAATGCCTAGGTCCTTCATTCCAATGCATGCCTTGAAATGTTGTAGCTTTACTCCATCCAATGCTTTGGTAAACATATCTACATATTGGTCCTTTGTATTGACATGCTCCACCTTGACATCCTTTGACATGATCTTCTCTCAAATAAAGTGGTAATGCACTTCTATATGCTTCAACCTTGCATGGAACACCGGATTTTGAGCCAAGCATATGCTACTTATGTTGTCACAAAAAATAGGTACTTGCTTGACCTGCAAATCAAGGTCAACAAACAACTTCTTGTCCATATAAGCTCACATGAGACTTGTGCTAAGCCTCTATACTCAGCTTCTGTCGATGAAAGAGCCACAGTTGGTTGTTTCTTTGACATCCATGAGATGGTCTTCTTCCCTAGAATGATAACATATCCACTAGTGCTCCTCTTCTCATCTTTGGAATCTGCCCAATGAGCATCACAATAAGCTTGTACATTTAATCCATCATCAAATGGATAATATAGACCTTCATTCATTAATCCTTTGAGGTACCTAAGTACCCTTTTGGCTACAACAAGATGAGGTACTCTTGGTGCTTGCAAAAATTGAGATAACACTCCAACTACATGTGCAATATCAGGTCTTGTCATAGTAGCATACAAGAGAGAACCAATTATTGACCTATACATGGTCACATCCTTCACTTCTTCACCTTCATGAGCACTTAGTTTAACATTTACTTCTAATGGATTTGAAATGTTCTTGCAATCACACAAGCCAAACTTCTTCAAAAGAGCAACAATGTATTTCCTTTGCATCAAGTATATACCTTCCTCTTTATATAGTACTTCAATCCCAAGGAAGTACCTTAAAATGCCTAAATATGAGATTTTAAATTCACATCCAAGCTTCCTCTTTGTGTCCTTGATGTTGGCTTCATCATCCCATGTAATGATCAAATCATCAACATATATACAAATGAAAACAATTTTGCTACCTTCCTTCTTCACAAAGAGTGATGGGTCTGCATGACTCTGATTGTATCCACATTTTACTAACTAGTCCACAAGTCTTTGGTTCCAAGTTCTTGGGGCTTGCTTGAGGCCATAAAGAGCCTTCTTTAGCCTGCATACATGATGTTGAAACCTCTCATCTTCAAAGCCTTCGGGCTAGTCCATGAAGACTACCTCTTCAAGCTCTCCATTTAGGAAAGCATTCTTCACATCCAACTGGTACATCTTCCAACCTTTTGAGGCTGAAATTGGAATCAAACTTCTGATGGTGGACATCTTAGCTACTGGGATGAATGTTTCCTCAAAGTATATGCCATAGATTTGAGCAAGCTTTATACCTAGAGATGCTCCCATCTGCATGCCTCTTTCCCTTGTACACCCATTCGTTGCCAATGACTTTCATGTCCTTTGTTCTTGGCACCAATGACCAAGTATCATTTTGTTCAAGTGCTATGACTTCCTCCTCCATGGCTTCAATCCATTCCCTATGCTTATTTGCTTCTTCAAAAAAGTTAGGTTCTTCACAAGCTATAACTTGACTCATGTAGGCATAGTGTCTTGCAATGAATGAATCATCATTTAACCTTTGAACAAGGTATTTAACCCTATTGGATGACATTACCTCACCATTAGGTGCATCTAAACTCCTTGGTTTAGATGCTTTAAATCTTGGAGTTTCTAATTTTTCCATATCTTCATTACTTCTTCATTCCATGTCTACCCATCGATGGTCTTCATCATTTGCCTTTTCCTTTCCTTTGCTACTTCCTTAACTTGGATGAGCTTCATTCCTTGTCCTTCCATGCCAAGATGATGTAGTACTCTCCTCTGATAGTGTGCTTGAAGTGGTTGGACCACTTATCTCCATGCTTTGTTGTTGCTCTTTAAACTTCTTCTCGGCTTCATATGCATCATCAACCTATAACACGTCTTTGCTACCATACCAAGGCATCAACTCATCAAATATTACATCCCTAGATACCTTAGGATCTTTGGTGCAAGGGTTATAGCATCTAAAACCCTTTTGCTCTGAAGAATATCCAAGAAATAAACACCTATCCACCTTCGGGTCTAACTTGTGTCTCAATTCTTGAGGTATGTGAACATAACACACACAACCAAATACCTTGAGATGTAAAAGATTGGGTTTCTTACCACACCAAGCTTCATATGGTGTAACTCCATGTACTCCTGAGGTTGGACACCTATTTATAATGTATATGGTTGTATTTGTTGCATCAGCCCAATAAGAGTTAGGAACATTCATTTCATTTAACAAAGATCTAGCCACTTCACAAAGTTGGCAATTTCTCACAACTCACTCAGCCAAATAACTTGAAACTTTGGAAAATTTCAGGACACAATATGAGAGACCAAATAAAGCTTGAATTCAATGAAAATGAGCACAATGAGAGAGCAAAAAATGTGCTGCAATCTGGTACAATCAGATTTGGAAAAGCCTAACTACACCTCTAGATAGAGCGGAGCAAAATCATGAGAAAATGAGGTAAGCAAGCAAGGGGGCTGCTTGCTAGAGTTTATGACTTCACTAAACAAAGTGGGAAACTCGTGGAATGCATAAAACTCAAGAAACAAAGGCGGGATGATGCTTATATAGACTCTTACTTTTCCTACAATCTAGCTAACCACCCACCAATCAGTTTAGGTGCACTTTTTTGGTGGCTGATTTGATGAGATTTGAATTTGATTCAGTTTAGTGGAGCTTCTAACTTTATTCCACAACTTTGGGTCCTCCTTTTTTATTGGTCCACTTGCAAAAATATGGTTGAGCCTTTTTGCATGACTGAGACTTGATTTTTAACAAAATTGACCTTGGTTGTGACCCTTAAGTGCTGCAAGTATAAGGAGTTGGTTCCCCAATCCTATACAACTTGCAATTGTCATAGGAAGGGCCTTCCTAGGATCATTTCGTAGGTGTTAGTTTTACCAAATTTACATATAGCAAAGGTGTGCTCAAACTCTACACCACAAGTGGTTAGATTTATTCCTTCTATCAATCCTAGAGATCTTTCAACATAGCCGTCAGTCATCTGAAGCTTCATTCTAGTTGGTCTTAATGCGGGTTTACCCCATTGCTTCCACAAGGAGGTGGTTGCAATAGCAACACCAACACCTGAATCTATGATCGCTTTGGTTGTCTAACCTTGGTAGGTGATCGAAAGATAAGTATTACCTTCTTCACCTTTGCTCATGTCCCCTATTTTGTCTAGAGGTATCTCCGGTACTTTCTGTTTAGAGCCTACTTTTGGCATTTTGGAATCAAGTTCTGGAACCTGATTTTCCACATGTTTCCATAACTCAGGTTTTACTTTGAGCAGCTCTTCTAAAGTGAGATGACATTGAACCTTAGTGTTCTTCACAACTTGAGTGTTTCTTGGAACCACCGAGTCTTCCTTTCTGATCAATATTGTGGGAGCTCTGACCTGGAGAGATTCAAATTCCCATGGGCTTGTGAATTGTGGCAACTCTTTTAAAGAATTGGATTCAAATTCTAACCTTCCTTCTCCTTGTTGCTCTACTTGGTCTTCATAAATATATGGAATGTCTTGTGGAAATTGATTGTGAAGGTCATCAATCTCAAGAATAGGAGGGGGAACATCCTTCTCCTTGGCCCATTTCTCTTCCTGTATTTCGTGCAAGAACTTTTGAGCGTGCTGTTGAATTGAAAGAGGTTCTCCATCATCTATGGGGTTAAGAACGTAGACTTTCTTTGGTGATAAGATTTCTCTTTCAACAGTTGGTTGAACATGTGGAGGTAAAGAAACTTGTGGTTTATTTACCAACTGCTCTAATTTATCTAGTAAGCCGCGGAAGTGCAAACCCGGTGTAATAGCATTTGTTTGATTGAATGATTTATTGGCCTCAAACATAGCTTGAGCTAGTTCCACCATTTTTATGCACATTTTTTTCCATTCAATCTCTAAATTTGCTATAGGGTAGCTCTTGTCTAGGTTTGCAGGTGTTGGCCCTTCTTGAAGTCGAGCCTAATATGCCTTGAACATCATGTCCAAGTGTTCTGGGGTTGGATCTACAAGAAAAGATCCTAATTGTGGTTTATTTACAGTGGTTGGTGGGTGGGGATGAGGTTGGGGATGAGGTGTTGTGGATGGAGTTTTGACAAATGAGGGGTTTTGAGAGGCAATATCTTCTATTTTTGTTTTTGCATCTTTCAAGCTTTCTTCTAGTTCGGATAACTTTTTGGTCCACTTACGATTGGCCTTCTCTCTAGTATCCTTCCATGTTCTTGTTTTTCTCTTACTAGGCTCTCTTGACTCACTTGACTCTGATTGCTCAGCTGGTTTAGCTTGTTGTAAGGCTTGTGCCCTAATAACTACCTGTATAGGAGCAGCGTTACTGCTACTCAAACTTGAATCCCCCAATTACCTACTACATTAACGAGTGTAACCTTTGGTGCACTAGTGGGATTCTTGGGACAATCTCTTGGGAGTTGTTCTTTGCCCCACTCAAGACAAATGCCTTGTATTGTGATGTTCTGCCCTTGTCCCAAAGTTGGTGGGTGGGGACATTCATGAATGACATGGTGGCCCTGATATCTAGAACATGGTCCTCTAGGGACATGTGGTCCCGTTTGTTTCACTTGGGGCCTAGGGTGAGGACTCGTATACATGAGATTTGCATGTTCTGGCCCATAAGGGTTTGCATGTCCCTCATAATCATAGTATTGTTTCATGTAGCTCTGGTCAAATTCCATCAGGCTTGCATCATAAGAGGGAGACTCTCCTTGGGACTGATCAAAACCTTGATTTGATGTTTTGGAACTGATCAAAGGTGTCACTGGTACTAGGGCTTTTTCTAGGTTCCCTTCCAGTTGGGTGTACCTTACTGGAACAATATTATGTGGGTGGGATGGTTGTTGTCCTAGTGTAGGTTAAAGTTGGCCATATCCTCCATGTTCATACGGTCTAATTGCTCCTCGTGGTCTTGGACATGGGTTATACCTAGGAACTTCTCTGCCTTATTTGATAGGAGGGTACCAGTATGGTCTACATTAGGGTGGCACAAATGGTCGTGGTTGTCTATTCATTGGATAGTTTTCGGTGTTGTGGTTGGGGTACTTCTGATTACTATAAGAGTACATGTTAGGCTCCTGAGTTGGTTGTCTATTGTAAGGGTAAGGTTTTGATAACCCTAATCCTTCTCTGGTGCATACATGAGATGGGTGATCTCCACCGCAAAGTGTGCAACTTCCTAACGTTGGCACTCTCAAGGAAGAGTTTTGGTAGTTCCTGTCCTTGTACTCCTAAATTCTTGGCCATTAACTCTACCACTTCCTCCACATTACTCAAACTAGAAGTCTCATTACTCCTTGTATCCTTTGATTTGGTAGGATCTTGTGTGGTTTTGAGATCCTCATCTAAGTTGTCTTCCAAATCTATGCACTCTTGAAGACACTCACTTAGGGTTTGCAACTGTTTTACGTATACTAAGATTCTCAACGTTCTGTTGGTTAGACCTTCTAAAAATAGGGATATCATTTTCTGATGAGAAGGTCTCTCTGTCACAGGGCATCAGTCTACATATTGATTAAATCTTCGTGCTGCATTTTTACTGTCTCATTAGGAGCTTGTTTGAAACTATGTAGTAAGGATGATTAATTATGATTAATCCCTTGCTTAGTGAATTCCCCAATAACTTCTTGGAAGAATTGTTCAATATGGCCAAAGCAACTTGGGTCCAAGGATTGAAACCAAGATAAGGCTATTCTTGTGAGGGTTAGCCCAAAGGATTCATATTGCACGAAAAAGTTTGGCTATGGGGTTTAATTTCTCGCATGGTGAATTGTTCCTGTGGTATCTTGGGTATACTAATTGGCCCATTTGTCCTAATATTGCACATTCCATTCCTTGCTGGGTTTGGAATGGGTTTTGTGAGGTAGTTGCCTGATCTTAGGGAGGGAATATAGGCAGATCCATGTACCTATAGGCCAATGTCTTCTTTGATTTTGTTCTAGGTACGTAACTCTATATGGATTTTCCGGATCCCTTAATGCGTATATAGTTATTGGGATGATGCCTTCTCCTTGTGTTAGTGAATCAGTTTGTAGGAGTAGGTCTGATCCATGTACCAAGTACACATCCATCAGATAGTCATCTGGGGATGTCCTATCTCCTCGCAATAGTTGAGTCCTTACCGACTTTCCCCCAGGGGTAGTCACCGTATTTCCATTGTCGGTTCTCCCAAAAATTCCTTGTCCCACTAACTCTTCTCTTTTGCTAATGTGATCAGGGTTTTCGGTTACTACATATATTTGGCCCATCTTGTCCATGTAAACTCCACCTTCGTACTTGACAGCTGGTCTTTCAACTATTTCTAATTTTGTCATGTTTATCATTCTTACTACTGACCTATGTAGGTTGTCCAGGTAGATGGGTACTCCTTGCAAGTTAGTGAATACATATTGAAGACACATCTGCTATTCCCCTTCCACAGTAGACATAAAACCTTTCCTAGGTACTAAGCTATGCATGTCTTTAGAAGCTAAGAGTCTCTCCATGTTAAAAGAAATTTCTGACTCACTTATCTGTGAACTCAGCATGTAGTGATAACCACTGAGTTGTGAGCCCATGACTTGGTTGTATCGTTGACACTAGCCTCAAAAGATTTGATACTTTATCTATCTCTTCCTAGCTGTCTACTTGATCTCACGTTCATAAGCCTTGTCTACAAGTCCAAAATTATCCTTTGTATTGCTCCAAATCTTGTGGGACCCCTTGCTTCCTAGACCAAACTGAGGGTCGATGTCAAACTACTTTGTATTGCTCCCCACGAGCTTTCCAACGAACCCAAAATCACTCAAAACAGATTTTGTATGAGAAAGTTATGTCAGTTGAGGGTTTAGGGGGTTGAAACAGGGAAACAGGATCTCTCTGGGAGTACCTCAGAACAGGCGATACAATACCTCTTTTTCCACGATACCCGACACTACCATGGATGATATCCCCTCAGACAATACGATACCACCAAGGCAATACCAACTTCCACTAGACGATACTGCTATATCAGACGATACGATACTACTGGCAAGACGATACGATACTAGGGGATCTAAGGCACGATATGATACCAACCTCATGATATGATACCAAAATAATCGACAATACGATACTTTGTCTGCTCACGATACGATACCAGAAATCACACGATATGATACCAGGATAAGGGATGATACGATACCACATGGACGATACGATACCACCTTATACACGATACAATACCAAAACACGACACGATACGATACTGAGTTGGTGATAGGATACCAACTTTGCACGCGATACGATACCGCTCGATCGACAATATCATACTGTGACCGACACGATACGATACCAGGTGGGCCGCGATATGATACCACCGGAGGACTGCGATCACGATACCAACACTTGGTGATACATGATACTCGACAAGTATCGCGATACACGGGAGTTCTGGTATAGCGATACCAAAACTCAACCAGACACGATACTGCAACAACCATTCCAGCCTCTTTCTTCTTTGCCTCTTTAGAGCCAGTTTTGGATAGTTCTTTATGATATGATCATCCCCTTTACAGTACTTCCAAAACAATTTTTGCTTTTCTGATTTTTTCTCATCTTTATCTTGGTTCTTCGAATGTGCAGCATTTGTAGATTTCTGCTTACTAGTAGAAGAGCTCCATTTTCCTTTGCCCTTCTGACTATCCAGGAAAGCTTGATCTGCAACACGGATAATGGACCTGTTCTGCCTGGGGTGATCTTCCTACAACAGAACAGAGACTAACTCCTCAAATGATAAGGCATTTGAATTGCCTTTCATCATCAACCGAAGAGTAGAAGCAAAACTCTGATATGAATTAGGAAGACCATTTAGAACGGTCTACACAAGTGAGCTATCTGGTATAACCTCATTAGCAGAAATCAACTGTTCTTTCAAGTCTTTGATCTTCGTTAGAAAACTATCCATAGAATCACCTTCATTCATGTGTTCACTTTCCAACTGTTTTCGGAGGTAAGCACTGTTGGAGATAGACGTCTGCGGAAGCACGCGAACAGCACAAGGAAGAAGAAGAAGCTTGGAGCACAAACACACAATACTGAATGTATTACTAGAGAATGTACAAAGATAAGCAGCCCATTAGGGCAATAGGCGTATGTACAAGCCGGGGGAAAAAAACCTCCTAAAGAGGGAAAAAAGTGCCCCGGTGGTCCTAGAGTGTTCACACACATCACTACCTAAATATATCAACAAATCCCCCCGGGACTGATGCGGTGAACAAGGAGCTGGCACTCATGTATAAGGAAGTGCCAAGCTATGTGGAAATCACTCCACAAAAGGAAGTAAGCCCAAAGCTTTGCGGAAAGCTTCAAACTTCTCCCTAGGCAGAGCCTTCGTGAAAAGGTCTGCAATGTTCTCCTGCGTGGGCACATATGCCAAGCTGATCTCCCCAGCAGAGAACCTCTCCCTGACATAGTGATAATGCACCTCAATGTGCTTAGTGCGAGCATGGAACACAGGGTTCCTCGCAACTGCCAATGCGCTCTGACTGTCAGTGAAGATGGTGGTGGCAGAAGACTGGCCAACACCCAAATCAGCCATAAGGCATCTGAGCCACACACACTCAACAGTCGCTGTGAAAGCTGCCCTATACTCAGCCTCACAACTGGAAGTGGCCACAGTAGGCTGCTTCTTGCTCAACCAAGATATACATGAGCTACCAAGCATGAAGCAAAAACCACTGGTGGACACACGAGTGTCATAGCAACCAGCCCAATCTGAGTCAGAAAAACCATGCAAATCTGGGGGTAGTGATCCCCCCTTGGGATAAAACAACCCAAGTAGCCGAGTACCACTCAAGTAGCGAAAGATGCGCTTAACCGCTTTCCAATGCGTGACTCTTGGGCAATGCATAAACCTGCTCATCTGTGAGATAGCAAACTGAATATCTGGCCGAGTAATGCATAAGTAAATCAAGCATCCAACAGCCTACGATAGAGAACAGCATCAAATGCATCTCCAGCATCATGAAGACTCAATCGTAAACCTGTCTCCATAGGAGTGGCAATAGGCTTACAGTCTTCAAGGCCAAAACGCTGCAATAATGTGTCAATATATTTCGTTTGACACAAAGCCATTCCACCATCAACGTGCATAAACTGAATGCCCAAATAGTGATGCAAATGCCCCAAATTAGACATCTCAAATGAGGCATGCAAATCAGCCTTAAAATCAGCAATATGTGTCTCAATAGGACCAGTGAGCAGCATGTCATCAACATAGACAACAATGATCAGAAGCACATCATTAGCACGTTTAACATATAAGGTGCTTTTAGTTGGACTGTTCTCAAAACCATGTGCAATCATATAGGCATGTATCTTCTCATACCAAGCACGTGGTGCTTGCTTTAAACCATATAATGCCTTCTTTAACCTGCAAACCTGGTTTTCATGCCCTTTCTGCACAAAGCCACGAGGCTGAAAAACATACACTTCTTCATGCAAGTCACCATTCAGAAATGTTGTTTTAATATCCAACTGATGTACATTCCAACCATGATGGGCTGCAAGTGCACAAATGCTCCGAACAGTAGTCATACGACATGTAGGTGCAAAGGTCTCATCAAAATCAATGCCTCTTTCCTGTGCATAACCCTTTGCAACAAGCCTAGCCTTATACCTGTCAACTGTACCATCAGGTTTACGCTTCAGCTTGTATACCCACTTAGTGCCAATGGCCTTCTTGCCAGGAGGCAAGTCACATAAAGACCATGTACCATTCTTCATTATAGCATCATATTCAGATTGCATAGCAGCCATCCAATTTTCTGAATTTTGTGCTTCACCAAAAGAAACAGGTTCATTCTCATCACAGAGACTAGATGCAGCCATAGCATAGCAATCTGATGCAAAGGAGGCACTATGAGAGCCTGAACGAGTACGATATGACAAAGGTGCATCTAATTTGTTGTCATGCAAAGTCTGCACCAGCCATTTTGGCATAGTTTTTGCCTGCTCAATATCAGCTCTCTCATCAACAAGTGCATCATGTAAATCTGCATCAGAAATGGAATGATCTGCATCATCATATGAAACCTGCAAAGGCTGAGAAGTTGCCTCATTAGGACCAGCACTAGCCTGTCCACCTATAAAAAGAGGCATCAAAGTATCATACATGTCTTTGGAGCTAACAGATGTCTCCTTAGTACATGAAAGCAATGGCTGAATAGCATCTTCCACAAAGACAACATCACGGCTAACCAGAATGCGTTTAGTCTGTGGATGATACAGAAGATAGCCTTTACTTTCAGAACTGTACCCAACAAAAATACATTTTACTGCCTTATCATCCAATTTTCTGCGATGTTGTTCAGGCACTAATGCATATGCCAAACAACCAAAAACACGCAGATGAGCAACAGATGGCTTGCGGTCATGCCAAGCCTCATATGGAGTGATAGACTGCAACGCTTTAGTGGGACACCTGTTCAGTACATATGCTGCACACATGATAGCCTCAAGCCAGAAACTATGTGGTAAAGCCTGACTTTTGACCATGCACCTCGCCATCTCCATGAGTGACCTGTTCTTTCGTTCAACAACTCCATTCTGTTGAGGTGTATATGGTACTGTACACTGGTGTTTTATTCCACGTTCAGTCAGAAATGCATTAAAATCTGAAGACATATATTCCCCCCCTCGATCAGAACGGAGGGTGTCCATTTTACATGCTGACAGATTTTCAGCCAAAACCAAAAACTGTTTGAAGCACATGAACACTTCAGACTTTGCTTTGAGTGGATATACCCATGCATGCCTGGAAAAATCATCAATGAAAGTCACGAAGTAAAGGTAATTTCCAAAAGAGGGTGTCTGCATAGGACCACAGACATCACTATGTACAAGCTGCAATTTCTGCGTAGCCCGAACTGAACCATCTTTTGGAAAGGAAGAACGCTGCATTTTGCCCAAAATATAGCCTTCACAAACATGTTTTCCAGGTGCCTCAAGTTTGGGCAAAGAGGACACCATTTCAGATTTCTGCAGGCGTAACAAACTAGCAAAATTCAGATGACCAAAGCGTGCATGCCAAAGCTTTGCATCTGACATAGCCTGAGAATCATGAACTGCACATGCCGAATCATTCACAGATCTTTCATAGTCTATGAGCTTATACAACCCATGACATAAAATGCCAGAAGCAATAATCACATCGCTATTTGAAGTACACCTGTCATCAACGAATTTCACAACCAAGCCAATCTTGGCTAATGCAAAAACTGATAACAGGTTCTTTTTGATCCCTGGCACAAATAAAGCATCTGACAAAGTGAAAGAACTACCATCAGCAGTAGTCAGAATGATCTTACCAACTCCCATAACAGGATAAGAGGAGTTATTGGCGCATGTGACAGTATTCCCTGTAGGGGCAGGCTCGAGTGAAGAGAAGAAACTGCGTTGCGAGGTAATATGTTTGGTCGCCCCACTGTCAAAGTACCAAACATCTGAGTCTACTGCATACATGCATTGATCATGAGAAGATGGGTCAAAACTGCAGACAGTAGTAAATGCCCATTCTTCTTCCTGCACAAGATTTGCAGACTCTGTTTTTGGTGTAGAGGCCTCTGCAACAACCATTCCAGCCTCTTTCTTCTTTGCCTCTTTAGCAGCCAGTTTTGGACAGTTCTTTATAATATGATCATTTCCTTTACAGTACTTGCAGAATAATTTCTGCTTTTCTGATTTCTTCTCATCTTTATCCTGGTTCTTCGATTGTGCAGCATTTGCAAATTTCTGCTTACTAGTAGAAGAGCTCCATTTTCCTTTGCCCTTCTGACTAGCCAGGAAAGCTTGATCTGCAACACGCATAATGGACCTGTTCTGCCTCGACTGATCTTCCTGCAACAGAACAGAGACTAATTCCTCAAATGACAAGGCATTCGAATTGCCTTTCATCATCAACCGAAGAGTAGAGGCAAAACTCTGATATGAATCAGGAAGACCATTCAGAACGGTCTGCACAAGTGAGCTATCTGGTATAACCTCATCAGCAGAAATCAATTGTTCCTTCAGGTCTTTGATCTTTGTAAGAAAACTGTCCATAGAATCACCTTCATTCATGTGCTCACTCTCCAACTGTTTTCGGAGGTAAGCAACACGAGCCTCATTCCTAGCCTGGTACAAAGTGGTAAGTGTATCCCAAGCATCCTTTGCTGTTTTGCAAGAGCGAATGTGAGGAATAATGGCACGTTTGACAGACAAAGCTATCAATGCATGTGCCTGGGCATCTCTGCCATCCCAACGAATCTGCTCTGCAGTAGGTGCAACAGAAACAGCAGCACGAACAGGAATCTGTGGAATATCATCTTCCACACCATCTTCATCAGCTCCAACACGTGTATTTGTAGTACCTATCGTTACAGGTGTAACAGGACGTCTTTCAACACCCTGCACAATGTTCCACAATCCTTTTGCAACCAATACATGTCGCATCATATAAGCCCATAATGGGTAGTTGGTACCATCCAACTTATCCTCAACAGCCAACATACGGAATACATCACTGCTTTCAGCCATGGCCGGTGACTAAATACCTTGATGCAGAAAATTGATTGTATCTCAAAAAGTTGAACAGAACTGCCCAGACGAGTTCTGCTAGACCTGTAGCAGACTTCGAGACGCTTAAACTGGCGAACAGAAACTGGTATATACCTTTGGCACAAAAGGATGAAATAGCGTACACAAGCGCTGCGATAGTGCGTTCGGAGGCCGAAACGAGCTCAGATCGTGATTTCGGCACCACAAAGCAAAGCCGTTTTGATCTCGGAAACACCCTGAGTATGCTCAACAAATTTCGTGCGAATCTGAGACTGCAAACGGAGGAGTGTCGACGGCGCCCTAGAAGAATTGACGACCTGCTCTGATACCAATTGTTGGAGATAGACGTCTGCGAAAGCACGCGAACAGCACAAGGAAGAAGAAGAAGCTTGGAGCACAAACACACAATACTGAATGTATTACTAGAGAATGTACAAAGATAAGTAGCCCATTAGGGCAATAGGCGTATGTACAAGCCTGGGGAAAAAAACCTCCTAAAGAGGGAAAAAAGTGCCCCGGTGGTCCTAGAGTGTTCACACACATCACTACCTAAATATATCAACAAGCACCACGAGCCTCATTCCTAGCTTGGTACAATGTGGTAAGTATATCCCAATCATCCTTAATTGTTCTGCAAGAGCGAATGTGAGGAATAATGGCACGTTTGACAGACAAAGATATCAATGCATATCCCTGGGCATCTCTGCCATCCCAACGAATCTCCTCTGCAGTAGGTGCAGCAGAAATCAAAGCACGAACAGGAATATGCAGAATATCATCATCTTCCACACCTTCTACATCAGCTTCAGTACTTGTAGTTGTAACAGTTGCAGGTGTGATAGGACGTTTTTCGACACCCTGCACAATGTTCCACAGTCCTTTTGCAACCAACACATGTCGCATCATATAAGCCCATAATGGGTAGTTGGTACCATCCAACTTATCCTCAACAGCCAACTTATGGAATACATCACTGCTTTCAGCCATGGCCGGTGACTAAAATACCTTGATGCAGAAAATTGATTGTATCTCAAAAAGTCGAACAGAATTGCCTAGACAAATTCTGCTAGCCCTGTAGTGGACTTCAAGACGCTTATAGTGGCAAACAAAAACTGTTATATACCTTTGGTACAAAAAGATGAAATAACCTACACAAGCGCTGTGATACTACATTTGGAGGCCGAAACGAGCTCAGATCGTGATTTCGGCACACAGACTGAAGCAGTTTTGATCTCTGAAACACCCTGAGTATGCTCACCAAATTTCGTATGAATCTGAGACTACAACGGGAGGAGTGTCGACGATGCCCTAGATGAAGCGACGACCTGCTCTGATACCAATTGTTGGAGATAGACGTCTATGGAAGCACACGAACAGCACAAGGAAGGAGAAGAAGCTTGGAGCACAACACACAATACTGAATGTATTACTAGAGAATGTACAAAGATAAGTATTCCATTAGGGCAATAGGCGTATATACAAGCTGAGGGAAAAAAACCTCCTAAAGAGGGAAAAAAGTGCCGCGACGGTCCTAGAGTGTTCACACACATCACTACCTAACTATATCAACAAGAGGGGATAGAGAGAGAGAGAGCAAAGAACCTCCAATCTTGGGCAGTGCACAAATGTGCATTTGAAATTTGGCCGACATGTAGGTAGGTGCCTTATCCACACTTGGAAGTTCGTTGGTAGGCTACACACGTCGAAAAGTTTTTTTTTTTCTTAAATAGCCTTTGCAACGATTCCTATGTGGCATCAACTCTATTGTGCTATACTTTTAATTGTATCCAACTTCTTTGCAACGCATATAACTATGAGCTTCACTACACATGGGAGCCTCCAGGATGTTATTGCCCGTAACTACCCCATTAGCAAATCTTGTTCCAAGATGAAAATGCTCAAACCAAGATCACCACAAAAGCTTTGATACAATGTTATAGAGTTTCCATTTATCCAACTCTCGAATGAATGTTGCTCTCCACTTAACCAAGCTTTGTATATATAACTATTGAGGATTCAACCACTTTGGTTCTAAGCCACTCTTTTCAAAAGCAACTTTACTTAAGAACCATTTTTTAAGGAAAATAGCATCAATTGAGAACCATCCTTTTCAAAATCTATCCACACCACTCTTTTGTTGATTGCTTCTCCACCACGCTTTATGTAGAAAGGTGCTAGTTAGAAAGAATGGGCGGAAATGCTCCAGCTCATGGAGCTCTTGGGAAAAACTTTGCTACTTGTAGGTTTTGAGCACAAGACCTCCTCCTTGTCCCTCTAAAGATTTATCAACTAATCTAGGTGGATTCCTTGTCTTAGAGAGCATAAGAACCTATACTTAAGTCTAGTCTCAAGATCTTTGGCAAAACAATTAAATGATCAATTAGTGTTCGAATTCATATCTATATGGACCAATCGGACACTTAGATCATATAATTACTTTATAACATTAGACTTATAGTATTTCCTCAAAATATCTTATGATTAAAGACTCAAAGCATTAAAAAGTCATTGATGCACATAGTTTCTAACTCATCTATTCACTATTTTTTGGTAGTGTTATAATGTAGACCTAGGTAGACCACTAAAGGCAGTGGTAATATGCTAGTCGTAGTAGGTGATCAACACCCAATAAATATATCCCAAAAATAAAATGATTCTTCTATTTATAGAGGAGGTTGAAAGCAAGAAATAGGTGGATACATGATGGCTAGGCTTGGCCCTAGATCATCTCACATAGTTCTTTGGGAAAAGTATGGTAGATCATCTCACGTCTTTCTCAATGCATGTGGAAGATAGTGGCTTTTTTTAGAGATGGTTTAACAATCTTGGATACTTTCTTTTTAAGGGGAAGGACACAAGGAAGCAGCAGATGGAGAGGACATGTACATGTACTACATGGGTTTCAATGTGAGAAACTATTTTATTATCTTCTATTATGCCTCCATATATGATGGAGGAAGAAAATAACATAAAATAGGCCTTAACCACCAAAGGTAATAGTATTAGTCCACCAAATAGTAGGTGATCCACACTAAAATATGGACCAAAAATAGAACAATTCCTATATTCAGAAAGGAGGTTAAAGATACGAAATATGGGGCTACATGATGGGGAGATTCAACCCCAAATCATCTCACGTGGTTCTCTGAAAAAAAGTGGAACTTGAAACTGCACTTGGTGTTTTGAAGTTTGGAACTTGGTCATATGATTTGCAATTTGGTCATATGATTGAAATCACATATCTCCTTTTGCATAATTTTGTGCCAACTTTGAGGAGAGTGGGAACTCATTGAAAAAGAAGCTACTCACGGAAATAAAAATGAAGATTAACTTCGTTCCAAAAATGCAATGCCCTATAGAAAGCCATGAGAAACTAAAATAAGCAGGTGAATCTCAAAGTATTTGGGTAATGTACTTGTGCTTTCATATTTATGTATTACATCTCTTTGTGTAGCTATCTTTTTTACTTTTCTTTATAGTTGTTATTGAAAAACGTGGGAACAAAGTCCATAAGATTCAAAAAATGAAATGGAGTATTTGAAATGTAAAAATTATATCACATGACTTGTAGAAGATGATGATGAATTATGATTTGTTAAAAAAAACTTTCATTCCCAATGACCTGTTGGTACAACTTACAAATGTGCTAGGAGTTCTAATTTTAATGATGAATGAATTGAATACTACTTTTATAATGTTTTTAAGAACACTACAAGAAATAGGGGGGCGTAGCGATGCCCCCGAATTGAAAAAAAACAAGATTCGTCGCTTATACGACGCTAGCGTCGCATAAGCGATGGCCCTCTTTTTGTTTTTTTTTTTTTAACGAGCGGTCATCGCATAAGCGATGCTAGCGTTGCTTATGCGATGCTAAAAGTATGCATGGCAAATAGTGTTGATAAGTAGCAACGCTCTTTGCGACGTTGGCAAACTGGGTGCGATGTTTTTGCATCGCATAAGCGACATCTTGTGTTCTAGAGCGTCGCATAAGCGATGCTCTGGAATGTTAAAAAAAAAATTGATTTCTCCTGGCACATTTGTGCCGAGATTTGGACACACAAGCAAGAGAGAGAGAGAGAGAGAGAGAGAGAGAGAGAGCAAGAGTGCACTCATTGAAGCCAGGTATGCATGCACACACACACACATACACACACATATACACACATACACACACATACACACACATACACACACATACATACACATACACACACATACATATGCATACACACACACATAGGCACGCACACATACACATAGACACACACACACATACACACATATATACACAAACACATATACACACATACACACATAATGATGCATACACACACATATACATGCATACACACACACATACATGCACACACACATACATGCACACACACATATGCATATACACACATATGCATACATAATGCACATGCATACATACAGATACATAATGCATACACACACATATGCATACATAATGCATACACACACATATGCTTACATACATGCATACACATACAAACATAGACACATAGACACATACACACACATAAACACATACACACTCATAGACACACACACACACATACACATAGACACACACACACACACATACACATAGACACACACACACACATACACACACACATATACACACACACATACGCACATAGACACATGCACACATAATGATGCATACACACACATACACATGCATACAGACACACACATACACACACACACATATATGCATACACACACATATATAGAGATATACACACACATATACATACATGCATACATATGCATACATAATGCATATGCATATGCATACATAATGCATATGCATATGCATATGCATACATAATGCATATGCATATGCATACATAATGCATATGCATATGCATACATACATACTTATATGCATATACACACATATGCATACATAATGCATACATAATGCATACACACACATATGCATACATACATGCATACACATACACACATAGACACATACACACACATAAACACATACACACTCATAGACACACACACATACACATAGACACATACACACATACACATACACACATACACACATACACACACATATATACACACACACATACACACATAATGATGCATACACACACATACACATGCATACACACATACACACACACACATACACGCACACACATACACACATACACACACACATACACACATACATACACACATATATGCATACACACACATAGAGAGACATACACACACATACACATACATGCATACATATGCATACATAATGCATATGCATATGCATACATACATACTTACATGCATACACACACATATGCATACATAATGCACATGCATACATACACATACTTAATGCATACACACACATATGCATACATAATGCATACACACACATACACACACATATGCATACATAATGCACATGCATATGCATACATACATGCATACACATACACACAGACACATACACACACATAGATACATACACACACATAAACACATACACACTCATAGACACATACACACTTACACACACACATCCATACACATTTACACACACACATACACATGCACACCGACACATATATATGGATACACACATATATAAACACATAGACACACACACACACATAGACACACACACACATACACACAAATATATACACACACACATCCACACACATTTACACACACACATACACATGCATACAGACACATATATATAGATACACACACATACATGCATATGCATACATAATGCACATGCATATGCATACATACATGCTTACATGCATACACACACATACACACACATACACACATAGACACACACACACTTACACACACACATACACACATACACACACATATATGCGTACGCACACACATAGAGAGACATACGCACACATAGTGACATACATGCATACATATGGATACATAATGCATATACATATGCATACATACATACTTACATGCATACACACACATATGCATACATAATTCACATGCATATGCATAGATACATGCATACACATACACACACATAGACACATACACAGACATACACACATATGCATACATATGCATACATAATGCACATGCATACACATACACACACATAGACACATACATACACATAGACACATACACACACATATACACATAGATTTACACACACATACACATGCATACACACACATAGACACACACACACGTACACACACGTACACACACATGTACACACATAGACACATACACACATACACACATACACACATAATGCATATGCATATGCATATGCATATGCATACATACATAATTACATGAATACACACACATACACACACATGCATACATATGCATACACACATACACACGTAGAGAGACATACACGCACATACACACACATGCATACATATGCATACATAATGCATATGCATATGCATACATACATGCTTACATGAATACACACACATACACACGGATACATATACACACATAGACACACACACAGACACACACACATACACATGCACGTAAAGAGACATACACACACATACACATACATGCATACATATGCATACATAATGCATATGCATATGCATACATACATACTTACATGCATACACAAACATACACACATATACACACAGACATATGCATACATACATACTTACATGCATACACAAACATACAAACATATACACACACATACACACACACATGCATACATAATGCACATGCATATGCATAGATATATGCTTACATGCATACACATACACACATACACACACATGGACACATACACACATATACACATACACACATATATACACATAGTTTTACACACACACACATACATAGAAACACTTACACATGCATACACACAGACATACACACATAGACACACACACACACTTACACACATAGACACACACATACACACATATAAACTTACACACATAGAGATACACACACACACATATAAACAAACACAGACACACATAGACACATACAGACTCACACACACATACACACATACACACACATTTACACACACACGTACACATGCCTATAGACATATATATATAGATACACACATATTTACACACATAGACACACACATACACACTTACACAGAGTAGACACACACAGACACACACACACATAAACACACACACATGGACACATGCACAGATATATATGCATAGACAGACACATAGAGACATACACACATATATATGCATACACACACATAGAGACACATACACACACACATACACATGCATGCATACATAATGCATATGCATACATAATGCATATGCATACATACATACTTACATGCGTACACACACACATACACACACATGCATACGTTTGCATACACAATGCACATGCATATGCATACATACATGTTTACATGCATACACACGCTCACATATACACCATACACATATACACCATACACATATACACACATACATATGTACACGTATATATATTGATTTCTAACCCATTTTGTTTTATATGTTAGGTATTATGGATCCTAGTAGAGAAAGAAAGGTGAAACTCACTCTCATAAAAAGTCTTACGAGAGTAAAAGTTCCGTCTGATACTCTAGGGGTCATCATGCATGAGTACTCAGAGATGCCTCATGAGTCACATCATCTATTGATGGATTAATATCGATTTACGATAATTCCTCTTCCTCATCAGTAGAATCAACATGTAGAGTATTATCCTCTTCATAAAAAAGATTAGTATCATTATCACGTATAATGATTCTAATTTCTCTTTGAGATGTTGATGTATCAGTATCTGATGCTGAATCATCAAGAGGACTTTCTTCGATCTCTCTAACAATAAACTGTTCAAACAACGACCTACCTCTAGGTTGAACATGAATGACTTGCCACCAAGGGTGAGCCTCTGGGTTTTTATAAAAAAATGCTTGTACAATATGCCTAGGAAGAATATATGGTTCTTCAGTAGATCGCATTACCTTGGAAGAATCAATTGCCCAAAACCCAGATAATTCCTTTGTTAATGGAATTACTACCTTTATACTCGGCTCAAAACCATTCAACCTTCAAAATGACCTATCAAAATATATAAAAACAAAAACCCATTATTAGGTGCTTAAAAAAATAACTAACTCTATCATAAAAAATATAAACTTTTTTCTACCTGTTTGAATGTACGAAATGAAATTTCGTAGATACCAACAATAGTTCCTACGTAACCAAGTTCGCCATCTATAAGGTTCGTGTCTTTTGAGCTAGCACGTGATAGTTGCTTGAAAGAAGCAACAATACTAGAATCCTCTGTTTTACGTAAAGAATCAATGGCTTTGATAATTCGGGGCTTTGAAACATATGTCTAATCCGTGGAGCCAATGGAAAATGTCTCAATACCTTTTTTGGGATTTTACCTTCTTCGCCCTTATATCGAGGAGATTGACATTTGGGACATGTCAAAGAGTCTGTATATCACCTCTATATAAAATACAATCGTTAGGACATGCATGTATACATTATTAATCGACACCAAGATTGTTGATTATCTTCTTCATTTCATCATGTGAGGTAGGAAGAATATCCTGACTTGGTAAAAACTTTTCAGATAATAACCTGTAACTTCATAAAAAAAAGATATATTAAAAAAGTAAATAAATAAATATATATACACACACACACACACATATATATATATATATATGCATATAATTGTATATATGTGTATGCTTATGTGTATGTGTATGTGGATGTGTATATGCATGTGCATTTGTATACATATGTGTATGTGTATATGTATATATGTATGTATATGTGTTTTATAGGTGTATATGTATGTATATATATATATATATGTATGCATATACGTATGCATATATGTATATGTATGTGTGTATACATGTGTATGTATGTATGTATGTCTGTATGTGTATGTATGAATGTGTATGTATGTATGTATGTATGTATATGTATGTATGCATGTGTAGCTGTGTATATTTGATTTTGTTTTTAATGTTTTTTGTATATTGTGGTTTGCACATTTTCATATCTAGACCATTGAATCGTCTGGCGGTTTCCCATTTTATAGTCAATCTATTACCTATCTTGCTAAGTTGTTTACAAATATTAAGTATTAGTTACCTATGAAGGTATTAAGTCGTTAGTAAAATGGGAGGATCAAATTTATCGCAAATATTTTGAAAGATGCAGTAATAGTTTTAAAGGATGGGCAGACAAAAAGTGTCCATTCAATGCAAGTTCTTGTTCTTACCTTAGCTAAAGTAAGAAAAAAAACCTGCATTGAATGAACAATTTTTTTCTGCCCATCCTTTAAAATTATTTTTCCATCCTTCAAAATCTTTAAGATAAATTTGGTTCTCGCATTTTACTGATGACTTAATACCTGCATAGCTAACTGATACTTAATATTTGTATGCAAAAGAGTTAGCCGCATAAGTATTAGGTCGACTAAAATAGGAGAAACATATGTGTCACGAAGATTCTAAAGGTTGGGTGGATAATTCTAAAGGCTAGATGGACAAAACATCTTCATTCGATATATGTATGTATAATTTGACCTTACTCTCATAACATGTGTATGTGTATATGTTTTTAATTGTTTCTTTGTATATTTTGGTTTGCAGATTTTTAGATCTAGACCATTGAATCGTCTAGCGGTTTCCCATTTTATAGTCAATCTAGTACCTGTCTTGCTAAGTTGTTTACAAATATTAACTATTAGTTACCTATGAAGGTATTAAGTCATATGTAAAATGGGAGGATCAAATTTATTGCGAATATTTTGAAAGATGCATTAATAGTTTTAAAAGATGGGCAGACAAAAAGTGTCCATTCAATGCAAGTTCTTGTTCTTACCTTATCTAAAGTAAGAATAAAAACCTGCATTGAATGGACACTTTTTGTTCGCCCATCCTTTAAAATTATTTTTCCATCCTTCAAAATCTTCAAGATAAATTTGCTCCTCCCATTTTACATATGACTTAATACCTGCATAGCTAATTGATACTGATTATTTGTATTCAAAAGAGTTAGCAGCACAGGTATTAGGTCGACCAAAATAGGAGAAACATATGTGTCAAGAAGATTCTAAAGGTTGGGTGGACAATTCTAAAGGCTAGATGGACAAAACATCTTCATTCGATACAGGTATGTATAATTTGACCTTACTCTCATAACATGTGTATGTGTGCATATGTGTGTATACATTCATGTATATTATGTGTATGTTTATATATGCATGTATATATATATATATATATATATATATATATATATATATATATATATATATATATATATATATATATATATATATATATATATATATATGTGTGTGTGTGTGTGTGTGTGTGTGTGTGTATGTGTGTATATATATATATATGTATATATATATATATATATATATATATATATATATATATATATATATATATATATATATATATATATATATATATAGAAATTTGAAAATTATACCTTAATAGTGTCAAATCATATACATTACTCCATCCAAAACGATTTGGAAGATTGAGAATAAGTAAGCTCGCACTTAGTCGTGTCAAATGACTTCCTTCATATACATGCTTTAGACATTCCTCTCAAAGATATTTCTCATTTTTAGAAATATCTATGCTCTCACTGTCATTTTGATACCAATCCTCAATAAAATATGCCATCCCATCATCTTCATCATTGTCGCACAAATCTTGTGCTTTATCTTCTTTTGAATATAGATCTTTCAACCTTGCATAATCCACAGGATCACTTTTGCGTAGCCTCCTCATAGAAGCTTCTGATAAATGAGGTCTTACTGGCAATTGTGAATGGTGTGGAGGAATATCATCAACATCATATGTTGGAATCTACACATATAAATAAAATCATTAGTATTCCATAAATGAACAAAAAGTAAACTTTAAACATAAAATTAAATATATAAGTTATTAAATATGGATATAAAATTTTTATTCTCTCTAGCTAAAAGGTGCTCTTGGAGATCTACGCCATCCATAATTCACTAATAGTTCATCACTAGCATGTAATGTAGTAATAGCATTGAAAACTATGTATCTTGATACATCTCTACTCATGTATGGTGATTCATGACTATTTTCACGCTCCTCAAATGTACAATTAGTCCTTGAACTATTATGTAACCCTCGACTACTATTTATTAAACCTGTTATATTTCCATGTGTGTAAGGTCTTCCATCAATATATCATCTTTCATTTTCTGCATGTAAAATCCTTCTACTAGTAAGGGATGCTGCATTCAAGCATATTCCATAAGTACTCATGCTTTGAACATAATGTCAAAGTCGATGCCAATCTCCCCATCCATATATAGGACCACAAAATGACATAAGAGTGACTTCAGAGTTTGGAGGCACATACAAATCCTCTACAATAAAGAGACCACGACCAGCATTAGTAGTAGTGGATGGAGCAACCATATAGTGATTACCCCAAAAGTTGAAAACCTCTCCATCTAAAGGAAGTGGTCCTCTATTCCATCCTCCATATCTTCTTCTATCATATGTTTGTACTAGAGAATGATCACGATCTGGCAATGGATAATCTCCAGCCGTTTCAGTCTCTAAACCAAGAGGTAGAGGATTTCTAGAAACCTCTGCTTGTAATTGATGAACAACAAGTCCATGACGTATACGAGGTATATTAACATTATGAGAAAAATTATCATCATCATCACCATCGAGCAAGTATTCTTGTATATCAACAGTAATTTGATTTTGTATATGGTTTTTAAATAAAATAATGATATTAATTTATATAAAAAATACATACCCAAGCATTATCATGTTGACCAAGTGATGGTGCACGCTCAAAAGTACCATACTCTGCCTCATGTTCAATACATTCCAATCGTGGTCTTCGATGTGTGCCATAACAAGAGTTACACCAACAGTTAATATGGTCTTTGTTGAGCCTCTTAACCCAAGGGAAAGTGTCTCACACACTTTGTTTCGTTCAACTAACTTGTACTAGGCCACTTTCTTTTACTTTGAGTCCACAATTGCTCATGAATATGCCCTCTTTTGGGATCCCCAGCAAGATCGCCAATTATGGATAAGGCCCAGTGTACTAGATTTACACAAATTAATGCACTTGTTTAGCTTCTCGTCCTATGCTTTGTCCTATAATTCCACTCGAGCTTAGCAAATATCCACGCTTTTGACTACTTGGAAACCCCTCTTTTCCTTCTTGGGTTTCTTTCCCTTGGCTGATGCACACTCACTAGCATTCACCCACTCTCTCACACATTCACACCCACTTACTCACATTTGACCCTCTTCCTCTTGTGCACCCTCATGCTCGATTACACACACCCTTACTCCCACTCTCAATGTACTCCCTTCCAACTCCCATTCACCCTCACTCTTGCACTATGCTAGTATCCCCTCATGTGTACCCTAGAAGTCCAATTCACCCCACCACTCCCCACTCAAATTCAATACTATGCGCTTATTCCGAAACCGAGTGATCTCGTGATTCTGCTTTTAATATGTGAGAAAAGACCCCCACACCCTCACTAATGGTAGTCTACTCTCTCTATCTCTCTTCCTCTCGTTTTTTTTTCTTTCTAGATCTTTCGCATCCACCTTCTCTCACCCACACACACACCTACACGCATGCACCCAGACACATTTACTTTCTTCCCCTTGTACACACACATGCATGTTCGGCTACATATTCACATATACAAACCCTCACACCTATCCTCTCGCACACATGCATACATAATTGTGCACTTTCACCCTCCAATTCCCAATTGCACTCTTGCACATGCACCCCTTGTTTTCCTCACTCTACCCGTGATATAAACATTTAAAACTTCTTGCTCGGTAAAGAGGTGCAACACATATGGAAAAAAAAAATAACATGATAGATTTATGTATCCAAACAATGCGATTGGGATTGTTGACTCTTCATAAAAGCCACCGTGCATACTCCTATTCCCGATGTGTGCTAATGTTTGCTTAAATAAAAAGGGCTCCCTAAATTCCAACAGAGATACCCGTGCCAATTTCCTCGTTCAAATCTCCCACGACTAACTCGATGTTTCAAAAAACAGTAATGTCAGCAGATGGGTGTGTATCATAGGGAAAGAAACTTATATATATCACTTTGAAAGTTGGGTTTGGAGAGATGCGTGCGAGATCACAACTCAAGACACACGTTTTAAGGTTGGCTATGACGCTGCTTGGATGCATCTATGCCTTGAAGTAGCAGGGCTTTATAGCAGCACCAAATTTGTTGAAGCATTGTCTATATTCTTAACCTCCGGGCTAAGAAAAGCCTAACATTTGTAGCTATGAAATCGTCCATGTACGCCATCTAGCAATAAACAACCAATGCTAATAACACCATGAACGCAATGGATCCATGATACAAATGCTACGACCATATTATGACATCGAAAGCTTTGATCTTCATTGCAGTTAATGATTTGCAAAGATCCCTTACTTTGATTAGACAGAACATTGAGATCAAATCAAGTGCGTCGTTGCAGATATAGATTGACAAAAGGAATCCCCCCTATGTAATCAACCCAAGTGGTTGCACCCCCATCGTCAAAATTATAACGCATCATTGTGCCGCATCAGAAATATCCTTAGCACTCGGAAGCTCCATTTATACTCTCTAAGAAAGCAACCTCTGCGGGATAAACTTACTAACATGTATGCGATGAGCGACCTGGAATAAGGACAACTTCGAATAAAAACTGGACTCTGCTCTAAAGCTTGTTATCACAGATGTGTATTGATACACTGATCAACAATATGTAAAACAGAAGCCTTGGCACCACTTCATATATCCAACTTAGGTGAGGTAGGCAAACGTAGACATTCAAAAGCACGCCAAGCAGGGCCGTCAACTGCAAGGGTATGTTCACTACGTGATAAACCTTATTACAGCATATAGTAGTCAATAGTAAATCATCTCATCATTCACGGATACATGTCCAGACCGTCACTACTACCACCATGTGAACCCAATTGGTTTGCTTCAGCATACATAAACAATGGCACGAACCTTGAGATGATCACTCGATGATGGTGTCCGCACTCACTGGAGAGATTCGCCGGCCATCCCTCCTTCTTGTATAATAGGAGTAACCTCTTTAGCGTCTCCTTTGTGATCTGAACTGTATTAATGAGTGCAATTCCCTCGCCCAACCAAAAATGATCCTCAGAGGCTCTTCATACATCTACTCTGTGTTCGCCAAGTAAGGGGAAACCGAGGCCCAAAACCCGTGAGATCTCACGGCAATCACGGAGAATCTCAGTTTTCCTCCTCCCCTTAGCCCCGACAGTCCCCTCATTCTTGCTGCCCTCCTTTTATGGACTTCCCCCTCTTTCCCATTCCTAGTGACCTCCAACGGCTGGGCTCCCCCCAAAATCGACACGCAATAGATGTTTTCACTAATTGAATTTCTCCTGCCATATCTTCTGGAAGGATCTCCCTCCAGTCCTCCCCTGCCAGCTTCATCAAAGTCCCCTTGTGCGAAATTGATTGCCTTTTTTTACTTCCGTCGGGGGCTACCAACCTCCTTTTATTTCTCTACACTACTACAAAAGTATTATATGCATGCATTTCATAAGCAAGAGAATGAACAATATTCTGCTGATGAGGACATCAAAACTAGTACACATCCATTTCATAATGGGAACGTCCTCACTCAAGGGTGCGCACAAAGGGAACATTAACAAGGGGGAATTATGCAAACAATCCATGGAATGCGAGTGGCAAATGTATACGAAAAACAAATCTTAAGGTTAGTAGCCCCACCAAAATCATTCCCTAATAATTTTTTAGAAAGGAAATATACTCAATGTCAACAAAAATCCAAGCTAACATACTCCCCTCTTCTGCTCGCGAAGTCGTCCCCGACAAGCCAAATATGTCCCTGCACTCAAATCATCCAACATGTGCTCATCACTGAATCAAATACAAATCTTTACCTTGCCTGCCTATTCTCTACTTCCCCAATGTAGCACCTGCAATCATACTCATCCAATCATCTAATTAGTACCAAAATATAATCAATTCACTACCATCTTTGTCCATCTTCTCGTATCTTCACCACCATGTCCACCTATCTAAAACTCATCAAACATATTAGATCATTTTTCATCAAATTACAATATCATCCACAAAAAAAATGAAAACCAATCATATCAATCATCCACATCACATAGATATACTAACACACACATCGTGATCCCGCATTACACATGCATTCTTGTCACACACAACATACCCATGCCAACAGAAAGCAGAACCACATTTCCTTCCCGACTATACTGCCACCTCCCCAATTCTTCTTTCGTTTCCCATCGACTCCTCCTATCTATTTGTCATGCCTCTTCGACCTAGGGTTTCCTATTCCCACTTGCCTTCATATCTATCTCTCGTTTTTGCTTGCTTATCGACTAGATCCTATGCTAGGTCACCACCACCTCTCTGAAAATGATGGACACAAGACAAAGACGTCTCAAGCCTAACGCGAGCTCACCTCAACAAGACCACTCATCGTCAACGCAATTCCGGACTTCACAAGTAGTTGCACAACCTAAGAACCAAAATGAGCACCTCCCAAGAGTTCACAGATGAACAAAGTCACAAGCACGCTTGGATCTCTCAAGTCCAAGTATTCCACTGACACGTCACAGCCAAAACCCTAGCCGAGCTTAAGCTTCAATTCGACATGCTTCATCAGGAGTCCACACATTCCCAGATCCCCACAAACACAGACACACATTCCCATCCAAGCATCATGCTTCCTCGCCTCTCTTTTGTCCCCCCTCAAGCGAGGAATTTTTTCTTCTTTTTTTTTTCTTTTTGTGTAATTGTTTATGCACGATGCACAACGCTAGCCCTATGCGAAACCGACGTCGGTTCGTGGCTTTGACCACCCGGCCAAAGTGGGTCCACCCACCTATCGGCCCACATAGGCACATAGCCACATATAGGTCGAGCCTACAGTGAAACTAGCGTCAGCTTGTGGCCTCGATCACCCGATCAAGGTTGTTCCACCCGCCTATTAGCCCACTACAGCGCACCGACAACACACACACAAATACACAATCATTTTTTTCTTTTTTTTTTTTATTCCCGCATCTCGAGAATCAGGAGACAAAAGAAAGGACCTTTTCCCAACCCAACCAATCACGAC
Source organism: Ceratopteris richardii (assembly GCA_020310875.1). Taxonomy (NCBI): domain Eukaryota; kingdom Viridiplantae; phylum Streptophyta; class Polypodiopsida; order Polypodiales; family Pteridaceae; genus Ceratopteris; species Ceratopteris richardii. The sequence goes on along the minus strand of CM035418.1, from coordinate 155,559,780 downwards.
AAACACACATATATCCCCCCATGGACATCCCGATGAGACATATCTCCTCTCTGCTGCCACTCGAGCCAAAATCGAGCCACTAATGCCATGGTCAACCCGTCCTCGCAAAACCCGCACATAGTAACCACCTCATTGACCTGAAACCTCAAAAAGTGCCACTTCAGTCTTAAGTGTACAACAGACTTGGTCCGCCCGTCCTCACATCTCAGACTCGCAATCTCACGAAGCAAACCCTAATCGGACCCAAGCCGTCCTCATCGACATCCATCGCCTCGTCTATTTCTTTTTCATCTCCAACCTCTGTTTTGCAGAGATTCCACCTGACCTGATAGATGACCTTGAAAACTACCATTGGCTGTTGTACCTCTTAGTGCCTCAAGCCTCGCCGCTAGGTCTCTTAATCCTTGTTTGTTGTGCTCAGTATCACTCTGATATTGGAACAGGTTAGAGTCAATGCTTCGGAACCGGTTCCATATTTGCTCCATCTCTTTATCCTCTCTCACCCTTTTTGCAGATCCAAGGGGAATATCCTCCCTCTTCTCAACTAGAACGGTCAACTTCTCGACCTCCTCTCTAATCGACCTTTCCTCCCAAATCCTACTCATATTTTCTACATCTAGATCATCTACCTTCTTCGACAATTCATTCTTCATTCTTTCTAACTCCGTTCCGAACGCATCCAACCTATCCAACATGGCTTTCAACTCTCCTTCCATTTTTTCTACTTTCGGGTCCTTTACTTGTCCTCGCATCTCATTGTCTTTCCGATTCATCCACCTATTGAGCTTGCTACTTAGCCTTGCATTCTCTTTCTCTACCTGTCTCACTTTCTCATCGCTCTCTACTTGGGCACTTTTCATTCTTTCTAACTCCAAGTGGAACTCTTCCACTACCTTAACTGTTTGGTCATCATATCTACCGGTCACCTCTCGCAATTTCTCGATTTTCTTTTCCATTTCGTCGACTCTCTGTGCCAGATCATCATCATATTTAGGAGAATCCTCTTCAATCGCAACGTTATGGCAATCGGCTATCATCAAGCTGGTTCTTAGGTCTAAGACCACATTTTCATGCTCAGACCTCGCAAGGCCTTCCCTCAAGCTTTTGTTCACTTTCAACTCCTTGTTTCTATTCTCCACGTCTTGCAATTGTTCTACACACTTTGCGACAACCTCTCTCAATCTTGCTTGACTTTTTTTCAACTTTTCTACTTTGATCCTCTCGCTATCCCACTCTACCCGAAGCAAATTGACTTGACATTCCAAACTCTTTACGAGTTCCATCAAAGCTTGATTCTGGGATTCTCTATCTGTGTCTCCATTCACTCTTGCAGTCTCTGTCGACGAAGCGACTCCACTCATGTCAACTTCCACATACAAAGAGAATAAACACCTATCCGATTCATTCGTTGCGACCTTTAGGTCAGTCACCTCTTTTGAGCCACACGCATGCTCGCACAACCTCTTTTTCCCGCATTCTAGGCATCTAGGGACAAAGTCCAATAGACTTGACACACGAGGGCAAAACTTTGCAATGTGCCCTACTTTCTCGCAACACCAACACCGAATGTAGTTCGAAGCAGGGCCCAACCGACGATATTCATACCCGCAATTCCTCATGGGTGCCCAAATCCGCTTCCTCTTCTGGCCCATCCGGAGTTCATCGTCCCCGGTCCCACCTTTTCAAAGTCCCTAACTTGTGGACTTTGCGACATCTCTTTATCAAGACCAAAGCAACCAATCTGGGGCTTGGCTGTGCCACACAATCGGGGCACCAAGCGAACTCGTAGCAATCTCTATGAGATGTGCTAAGCCAATTCCCGGCAAACGCACCAAAATGTTGAGCCTCTTAACCCAAGGGAAAGTGTCTCACACACACGTATGTTTCGTTCAACTAACTTGTACTAGGCCACTTTCTTTTACTTTGAGTCCACAATTGCTCATGAATATGCCCTCTTTTGGGATCCCCAGCAAGATCGCCAATTATGGATAAGGCCCAGTGTACTAGATTTATGCAAATTAATGCACTTGTTTAGCTTCTGGTCCTATGCTTTGTCCTATAATTCCACTCGAGCTTAGCAAATATCCACGCTTTTGACTACTTGGAAACCCCTGTTTTCCCTCTTGGGTTTCTTTCCCTTGGCTGATGCACACTCACTAGCATTCACCCACTCTCTCACACATTCACACCCACTTACTCACATTTGAACCTCTTCCTCTTGCGCACCCTCATGCTCGATTACACACACCCTTACTCCCACTCTCAATGTACTCCCTTCCAACTCCCATTCACCCTCACTCTTGCACTATGCTAGTATCCCCTCATGTGTACCCTAGAAGTCCAATTCACCCCACCACTCCCCACTCAAATTCAATACTATGCGCTTATTCCAAAATCGAGTGATCTCGCGATTCTGCTTTTAATATGTGAGAAAAGACCTCCACACCCTCACTAATGGTAGTCTACTCTCTCTCTCTCTATCTCTCTTCCTCTCGTTTGTTTTTCTTTCTAGCTCTTTCGCATCCACCTTCTCTCACCCACACACACACCTACACGCATGCACCCAGACACATTTACTTTCTTCCCCTTGTACACACACATGCATGTTCGGCCACACATTCACATATACACACCCTCACACCTATCCTCTCGCACACATGCATACGTAATTGTGCACTTTCACCCTCCAATTCCCAATTGCACTCTTGCACATGCACCCCTTGTTTTCCTCACTCTACCCGTGATATAAACATTTAAAACTTCTTGCTCGGTAAAGAGGTGTAGCACATATGGAAAAAAAAAAAACCATGACAGATTTATGTATCCAAATGATGTGATCGGGATTGTTGACTCTTCATAAAAGCCACCGTGCATACTCCTATTCCCAATGTGTGCTAATGTTTGCTTAAATAAAAAGGGCTCCCTAAATTCCAACAGAGATACCCGTGCCAATTTCCTCGTTCAAATCTCCCACGACTAACTCGATGTTTCAAAAAACAGCAATGTCAGCAGATGGGTGTGTATCATAGGGAAAGAAACTTATATATATCACTTTGAAAGTTGGGTTTGGAGAGATGCGTGCGAGATCACAACTCAAGACACACGTTTCAAGGTTGGCTATGACGCTGCTTGGATGCATCTATGCCTTGAAGTAGCAGGGCTTTACAGAAGCACCAAATTTGTTGAAGCATTGTCTATATTCTTAACCTACGGGCTAAGTAAAGCCTAACATTTGTAGCTACAAAATCGTCCCTGTACGCCATCAAGCAATAAACAACCAATGCTAGTAACACCATGAACGCAATGGATCCATGATACAAATGCTACGGCCATATTATGACATCGAAAGCTTTTATCTTCATTGCAGTTAATGATTTGCAAAGATCCCTTACTTTGATTAGACAGAACATTGAGATCAAATCAAGTGCGCCGTTGTAGATATAGATTGACAAAAGGAATCCCCCCTATGTAATCAACCCGTGGTTGCACCCCCATCGTCAAAATTATAACGCATCATTGTGCCGCATCAGAAATATCCTTAGCACTCGGAAGCTCCATTTATACTCTCTAAGAAAGCATCCTCTGCGGGATAAACTTACTAACAGGTATGCGATGAGCGACCTGGAATAAGGACAACTTAGAATATAAACTGGACTCTGCTCTAAACCTTGTTATCACATATGTGTATTGATACACTGATCAACAATATGTAAAACAGAAGCCTTGGCACCACTTCATATATCCAACTTAGGTGAGGTAGGCAAACGCAGACATTCAAAAGCACGCCAAGCAGGGCCGTCAACTGCAAGGGTATGTTCACTACCCGATAAACCTTATTACAACATATAGTCAATAGTAAATCATCTCGTCATTCACGGATACATGTCCAGACCGTCACTGCTACCACCATGGGAACCCAATTGGTTTGCTTCAGCATACATAAACAATGGCACGAGCCTTGAGATGATCACTCGATGACGGTGTCCACACTCACTGGAGAGATTCGTCAGCCATCCCTCCTTCTTGTATAATAGCAATAACCTCTTTAGCGTCTCCTTTGCGATCCGAACTGTGTTAATGATTGCAATTCCCCTACCCAGCCAAAAATGATCCTCAGAGGCTCTTCATACATCTACTCTGTGTTCGCCAAGTAAGGGGAAACAGAGGCCCAAAACCCGTGAGATCTCACGGAAGTCACGGAGAATCTCAGTTTTCCTCCCCCCCTTAGCCGCGACAGTCCCCTCATTCCTGCTGCCCTCCTTTTATGGACTTCCCCCTCTTTCCCATTCCTAGCGACCTCCAACGGCTGGGCTCCCCCCAAAATGGAGACGTAGCAGATGTTTTCACTAATTGAATTTCTCCTGCCATATCTTCTGGAAGGATCTCCCTCCAGTCCTCCCCTGCCAGCTTCATCAAAGTCCCTTGTGCGAATTGATTGCCTTTTTTTACTTCCGTCAGGGGCTACCGACCTCCTTTTATTTCTCTGCACTACTACAAAAGTATTATATTCATGCATTTCATAAGCAAGAGAATGAACAATATTCTGCTGACGAGGACATCAAAACTAGTACACATCCATTTCATAATGGGAACGTCCTCACTCAAGGGCGCACACAAAGGGAACATTAACAAGGGGGAATTGTGCAAACAATCCATGGAATGCGAGTGGCAAATGTATACGAAAAACAAATCTTAAGGTTAGTAGCCTCACCAAAATCATTCCCTAATAATTTTTTAGAAAAGAAATATACTCAATGTCGACAAAAATCCAAGCTAACACTCTTGATAGTAAAATTCATCATAATTCCTATCGGAGGACACATGTGAAGTCGTTGCATGGATAGGAGGTGGTGGAGTACCCTCTGATTGATCAGAATCTGATTATAATAAGAAACAAAAAAATAAATAAGTTGGGTATCCATCAAATATATTTAAAATTAAATGTTTGATATACTTACAGTATATAGTCGTTGCACGATGAGGAGACGGTGGTGGAGTTCCATCTGATTGATCAGAATCTACAAATAATGGTATTTGATATTAATAACTTGATTATTTACATACACAAAAAATTCACATATACATATTTACTCATACACACATTTACACATACACACATATTCACATATACACAAATACACATTATTGTGGGATAAATGCATGTATTTTGTATGAATGAGTGTATATGCATGCATGTGTGTGTACGTATATATGTGGATATGTATATGTGTGTTTATGTTATATGTATGTATATGTGTATATGTATGCATATATGTATGCGTATATGTTTCCATGTATATGTGTATGTGTATGTGTGTGTATATATGTGTATGTATTTTGATTTTTTTTTTTTGTTTGAGATTAAATTAATAGGAGATATTGTATGGTGGAAAAAAATAAGAGGCGACTTAACATACCACTTGAGACATGTCAGTTTTTTCGTAGACAGTTACGTCTTCAGGAGTCATTTCCTCAGTAGAAGGTATACAAATTAATAGTTTATATTTATAATTTTCATATATATTAGTAATTTTTTACATTTAATTTATGTATTTCTTTTTTCTTGAATAAACAGGCTGCTGCAAAGAAGAGAGTTGGGTCGGGCCACACATCGCACCTAGAACAAATGGGCCATCATGATTTTGTAGCTACATTTGTAAGTATATGTGTTATTGTGAGTATATTTATTATTTTAGTTAAAATGCAAGAAACTAATCTTTTTTATTTGTTTCAATGTAGCGAAAGGATTTTGGCCAATATCCTACGAAACATGAGATCGAGTGTGCTACACATTTTGGATATCGGCGTTTGAGCGAGTATATGCAAGATCATCCGGATGCCTTTGTGAGTATTATTAAATTTTATATTTATTTTTATGAATGGTTTAATTGTTTTACTTATTTATGTTTGTTATATGTAATACAAGAGTATTATGGAGAGGAAGATATGGATGAGGTGGAGAGAGAGACACAGGAGGGACGATCTCGATCGTCACAGGGTGATCATGATGATGAGAACGAGGATGATCAAGATGATCATGATGCTGCTGCTGATGATGATGATGATGATGATGATTAGGATTCTTGATTATGACATTGGATTATATGTATTTACATTGATATATATATATATATATATATTTATTTATTTATATTTATATTTATATTTTATCTATATATTTTTCATTTCAGTTATGTTTTGAATTGTGTGTATCGTATTAAGTAATGAAGAGTTTTGTTCTATTGATTGTTATTATTGTTCATATTAAGCATGTGTTTTAGTACTTTAATTATATAATTCATTCATATGTGTGTACGTAAGTGTATATGTATGTGTGTATATATGTATGTATGTGCATGTGTATGGGTGTGTATATGTATGTATGTGCATGTGCATGTGTAAGTGTATATGTGTGTATATGAGTATGTGCATGTGCATGTGTATGTGTGTGTATATGTATGTGCATGTATATGTGCATGTGCATATGTATGTGTGTGTGTATATGTATGTGCATGTGTATGTGTAACTCTATGTGTATATGTGTATATGTGTATATGTGTATATGTGTATATGTATGTATGTGCATGTGTGTGTGCATGTGTGTGTGTGTGTGTATGTGTATATGTGTGTGTACGTATGTGCATATATATGTGTATATATGTGTATAATGTATATATATGCATGTGTATATGTATGAACATGCATGTGTATGTGAATGCATTTCCATTTGCATCCATGTGCATGCATGTGAATGTGCATGCATGTGGATGTGCATATACATGTATTTAAGTATATGTTAATATGTGTATGTGTATATATATATATATATGCAATAATGCATGCATGTAAGTCTTTTTATGTAGTTGTAGAAATGTATGTGCATATAAATGTGTATGTGTGTGTATGTCTAAGTGTATGTGCACATGTATCTGTATGTATATATGTGTGTGTATGTGCATGTGTATATGTGTGAACGTGCATCTTCATCATGTATAAGTGTATATGTGCATATCAATAAGTGTGAGTATGCTATCTAATGAAAATAACACAATTCAAATGATATACAAAGAATAGAAATTGTACTTACAATAGTTAGCCATACTTTTTGCTTGGTTAGCTTCTTGAATAACCTGCAATAAAGAGAGAGAGAAGAGAGAGAGAGAGAGAGATTCAAAGAGAGAAAGACGTAGAAAGAAAGAAACAGAGACAGAGAGAGACAATAAGATAGAGCTTAGGCAAAACAACAACTCTACATATACTTGTTTCAGCTCGTAAGCGCAGCGCAATTGCGAACATTGGAGAGCTCTTCGATCAGATGCATGAAAATGTCGATCGAAGAGCCTCCAACATGTTAAATTTTTTTCGTCAACAGACCGTCGTGTACGCGATGGTAACACATCGTAAAAACCACTGGAATTGGCATAGCATAAGCGACATTTTTTACCGTTGCTTATGCGATGCTTTTTTAAACCGTCACATTAGTGACGCTCTATGCGAGCGTCACACCCCGTCATGCCACACGTAAAAAAAAACGTCGTTTGGCTCATCGTTTAATTGACGGCCCGCGCTCGATGCTCATTGTGACACATTTTACAATTTTATAGCGACGAAATTGTGTCGCCTTAACCGTCGCTATGCGCCCGTATTCCTTATAGTGGAAGTATATCTTTCACTTTAAATGGAGACCCTTATTATCTAGACTACTTATTATATCTTAGACTACTTATTTTGGTTATCTAGGAGGCCCTTATTATATCTTAGACTACTTATTGATATGATGTTTTAGCTATCCCGAAGGCTCATGATATCTCAAACTACTTATTGATATGATATTTATACTAGTTATAAATTAAAAATAAGAAGAGGAATATATTGAATGTGCCTCTGACTTTGATCATTAAAAGTTGGGTTATCATCATGCGTGTGTGTTTAATTCCGATCATTACATCGTCAACCTACTCTTTCATTTACAACTGAGAAAATGAAGAACACACTAAGGATGTTTTTTATCCTCAAAATTTTTGAGGTTTTAATGTCAAGTTGATTTTTGAATTTCGAACCCTAGGCCTCATAATCCAAATCCTTTTCTGTCTTACATTTATGAACCTCGTTGATTTCTATATCCTATAAGTGGGTCCTTTCTCTTGAGTAGTGTGGTAAATTTTAGCTCCACAGTTATTATGCTAGAAGTAGCTGCACACAACCATATATGATGTTTATCAGAGTTTACAAGATTCTTGTGCATGTAATATTCAATGACTTTACTTGTTTTACTGATTATAGGTGAGAATAAAGAACTTGGATACAAGGAAATATATTGGACTAACATCAAAGATTTTGATAAATTGTTTTTCGTTAGTGCGCTAAGGAAGGATAAAGAAACTTTAGCATGCTTATTTGGGGTATCAGTGAGTCCACCATAAAATCTTGTTGGTTAAATAATTAAGATTCTTTATTCTATGTACAGTGCCCTATTATAAGTGATTGACGTACACTATCATTATAGGGAGAGAGTCTCTACTCAAGCGATAAATTTGGCATATGTGCCATCATGTTATGAAGAGATTGAGGTACACTATCATTATAGGGAGAGACTCTCTACTCAAGAGATAAATTTGGCATATGTGCCTACACAAGGTAATGTTACAGACCTTTTTACAAAAGTTCTACCTCATCAAAATCTCGAAGATTTTCACAAAGCTATGGGTTTACTCCCTTTTGTGGATTGACCATGGATCCCCAAACACCAACAAAATGAATTACCATCTTACTATGCTATATGGAAATCTTGTGCACCTTTGTCATGATTTCCAAACGATGATTCAATGCAACAAACTTTCCACCTAGTCAACTCTTGAATGAATGCCTGCTCTCCACCCAATCAAGCCTTGTGTATATAGCTATTGAGACTCTACCATTTCGATTCTAAGCCGTTCTTTTCAAAAGCAAATTTACTTGAGAACCACTCTTTTGGAAAAGTAACATCAATTGAGAACTAGCCTTTTCAGAGTCTATCCACACCACTCTTTTGTGGATTGATTCTCCACCAACCTTTATCTGGAAATCTACTAGTCAGAAAGAATGGTCTACAATGCTTCGGTTCATGGATCAGCTCTTGGGAAAAACCTTCACACGTGTAGATTTTTAACTCAAGACCTCCTCATTGCCCCCTTTTAAGACATCTCCACTCATCTAAGTGGATTCCTTGTCTTAGAGAGCATAAGAGCTTATACTTAAGTCTAGTCTCCAGATCTTTGGCCAAACACTTAAGTGACCAATCCGTGTTCGAATTCAGATTTATTTGAATTGGCCAAACATTTAGATCATAGAATAATGTTATACCCCCCCCCCCCCACTTGGAAAGGGTTTTGTCCTAAAAAACATAGCTAAATATAACTTTGAAGATATCCCTCAAGCCTCATGTTTTGGACCACAAAGAGCACACTTTAATCATTCATTCTTCCTCTCTTCCAAATAGATAGAGAGAGAGAGAGAGATAGATTAAAGAACCTCCAATCTCAGGTAGTGCACAAATGTGCATGAGAGGGGCATTTGAAATTGAGTAGTGTGCAGCCAGGGGCCTTACCCACACTTGGAAGACCATTGGTGGGCTACACGTGCCCAAAAGTTTCCTCTTTTTTCTCTCTTAAATAACCTCTGTAATGGTTCCTATGTGAGGTTGCCTCTGTTGTGCTATACTTTTAATTGCAGCCATCTTCTTTGCAACACATATAGTTATGAGGTTCACTACACAGGGGAGCCTCCATGACAGTTAAAGGGTGGAGTAGAACCTCTAAAACATGTAGGAAGAGAATATGAAGCAAGACAAAGAGGATGTTATTGCCCCTAACTACTACACTAGCGAATCTTGTTCCAAGATGACGATGCTCAAACCAAGATCACCATGAAAGCTCTGATATGAATACAATAGAGTTTCCACTTAGCCAACTCTCAAATGGATGTTTGCTCTCCACCTAGCCAAGCCTAGTATATATAACTATTGAGGAATCAACCACTTTGATTCTAAGCCACTCTTTTCAAAAGACTTGAGAACGATTCTTCTCGGAAAATAGCATCAATTGAGAACCATCCTTTTCAGAATTTATCCACACCACTCTTTTGTTGATTGATTGTTAGCCGAGAAAAATTATGGTCTTCATGCATTAACATGTTTCTTTTTCGTCAAACCCATGGTTGGTTGTAGGTATTTCACAACAAAAAGGGATTCGGTGGCATAGCATGGTTGGATTGCAGGATACAACGGGGGAACATAATGGGCTATGCGCATTTACGAGCATAAAAAGCCTGGTGGGAGGTCAACGATGGTGCTATGTCTGAGGGCATACGACAAGGGATATGCTTCATCATGCCACATGTGCGGAGGAGTTCTTGTTTAAGGTGCACACGGAGAAGTGCACAAGGTCTTCTTTCCCGAGAATTGTAGACAAGGACGAAGGCAAGCATTCATTTTGAGGGATTATGCTCTTTATTCCCACACAAGGGAAATGAAAGGGGGAGGATTGAAGGGAGATTCGTCAGAAGATATGGCAAGAGGTATCGGTGGCATCTCAATTTTGGGAAGTAGCCAGCCATCTGGGGGTCCTGAGGAATGAGAAAAGAGTTCCATAGAAGAGGAAAAAGGGGGCCATTCTGTTCTTCTTCTGGATTTTTTTTCGGTGCCTCTTTGGCGGCCCGCTTTTTCTTGTTTTTTTCGTGGTGTCTGTGCAGGTGACAGGGGGGGATTTCTTCGATATGCAGAAGGGGAGTGTTTAGGATGGCTGCAGAAAAAGGTGAGGAGGGGCTGCTGTGCTTCTGAGGGGGAAGTGGGGAGAACGGGAGGTTTGTTCAACTCTCTTCGAGGGGTTTGTCCAGTTCTGTTTTTTTTTTTTGTCGCAGTGAAGGGGGGGCTGTTTCTCCCATCTGCTGCGTGACAGAGGAGAAAAAAAGGATTGTGGAATGCTGGAGCTGAGGACGAGCAAGGGTACATCTGCTGCGGGCTCTTTTTGCTTATTCTATGGGAGAAGGGGAGCAAAACTGGATAACTGTCAGTTAATGCTTCTTCATATAAACACGACAACACAGTAGGGGAACCATTGGCGAGGCAGATCGGGGAAACTGAAGGGGCCAACAGGACATAAGAAGGGAAGATTTGGAGCCAAGGGGAGTTGGTTTTGTTTGTTTCACCTGCATAGAGGTTGGAGGATACAATTCCAATCGTGCCTATGTTCGTGAAGGGGGGGGGGGGTTATTGCAGTTTTGATTTAATCCTCAAAACGTCATTGGTCCCAACATCACCTTCGAGGTGAAGCATTGGAAGTTTGCCGTAGTAGGAATAGGAAAGAACAAAAGAGAATCATGACAAAGGTCTGACATGGGCAGCCCTTGGGTGGTCACTGTTAATGAACAGAGAGGAAATTAATGCAATAGCACAAAGCAGACATCGACATGCAATCTCAGCAGATAGTAACATACAACTGTGTATCCAAACGCTTGGGACTGATTGTGAGCAATTGGAGAAATATCCTTCAGGTTTTTTTTTATTTTGTTGTTCTTAGCTTAATGAGTGTTATTTCCCTTCATTGAAGCTCTGCGCTCTCAGCATGAATTGTTGTGAATTACTTTGATGCATCTGAAGCATTGCACAATTGCAGACCACGCAGTGTACGTTAGTAGTCCACTTCAGGAAATGACATTGTATTTAATAAGGTTAATGAACATATTTCTTTTCCCCCAAAATGATAGAATACGCAATGAGAGCAAGAGAAGGGGTGGCCGGAAGGAAGGTGTGTGTTGAAGGATGCATGGAGTGAAGAAGGGCGCCACTTTGATAAGGGGCTGAGAAGACTATTTCTAGGAACGGTAGCCAATGAGAGGGTAGAGGATAGGTGATGGCCGCCTTGTAAATGTCAGGTCTAAAACTCTCGTGGTAAGTACTGGGAATAGAGGTTAATGGCAGAAAGGGGAATACGAAGCATTGAAGCAAATGCAAGGTGTTGGAAAATGATGTAAGTATGTGCATTTCCATTAACCATAGAGGAGTGAGGGGGATGACGTTAACTCTACATTCACCTCTAGTGGGAAGGAGGTATCTGAATCGGGATGACTATGCTACGTGCCTCTTAGCTGGTCTGTTGGAAAGCTTTATAACCATGATGAACCCAAACATAATGTGCATCTATTAATGAGTGTCCTCAGTTGCTGCCCACCGAACTACTGATCCATTAGCCAAGCCTGTTATGATAAATGGGTGCTCGAGATTTTTGCTTATTGTTCACGTGATTACCACCACCTATCAACTGTTTAAGTTCGTGGGAGAGATTGCGAGAGTACCCATATGAAGAACGTAGAGATAAGAGCAAACATGAATAGAGACCTGGTCCTAATTTCCTTCCCGTAGACACCACAGTGACAAAATCATCTCCGACCATAGTAACTGATCATTGTAATAAGGTTTGGTGTTCATTTCATTTCTGTCTCCCGGCTGTTATTTCACATTTATTCACGTGGAGGAACTTGCAACACCCGGGAAGCAGGGAGATAGAATAAGAATGAGGGGGCTATCAATACATCTAGCAAAGGAACATAACTAGAATATATGAGTGAAAAAGGGGGATGGGAAGCGAGGACACATGAGGAGAATGAAAAAGGGAGAAAGGTTTGCTGTCACGGTGTGCGGGAGATGGAGAGCTGAAATACTAAGGGTGTGAGGAGGTGGAGGAAAAGGGGCATATACTGAAACATATAAGGAGAGAGAGTGTGAGGAGAGTGTGTGAGGGAATGTGAATAGGTGTGTATGAAAATGAGAGAAAGAGAGGAGTTGTAGGTAAGAAAAGTGTGAGAACGCAAGGGAGAAGAAATAGAAACAAAAGTATACGGGAAGGGGAAAGGTAGAACAAGGATAAAAAGAGTCTCGAGAGATAATCCATAAATTCTTGGGTCCCCCCCCTTGCAATTGCATAGAGTATCACTTGTGAATCTCAAGAAGTCTGGGCAACCGAATGAGCATCTTTTCCCTTGGGATTAAGAGCCCAATATTTTGGCGATCCTATTGGGGATCTCTAAAGAGGATATATTCGAGAGCAATTGTGGACTCAGAGTAAAAGAAAGTGGCATAGTACGAGTTAATTGAACAAAACATAGGTGTGTGTAAGACACTTTCCCTTGGACTAAGAGTGTCAACATTTTGGTGCGTCTACCGGGAAAAGCTTGGTATGTCTCTATAAGAGAGTGCCATAGGTTTGCCTAACGCCACATGTTGGCCGAGCTTGTGGACCTCGGATCTAGTACATGAGCGAGAGGAGCTCATCCTTAGGAGAAACGCGAACGGAAAGAGAAGAACGCGCTCAAAGAAGAGCCCTTGAAAGAGAAAGGCAAAGGCGGGAGTCGCAAGGTGAGTCAACCTCGACTAGTTGGAAGAGACCTCTCAAAAAAGTGTACTCCCGTAGGAGATTCGCGAATCAAGTGCAAAAGTTTGAAGGAGGGATCTTGAGGCCACATGCACTAAATTTTTGGGATCGTGAGGATATTGACATTACGCCACTGTTTGAAATGGCACAACGAGTCCAAGTGCATTTAGGAGACTTTTCCAAATTCTTGGGATTGTGGGGTGAGGATCCGGATAGCTTTATCCAATTGTTCGAGGTCACCTGTGAAGCAAATGAAGTGGTTGACCAAGCACAAAGACTTCGAATCTTGCCAGCCATATTTAGAGATGAGGCCGCCAACTGGTACAAGAACCTGGAAGAGCCGCGAAGGCGAACTTACCAAATGCTAAAGGATGCCTTTTTGGCTAAGTTTCATAGGCAAGGTTTCCAAGACCGTCTAGCTCAACAAATGGATTATCTCCGGCAGGGGGTAAACGAGAGCATCGACAACTATATCCAGAGGATGGAAACCCTGGTAAGAAAGATGGGCGCGAATGCCCCAAATGAAGATACCTCAAAACGAAGATTTATTGCGGGACTCAGAGATCCAAGCGCTCAATAGCATATTAGTTTGAGCCGACCGGTGACGTTGGTGGCTGCCAAAGTTGTTGCTCGCGTGTGGGAAGAGGTTCAACTTGGCCAACAACGAAGGCAAGAACTTTTGTTTGAACTGATGCTAGGTACAAGCGCTGGGCCTACAAGTGGCACTACTCAAGCAAATCTTGCTGCAACTCCGCCGGCATTTATGGCCGCTACAAACACGCCCCAAGAGGTAAAGCCGGTGTGACCGAAGAAAGGATTATCGAAATCGTCGCTCAAGCGGTAAAAGCTGCCACTCTAACTCATGAGACATATGCGGTAAGGCAGGAAGTGGCACCCGAACCAAATCAAGGAGTGTTTAGATCAAACATCTTTTGTGCAAAATGCCGAGGATATGGGCACATGGCCACAGAATGTCCTACAGTCTCGAGATTATACGTAGAACTGAGAGTCTTCTGCAACTTTTGTAAAAGGAACAATCACACTGAAGACGAGTGCCGTGAAAAGGGAAGGTGGCTAAATAATAGGAACTATGCTTATCAAGGATTACCGGGCCAAAGTGAACCTCCCGTGCCTAGATGGGGGCCTAGATCCACGTATGTTTATGGAGGCCAAGGCCAAGCAGGCGGATATCAAAGGCCTGAACCACAAAATCAAAGGAGAATGGGACCGCCAGAGTGTTGGCAATGTGGGTGCCTTGGGCATATACAAGCACATTGCCCGAATGCGAGGAAGCAAGAAGAGTTTACGCCTGTGTGCCAATATTGTAGTAGGGAGGGCCATTATGATGTTGATTGCCCGCAACAAAGAAACGATTATTGCCAAGGACAAAGAGGGGCTAAGACTTCCACCTACGCACAGCCGCAACCACAACCGACGATGCAACCTCAAGGAAGAGTGCCCAATACTGGAGTAGTAATTAGGGAATTGGATCCAGGAGCTAGCACCTCTACCCACCTTGTAGAGGCAAATCAAGGAAAAGGGAAAGGTAAAGAACCGATGGTGGCTATGGTCACTCGCACACAAGAGTACACTCCAGGGAACTCAGTTCAAGTGAATGACGAGGATGAGATTCATAGGCAAAGGGATTTAGATGAAGAAGACGAGGTGGAGGTCCTCCCACCAATTACACGAAAATTTGTACTAGGTGTTCCACCATTTCGAGAAAGGCTTAAAGTCCAGGAGAAGTTGCCGAAAAAGAAGCAAGCAGAAGAAGGAATGGACATCGTGCAAAGACTTGCCGAGACCGAAGTCACTTTGGATTTGGCCACATTACTAAGGTGTTCGCCAACCTGCAGAAAGCAGTTCTACAATGAGTTTATCAAGAAACCAAGGAAAGCGAAAAGAAAAGAAAAAGTGGACGAGGTGGTCTTAGGGACGATCCAAAGTATTACGACTCAAGTGGACTCGAATGCCCCTGCAGTCACAGTGGAGATCAATGGGTATGCGGTCCCAGGCGCACAATTGGATAGCGGAGCTGCAGTGAACCTAATGACAGAATACATGATGAAAGTGTTGGGATTGACACAACTAGAAGATACCCCAATGTCTCTCCGAATGGCTGACCAGACGCAGGTAAAGCCTGCAGGACTAATACGAAATGTGCAAACTATTGTTGGTGGGATCGAATTCTCCGTTGACTACTTGGTTGTGAGACCGAGATCCACCGAAACTACATTTTCTATATTATTGGGACGACCTTGGCTGATGCAGGCTGATTGTGTACATGATTGGAGAACGGGGTTTATCACTATTGGGCCCAAGACCAATCGAATACAAATCCAAGTGACCCCCAGGGAAGATGCCAAGAAAACGGTCCCGATCAAAGAGCCAGAAAAGAGAGTGGTTGAAAAGGATCTATGTGAAAAAGTACGTGAAAAGTTCTCTTTGAAAGCAGAAAATTATAAAAGCCTTTTGCAAGATGGATTTAACTTACAAGCAACAGAGCAAGGTCGAACCAAGATGGGTGAATATGCGCTCCCGACCTTATACAATGATGACTCAGATAGGGAGCTATTAGGGTTTCTGGGAGGATTCGATGAGTTTGAGTGTTATACGACAAGCATGGACCCCGAAGGAAAGAAGACAAAGGAAGCACAAGGATCATCCAAGGAGGTGAAGAGTCAATCGGCTATGCAGTGGAAGGGGAAGAAACTTGGAACAGAGGTGGTTACCCTTCGAACTAAAGTTCCAAGAAAATGCCAAGAATCAGTGGAAGTGAGAGGCGGTGAGACATACGCGTCAGAGGTGGTCGAAGAGATGAAATTAAAGAACGTAAGACTGAGGGACAGAAGGGAAGTCAGTGAACTATTAGTTCGGGACGTATGCACATTGGAAAGCGAGTGCATGGACCAAAAGACTGGGGCAATGGACTATGATGAGAAAGTGGAGTTGGAAATAGAGAAGCTAATTCAGCTAGGTGCAAAGGAAGAAAAGTGGTGCGAAGAGGAACAATTAGTTAGGAGTTGCGATGAATCTCTAGTGGTAGTTGCAGGGGAAACACAAGTTCGAGTTGGTGAAGAAAGCTACGAGAAAGGCCCATGCAAGGAGTCAGGGAAGGATGAGCCTAGAAAGAGGAGTAGTACGAATGAAAGAGCCAAGCACGAACGAGGTCAAGGCGATCATGATGGCGAAGATACAATGGACAAGAGCATTCAGAGTATGCATGAAGAGAAAACTTCGAGGAGTCAGATAGGCAAAGGACATGCTAGGACTAGTGACAGTATGGTGAAGGATGAAACTCGTACCAAGGATGCTGCCAGATATTGCACAAGGTCCCAAGAGACGGTGGTCTTTGTTTTGAGGTTGCTTCAAAAGATATGTCAACAAAAGAGAAGTGAGCGAGCTAGGTTGAAGAGTTCCAAGGAGAGGACATAGGAATAGACGTTGAGGATACAGAGTCCCTTTTTGACAAAGACCACTGTACAAGATCAAGCGGATAACCGAGAGTGCAAGAGCCTATATATATACATATGATCCTTTTTGTCGAGCATCTACCTAGAATAGGATTGCGAAGAGTTAACGTTGAGTGTCATTTTGCAGATAGGTAGCAAATAAGCACACGATGGCTGACCGGGCACAACAACAAGCACAATTTGAGCTAGTACTTTATTTAATAATCAGGCCTTTTTCGAGTATGGAGATATATGCAGAGAACTTGTTCACGGAATACGACATCGGGGAAGCGCATTGGCTGGTCGAGTTCCTCAATCAAGGTTTGGGTGTCGAATTTCCATTTGTGCAGTTTGAGCAGTATTTGATGTATTGGACAGGAATCGTCGAGGATAGATATTTTTATTACGATTCCACTAGAGATACGCCAGTAGACGAAGAGGGTTTATGTTGGGCTTGGGCGGACCAATTGGTCATAGGCAGTGATGACGAGGCTCCTGAGGTGGAGCCAGATTTGCCTTCTTAGAGAGTACTGATTTTCAGGAGATGGATGTGGCTAGGTAAGAGAGTCTCGAGTCGGTCTTACAGCATAGTCGTTGGAAGAGAGGCCTCGCGAGGGGATGAACAGCTAAGTGTCAGTCAGTTAGGTTGTAGGTAGTCAAGTATGCCATTTGAGCGTCGTGTCCGAGGAAGCGAAGACAATAGGAAGATCGATCTATCAGGAGTCTATTTTGGTTGTGTTGTTTGTATGCTTGCTGTGTGGGATAGATGGGGAAGCGCTCCTTTTTGCCTCTCCCTAACTCTCAGGGTTCTTTTGAGGGGAACAGAAAAAGAAAAGAACAGAAAGAAAAAGAGAAAAAAAATTATTACAAAACAGAAAGAAAAAACAAAAACATCGTGTCTATATGTGTGCCAGCACGCTATGCCGGGCTAGTAGGCGAGCAGAGTCCACCTGGCCGGGCAGTCAGGACTGTGAACCGACGCTAGTTTCGCCATAGGTGCTGGAGTTTGTGTGTGTTTTGGTGCTTCGCGCCATAGTGGGTCGACAGGTGAGTGGAGCCATCTCGGCCGGGCAGACGAGACCACAAGCCGCACTCGGCTTCGTTATGGGCAAGCCCTTCTGTGTGTGTTTATACATCGTGTATCTATGTTGTTGTGCGCTATGCTGCATCGGTAGACGGGTGGAATGAACCTAGCCGGGCGGTTAGGGCCATGAGTCGCATCCGGTTGCCGCATAGGCCAACTCCTGTGTAAATAAATAAACAAGAAAAAGAAAAGAAAGATTTTGTGTTCCCGTCCCTGAGGAGGAGAGACAGAAAGGAGGAGGACGAAGACCGTCCGGATGGGTGTGCCATGCATGTATATGTTTTTTGTAATTTTTTTGTGATTGCCGATAGATCGATCTGCCTAACGTCGACGCCAACGAGGACCAGTAGTCACATGTGTATTTGAATTGCTTGCTGCCTGCTCACTGTATTTGGCTTTTCTATTCTTGTCAACAGGTTCTTTCTGAAGACGGTGATGAGGTATACCACTCTGATTCTTTTACTTGGGTCATGTTCTATTTTTGGAGATGGTCTCTTTTTGATGGCATGAGTCCGGTTTTGTGTCGGACTTCGTCTCGTTTGTATATGATTAGTTAGGAAGGATGCCTATATGCATGCGGATTATACATGATGATTTTGGTTTTGATACATCTTTTTCGGTACTTACATTTTCGTTGAGATGTGTGAGTTAACAGGTGCAAAGGAAAAGAGAGATTCCCTCTGGTATGTTTATACATGGTAAGTTTTTTTTGTGATGGTTGGACTTTGTTTTGATGGATAGTGCAGGAACACAGGTGAAGGGCCAAAGGAAAAAGAGTGCCATGGATGGTAAGTAAGATATGAAGCGATCGAGTCAACGAAGTGGTAACAAGGATGTAAGCATGGTTCTTGTGATTCTGTGTTTGAAAATAGGTTGGTGAAGGGAGTGTAAGTATATGGACATGGTTGAGGACATGGTATGTGGCATGGTTCGTATGTGTCTTGCACAAACTTGCCTATGGCATGATGAAGAGGAAACGTGAGGTAGAGAGGAAGTAAAAGACAATTGCATGAGTACATGGGAACGAATGTGGTTGGTAGGTGGCTTTCTTGGAATGCATGAAGAGATAAGTGAGCACGAGTAAGAGTGTGTATGTGCGAGAGTGTGTAATTCATGATGTGGATATGTGTGTGCATAATGAAATGTGCTGGGACATGGGAGAGCATAGTCGAGGTGAGTGAGAAAATAGGAGAATGGAAGTGAGCTGCATATAAATGTGGAAGCATGTCATCATTAATGATAAGCCGGTTAGATGTTTTGAAGAGAATTAATCCTTGACTTGAGTGCAGGCACACATTGGCTCGTCGGGGACGACTTCGCGAGCAAAAGGGGGGAGTATGTTAGCCGAGAAAAATTATGGTCTTCATGCATTAACATGTTTCTTTTTCGTCAAAACCATGGTTGGTTGTAGGTATTTCCCAACAAAAAGGGATTCGGTGGCATAGGATGGTTGGATTGCAGGATACAATGGGGGAACATAATGGGCTATGCGCATTTACGAGCATAAAAAGCCTGGTGGGAGGTCAACGATGGTGCTATGTCTGAGGGCATACGACAAGGGATATGCTTCATCATGCCACATGTGCGGAGGAGTTCTTGTTTAAGGTGCAAACGGAGAAGTGCACAAGGTCTTCTTTCCCGAGAATTGTAGACAAGGACGAAGGCAAGCATTCATTTTGAGGGATTATGCTCTTTATTCCCACATAAGGGAAATGAAAGGGGGAGGACTGAAGGGAGATTCGTCAGAAGATATGGCAGGAGGTATCGGCGGCATCTCGATTTTGGGAAGTAGCCAGCCGTCTGGGGGTCATGAGGAATGAGAAAAGAGTTCCATAAAAGAGGAAAAAGGGGGCCATTCTGTTCTTCTTCTGGATTTTTTTTCGGTGCCTCTTTGGCGGCCCGCTTTTTCTTGTTTTTTTGGTGGTGTCTGTGCAGGTGACAGGGGGGGATTTCTTCGATATGCAGAAGGGGAGTGTTTAGGACGGCTGCAGAAAAAGGTGAGGAGGGGCTGCTCTGCTTCTGAGGGGGCAGCGGGGAGAACGGGAGGTTTGTTCAACTCTCTTTGAGGGGTTTGTCCACTTCTGTTTTTTTTTTTTTTTATCGCAGTGAAGGAGGGGGGGCTGTTTCTCCCATCTGCTGCATGACAGAGGAGAACAAAAGGATTGTGGATTGCTGGAGCTGAGGACGAGCAAGGGTGCATCCGCTGGGGGCTCTTTTTGCTTATTCTATGGGAGAAGGGGAGCAAAACCAGATAACTGTCAGTTAATGCTTCTTCATATAAACATGACAACACAGTAGGGGAACCTCTGGCGAGGCAGATCGGGGAAACTGAAGGGGATTGCAGGACATAAGAAGGGAAGATTTGGAGCCAAGGGGAGTTGGTTTTGTTTGTTTCACCTGCATAGAGGTTGGAGGATACAATTCCAATCGTGCCTATGTTCCTGAAGGGGGGGGTTATTGCAGTTTTGATTTAATCCTCAAAACTTCATTGGTCCCAACATCACCTTCAAGGTGAAGCATTGGAAGTTTTCCGTCATTGGTCCCAACATCACCTTCAAGGTGAAGCATTGGAAGTTTTCCGTAGTGGGAATAGGAAAGAACGAAAGAGAATCATGACAAAGGTCTGACATGGGCAGCCCTTGGGTGGTCACTGTTAATGAACAAAGAGGAAATTAATGCAATAGCACAAAGCAGACATCGACCTGCAATCTCAGCAGATAGTAACATACAACTGTGTATCCAAACGCTTGGGACTGATTGTGAGCAATTGGAGAAATATCCTTCAGGTTTTTTTTATTTTGTTGTTCTTAGCTTAATGAGTGTTATTTCCCTTCATTGACGTTTTGCGCTCTCAGCATGAATTGTTGTGAATTACTTTGATGCATCTGAAGCATTGCACAATCGCAGACCACGCAGTGTACGTCAGTAGTCCACTTCAGGAAATGACATTGTATTTAATAAGGTTAATGAACATATTTCTTTTCCCCCAAAATGATAGAATACGGAATGAGAGCGAGAGAAGGGGTGGCTGGAAGGAAGGTGTGTGTTGAAGGGTGCATGGAGTGAAGAAGGGCGCCACTTTGATCAGGCGCTGAGAAGACTATTTCCAGGAACGATAGCCAATGAGAGGACAGAGGATAGGTGATGGCCGCCTTGTAAATGTCAGGTCTAAAACTCTCGCGGTAAGTACTGGGAATAGAGGTTAATGGCAGAAAGGGGAATACGGAGCATTGAAGCAAATGCAAGGTGTTGGAAAATGATGTAAGTATGTGCATTTCCATTAACCATAGAGGAGTGAGGGGGATGACGTTAACTCTACATTCACCTCTAGTGGGAAGGAGGTATCT
This sequence comes from Ceratopteris richardii, assembly GCA_020310875.1. Lineage (NCBI taxonomy): Eukaryota > Viridiplantae > Streptophyta > Polypodiopsida > Polypodiales > Pteridaceae > Ceratopteris > Ceratopteris richardii. The sequence continues at coordinate 155,538,491 of CM035418.1, read as the reverse complement.
GAATCGGGATGACTATGCTGCGTGCCTCTTAGCTGGTCTGTTGAAAGCTTTATAACCATGATGAACCCAAAAATAATGTGCATCTATTAATGAGTGTCCTCAGTTGCTGCCCACCGAACTACTGATCCATTAGCCAAGCCTGTTATGATAAATGGGTGCTCCAGATTTTTGCTTATTGTTCACGTGATTGCCACCACCTGTCAACTGTTTAAGTTCGTGGGAGAGATTGCGAGAGTACCTGTATGAAGAACCTAGAGATAAGAGCGAACATGAATACAGACCTGGTCCTAATTTCCTTCCCGTAGACACCACAGTGACAAAATCATCTCCGACCATAGTAACTGAATATGAAGCAAGACAAAGAGGATGTTATTGCCCCTAACTACTACACTAGCGAATCTTGTTCCAAGATGACGATGCTCAAACCAAGATCACCATGAAAGCTCTGATATGAATACAATAGAGTTTCCACTTAGCCAACTCTCAAATGGATGTTTGCTCTCCACCTAGCCAAGCCTAGTATATATAACTATTGAGGAATCAACCACTTTGATTCTAAGCCACTCTTTTCGAAAGACTTGAGAACGATTCTTCTCGGAAAATAGCATAAATTGAGAACCATCCTTTTCAGAATTTATCCACACCACTCTTTTGTTGATTGATTGTTAGCCGAGAAAAATTATGGTCTTCATGCATTAACATGTTTCTTTTTCGTCAAAACCATGGTTGGTTGTAGGTATTTCACAACAAAAAGGGATTCGGTGGCATAGCATGGTTGGATTGCAGGATACAACGGGGGAACATAATGGGCTATGCGCATTTACGAGCATAAAAAGCATGGTGGGAGGTCAGCGATGGTGCTATGTCTGAGGGCATGCGGCAAGGGATATGCTTCATCATGCCACATGTGCGGAGGAGTTCTTGTTTAAGGTGCACACGGAGAAGTGCACAAGGTCTTCTTTCTCGAGAATTGTAGACAAGGACGAAGGCAAGCATTCATTTTGAGGGATTATGCTCTTTATTCCCACACAAGGGAAATGAAAGGGGGAGGATTGAAGGGAGATTCGTCAGAAGATATGGCAGGAGGTATCGGTGGCATCTCAATTTTGGGAAGTAGCCAGCCATCTGGGGGTCTTGAGGAATGAGAAAAGAGTTCCATAAAAGAGGAAAAAGGGGGCCATTCTGTTCTTCTTCTGGATTTTTTTTCGGTGCCTCTTTGGCGGCCCGCTTTTTCTTGTTTTTTTTGTGGTGTCTGTATGATTACCACCACCTGTCAATTGTTTAAGTTCGTGGGAGAGATTGCGAGAGTACCCATATGAAGAACCTAGAGATAAGAGCAAACATGAATAGAGACCTGGTCCTAATTTCCTTCCCGTAGACACCACAGTGACAAAATCATCTCCGACCATAGTAACTGATCATTGTAATAAGGTTTGGTGTTCATTTCATTTCTGTCTCCCGGCTATTATTTCACATTTATTCACGTGGAGGAACTTGCAACACCCGGGAAGTAGGGAGATAGAATAAGAATGAGGGGGCTATCAGTACATCTAGCAAAGGAACAGAACTAGAATATATGAGTGAAAAAGGGGGATGGGAAGCGAGGACACATGAGGAGAATGAAAAAGGGAGAAAGGTTTGCTGTCACGGTGTGCGGGAGATGGAGAGCTGAAATACTAAGGGTGTGAGGAGGTGGAGGAAAAGGGGCATATACTGAAACATATAAGGAGAGAGAGTGTGAGGAGAGTGTGTGAGGGAATGTGAATAGGTGTGTATGAAAATGAGAGAAAGAGAGGAGATGTAGGTAAGAAAAGTGTGAGAATGCAAGCGGGAAGAAATAGAAACAAAAGTATACGGGAAGGGGAAAGGTAGAACAAGGATAAAAAGAGTCTCGAGAGATAATCCATAAATTCTCGGGTCCCCCCCCCTTGCAATCGCATAGAGTATCACTTGTGAATCTCAAGAAGTCTGGGCAACCGAATGAGCATCTTTTCCCTTGGGATTAAGAGCCCAATATTTTTGCGATCCTACTGGGGATCTCTAAAGAGGATATATTCGAGAGCAATTGTGGACTCAGAGTAAAAGAAAGTGGCATAGTACGAGTTAATTGAACAAAACATAGGTGTGTGTAAGACACTTTCCCTTGGACTAAGAGTGTCAACATTGATTCTCGACCCACCTTTATCTAAAAAGGTGCGAGTTAGAAAGAATGGCTGACAATGCTCCAACTCATGGAGCTCTTGGGAAAAACTTCGCTACTTGTAGGTTTTGAACTCAAGACCTCATCATTGTCCCTCTTAAGATTTATCGACTAATCTAGGTGGATTCCTTGTCTTAGAGAGCATATAAACCTATACTTAAGTCTAGTCTCGAGATCTTTGACCAAACAATTAAGTCACCAATCAGTGTCCGAATTCATATGTGTATGAACCAGTCGGATAGTTAGATCATAGAATGACTTTATAACATTAGACTTGTAGCATGTTCTCAAATTATCTAGTAATTAAAGACACAAAGCATTAAGAAGTCACCGATGCACATTTTTTAACTCATCTTTTCACTAATGAAGTGTAACTTTTTCAGACTTTGACAATAAGAAATTGTATATCTAAGACCTCATGATGTAGTGGCATAATTGATTTTTGACGACCGTTTTGTCTATTAGACTTTGACAATAAGAAATTGTATATCTAAGACCTCATGATGTAGTGGCATAATTGATTTTTGACGACCGTTTTGTCTATTCTGACCATTTTAGATCATAAGATAAGGTCATAATTTTTAGTAGACCTTCATGAATCAAAGTTAATATGAAATACAAATATTACATTTGAATGACCTTGAAATTCAAATGTATATTGGTAGAATTTCAAAAATACAACCTTGTGTAGTGGTAACATCTTAAAGAGTACGTCTCGATTGGTAAAGGATTAAAACCTAAGAATCAATTCGACATGAAACCTTGAATGTGGAGATAAAAGAGTTTCTTTTTCTTCTTTAAAATCTCAAATGTAAATGGAAGGCGTAGGTTTAACAATGAACTTCACACTAAAATGTCTACGCACATTACTTAAGTTGGTTTCAACTCTTATCTCTTGATGCCTTGGGTCAATCCAAACCTAATCTCCTTACTCCATTCTCGTCATTATCAATATATCGTTTTTGGGCAGTGTTAACTTTTGCTTTGTGGGATAGGAGATCCCATAGATACTATGCCCGTTCACTTGTAGAGTTGTTCTTTTTTAATCAATTGGAGATCAAGCTTTGACACAACTTCCTCAAAAAAAAAAAAAAAACTCCACATAAAAAAAAATGTCGTATCCATGTGCCTTTCACAACACGTTTTTATAGTCACATTCTGTTGACAAATGCCATTATCTTTCTATCCACATTCCAAGTTCTAACCGAGAACATGTTGTACTTTTGCAGATGACGTCTTCCGTGCAGGTGCGGTGCCCTTTCTCCGAGGCTGATAAGTCTTTCGCTGAACCAACGTCAGCATGGAGTTCAGAACTTTCCAGGATGATAAGTTTATGCTTTCATGATTTTCATTTTGTTATTCCCTGTTTGAACGTGAGTGACGAGCTTGAGAGCAGAATAAAGCATATAGCGGAGGTGATTTCGTTGCGCTCTTCTTGTAAACGATGGCAATGCTGGGTTTCTCAGCTCTATGGTCCTCTTGTCCAGGGCTGCCAACAAATTCTTCTGCAGCGCCTCCGCTCTTCTGCACATTCACATTCTCGCCAATTGTTTCTTCTTCTGATCCTAGAAAGAGTATGTTTGGTTGTCGGTTGCAGTGCAAAGCACTTGCTGAAACTGAAGAGAGGTCGCAGGCGCACAGCCTATTGGTGGGTGAATATGGGGAAAGGATTGTCATTCCTGGAGAAGATCAAGATGGCGAAGAGATAGGTGAGATAAAACTGGAATGCGACGAGAGTGGTTGTGCTTACATAATGACAAAAACTATGGCTTCAGAAGAGGACACTGCGAACAGGCAGCTTCGCTGCGATTTCACAGGTAATATTTGCTTGCTCGTCGTACTGGATTATTTGTGCTATTTATTATGGCTTGCTTGTATTACCAGTGATTTATGTATTATAGCATGCATTTCATTCTGACACCCACGGAACTCCTCTGCGTTTATTTTAAGCTGTCACTTTCTTGTCGTCGTGAACAGTTGATTAATCATGCCGTTCCCATATATCGTGAATTCATCTCGCTCATATTTGCAACTATAAAGTTTAAGGAAATGGGAGATTGCACATACTGGTGTGATCTTTTTTCTTGATATCGTTTATCCCGCTCATCATGAACGAAATGGACGTGTCAGGTTCGGTAAAACTTGGACTCTTTCAGCAATAAAATTCGCATCCATCGATTACTATAAACTTATAGGAAATGGGAGATTGCGCATTCCTGTCTCAAGGCTTTGCAGCTGAATATTTTTAAGATGTCGAGCTTTTATGCTTCTCCAGCCAGTGATATCCATTGGTGTGATCTTTTTCTTGATGTCTTTTATCACGCTCATCAGCAACTATAAAGTTTAAGGAAATGGGAGATCGCACATTCCTGTCTCAAAGTTTTGCAGCTGAATGTTTTTAAGATGTCGAGCTTTTATGCTTCTCCAGCCAGTGATATCCATTGGTGTGATCTTTTTTCTTGATGTCATTAGCAACGAAATAAACGTGTCAGGGTTCAGTAAAAGTCGGACTGTTTCAGCAATAACATTCGTATCTATCGATTTCTATCAAGTCATCATTTTTATGGGATGGTGTCCCATTTCAGGTTCTCCGTATCCCGAAAAACTTAACTAACTAAAATATTTTAGTGATGCTGAATAGAGTTGATATGCATGCTGCATGCGTTCGTAAGTAAATAACAATACTAATTTCCTAGCTGATAGATGGCAACAAAAGTCGTAGGTGTGTTCAACTTGCAAGTAAGTAGAGCTAGCATAGCCCATGTCAGTGTAGCCAATATAGCTTACTTATTCCCATTTTTTTCCTGCAATGTTGGGAAGAAGCTTCTACATCATTCATCCTCTGGTTCTGATTTTGTGTGAGTCGGTTGAGGAAGAAGCGTGTAAGTGAAAGCTGTCTCATAGTTCACTGCGTCCATGTCATTTTCGACTTCTTGTTTGCTGGTGCCTATCGGTCCATTTTTGACTTCCTCCCAGTTATTTTGACCTTATCCTTCACTTTCAAGATCTCTTATTTTATGTCCTCTAACCTACTGATTTTGCCTCTGGCTTCTACCCGTTGTCTTTCTTTCTAATTGTTTTTTTCTTCATGAGCCACCCATAATTCGTCTCTGATTCTTTCCTCTCTGATGTATCCAAGTAGTGCAAAAGAATACCAAGAAGTGAAAGAAGAACACCCAATAAAACAGAAGAAGAAGGCAAGAGGAAGAAGAAGAGGAAGAAAAAGAAGAGGAGGAAGAAGAAGGAGAAGAGGAAGAGGAAGAGGAAGAGGAAGAGGAGGAGGAAAAGGAAGAGGAGGAGGAGGAGGAGGAGGAGGAGGAGGAGCAAGAAGAAGAAGAAGAGGAAGAGGAAGAGGAAGAGGAAGAGGAAGAGGAAGAAGAAGAAGAAGAAGAAGAAGAAGAAGAAGAAGAAGAAGACGAAGAAGAAGAAGAAGAAGAAGAAGAAGAAGAAGAAGAAGAAGAAGAAGAAGACGAAGAAGACGAAGAAAAGAAGAAGAAGAAGAAGAAGAAGAAGAAGAAGAAGAAGAAGAAGAAGAAGAAGAAGAAGAAGAAGAAGAGGAGGAGGAGGAGGAGGAGGAGAAAGAGGAAGAAGAAGAGGAGGAGGAGGAGGAGGAGAAAGAGGAAGAGGAGGAAGAAAAAGAAGAAGAATGAAGGAAACAAGGTTTATAAGATCTGTATCAGGCCAATATTGGCTTTTGAGACAAATCAACTGTACATGGTGTGTATGTCATCCGTCTATTGGAAAGACAAATGAAAACGGAACTGATACAAACTAAATTAGGCAGAACATACATAGAATTGTACTGGGGATGGTGGTAAAAGTATATCCATGGGATATCTGAGGAGAGATGGAGCTATATCTCTAGGGCGATATGCATGTCTTCATGTCCAGAGCAGTACAATCATGAGAACACATCAAGCTATGCAGCTTTGATCTATGCCAAGGGAGGGGTGTAAGATGCGGTCCATGAGCAAATATGATGTCAGAGCAGCCTGCATGAAAGCGGGATGGTTGGCCCTCATTCGAGCCAGTCACTCCTCAGTGGCACGACACTCTTGGGCTCGGATTTCCTCGATCTGTTGATGGTGGAGGTGCACACCCTATAGCCAGTGACTCGTAGTCATTGTCGAGCTCGGCTCTCTTCTGCCTGTGAGAGTGCCACTCCCCTCTGAGGCCTAAACGATGGGGGAGCCACAATTCTTCTGCAAATGCCTCCCCTCTGTCTCTGTGTATAATAATGTTCTTCTGATGGTTCTGTATCTCTAATAAGAAATGCCCTAGCTGCCTCTTATTTTGAGAGTCCATGATCTCTTGGAGAGTGGACTGTTCTCTGGATAGGGCCTCCCATCTGCCTCTAATCTTAGTATATGTGCTGCATCGACATACAAAATGCATCTCACTCTCCACCTCCTCTGTGCATCCTCTGTAGGTTTACTCCTCCCTGGGAACAGCAGTTTGTCTCCAGATCTCTATCTCTAATCTTCGTGGTACCACCCTCAGCTGGACAGTCACCACCAGTAAGCTATGTTGCATGTATGTGTCCATGTAGTGTGGCCTATGTATGAACCCTCCAGAACTAGTCTATATAATCTAACATCCTCGTCCCCAAGCCAGGTGCTTCCCAGACCCTCCTGATGTATAGCTGTCAGAGGTCCTGTCTCAACGCCAAGTTCCTCTTGTTGTGAGAAAGGTGAACATAGGGTGAGTCAGGGTCATATCGGAAGGGTGGTAGGCTCTCCATGTTTTCTGTGTCTCTGTGTGTGTGTGTGTGTGAGAGAGAGAGAGAGAGAGAGAGAGAGAGAGAGAGAGAGAGAGAGAGAGAGAGAGAGAGAGAGAGAGAGAGAGAGAGAGAGAGAGAGAGAGAGAGAGAGAGAGAGAGAGAGAGAGAGAGAGAGAGAGAGAGAGAGAGAGAGAGAGAGAGAGAGGGAGGGAGGGAGGGAGGGAGGGAGAAGGGGGGGGGCCGGGGGGGGGGGGGGGGTGAGGGGGAGGAGGGGAGGGGGAGAGAGAGAGAGAGAGAGAGAGAGAGAGAGAGAGAGAGAGAGAGAGAGAGAGAGAGAGAGAGAGAGAGAGAGAGAGAGAGAGAGAGAGAGAGAGAGAGAGAGAGAGAGAGAGAGAGAGAGAGAGAGAGAGAGAGAGAGAGAGAGATTTTACGTCTATTAGGAGGCCGAACTCGGCCTATGAGACAAATCGATGTACATGGGTGTATCTTCTGTCTAATCGAAAAAGATAAAAGTGATGAAAAAAACTGGTAAGGCTGATATAGATCTCCATGGTATGCATGTGGAGATACCCATGAAAGTGGGGAGTGTATGGAGTGCGATATTTATGATAGTCTATATGCAAAAGGGTAGTATAACAAGCATGAGAATGCATCTGAAATGACTAACTAGCTCCATCCTATACTAGTGGGCAAGTGTAAGATGTGGTACATAGGTGGGGGTGGAGTCAGGGCCGCCCTGATGGCTGCAGCGGGATCAGCCTTCATCTAGGATAGTCTCTTCTCCATGGCACGATGATCAAAAGCCTGGATCTCCGCAATCTGGTTTCGGTGAAGTCTCGGGGCCCGATATTCTATAGCATGGGGTCGTCTCCTAGCTCGAGAGGTCTGAGCCGGCTGAAGGGTCACCCTTCTCGGTGTGTCAGCTGAGGGGGGGAGGGCTGCTGCACGTCGTGGAACAAAGAAGTCAGTGAGCTTACTTTGTCTCCCTCCTATCTCGGCTGCTGGAGTAGGCCGGAGTAGGGAATCTTTGTGACTCTGTATCTCTGGTAAGAATCGCCCGAGCTGTCGCTGGTCTCTAGAGTCCATGATCTCTCGGAGGGTGGGCTGCCCTGTAAACAGAGTCTCATATCTGCCTCTGATGTCATCATATGCGTTACATCCGCATACAAAGTGCTCCTCATCCTTCATCTCTACTCTGCATACCCTACATATCCGCTCCTATCTCGGAATGTCTGGAGCTCTGCCTATCTCAATCTGTTGTCCCTACCCTCGAGCTACGAGGCATGTAAGTATCCATGTAGTGTGGTGGCTCGATGAAACCGTCAGCTAGTATGTCTAAGTATTGGTCTCGGTAGTGCGATAGTTTGATCCCATGTGTGGTGTGTGCCATGTGTGACTAATGTAGAGCTGCTAGAGATCTTGTTTGAGCACAACGTTCCTCTCACGATAGGAGAGGTGGATGTGAGGTGAGTCTGGGTCATACTGAAAAGGCGGCAATCTATTGATGTCAAGTCCATGACTATCAAACCAGACTCTAACCTGAGTGTACCAAGCTCTCTCATATCCTGACTCTGATATTTGTATAGATGCCTCAAAACTTAAAAGCTCTGTGTGTGAGTCTGTCTGTAGGGAGCTCCCTCATCCTTTGAATAAAGCAGATAGTCCAGAATAGTGCATCTACTACCATGGGTGGTGCGGCTAGCTCTGCCTTGATGATGTCATGTGGCACTGACTGTATCCCGCAGAATAGTCACGAGATCATACGTACATGTGGCCTCTCTAGCACTCCACTTGGTGACTTTGAGGCTTGGGGCCCAAACTGTCACAGCATACATCATAGCTGGTCTGACTAGTGTGTCAAATAGCCACCCTTTGTGCGGGACTCTCAGAAGTGTGCTTGGTGACATCTCCGCTCTAACATGGCTAAAGTTGCATATCCTCGTGTGAGTCTATCGGTGGCTGCCTGTCTCATGAATGTGACTCCCAGGTAGACATAGGAAGTGACCACCTCAATCTGTCCACCGCGAGCTCTGAATCTTGCTCCATTCCTCACCATGGGGGAGGTGTGGAAGATCATGACCATGGTCTTGCCAAGGTTTACAGTCAAGCCAGAGAGAGAGAGAGAGAGAGAGAGAGAGAGAGAGAGAGAGAGAGAGAGAGAGAGAGAGAGAGAGAGAGAGAGAGAGAGAGAGAGTCATATTAACGTCTTCTGGAGGCCAAACTTGGCCTATGAGACAAAAACCATGTACAAGTGTAGTAACCTTGTGTAGAGGATGAAATGAAATAAAAAGTATATCGCTACACAAAGCTATATAAGCTATATAAGGCTGGAAAAGGCTGGGGAGATGGGCTCGGACTCTGCAGATAGTGGCCACCTAATACATGGGGGACGCATAATGTGAGTAAAAGTGTGAATAAAACACCATAGCTACTGGTGAATGGGTGGAGGTGGGTGTAGTATGTGGTACATCGGGGGTGGTCTGAGTGCCTCCTGAAGGAAGACAGCCCAGGGGGTGGTGGTACGCCTATGCTCCATCATGTGGTCATAGGCTGTCCTGATGCGTGAGATATCCTCCTGATATAGTCGTGGTCGATGATATCTGCCCATGCGTGGTCGGCGCCGTGCTCTTTGTGCTGCTTCCCGGTGGAGCGTGAGCCCTATAGATGGACTCTGATGTAGCTCATCTCGCTGAAAAAACTGGGTAATGGTCTGCTGGGTACTCACCCGTGGCTGATGTGTGGGCTGGAGTGACCGCTCTCGCCTCTCGTATGCTGCCGCGAGGAAGCGTCCCAAGCGTCGCTGGTCTCCCATAGTCATGCATAACGGGAGTGACTCCTCTATCTGGAACTGTGCTCGTAGGTCTAAGTATGCTGGGCATCTGATAACAAAATGCTCCTCACTCTCTACCTCTGTCTCGCACACTCGGCACCACCTCTCCTCACGTGGGACTCCCTTGGACCGACCCCTCTCAATCTCGAGCTGATGTGATGAAACCCGGAGCTGCCCAATGAAGACTCGAAGGTGGTGGGGTAGATATGTCTGCATGTATCTCGGGATCTCGATGAAGCCCTCATCCGATATATGTAGAAAATGCTCACGGTAATAGAGCATTTTCGGTGGCAATGTACCCCTAGGGCTCACCCATGTCCTCTGTATGTATGTATGCCATATCTCCTGACGAATGATCCTATTCCTCTCCTGATGAGAGAGCGAGTAAGTGGGTGCATCTGAGTCGTACTGTAGTGGTGGTAGCATGTCTATGTCAAAGCCGTGGTGGGCCAGCCAGTCTCGTGTCTGTGCATACCATGAGGAGGTGTCGCCTGCCAATGCCATGTCCCGTGATGCCTGGAAAGCCCGATAAGCAATGCGCTCTGTGTCCATGCTCCGGAGTCTCTGTAATAGGCATACTGTCTGGAATAGTGCCTCAACTAGCATCGGTGGTGTAGCGAGATCTGCTCTAATGATATCATGTGGTACTGAAGGCTTGCTGCGGATAAGTCTAGAAATCATGAGGATATGTGGCCTCTCTAATGCTGTCCATACTGATGTGGCTAGTCCTGGTCCCCATATGGCTGCTCCATACATGAGCGCTGGTGTAACCAAAGTGTCGAAGAGCCACCCCTTTGTGCAGGGTTCCTGAAAATATGCCTGAAAATATGCCTGGTGGCACTGTCTCTCCATCAAGGCTAGTGCTGCATACCCACGTGTGATGCGGTCACGTGCTGCCTGAGACATAGAGAAGACCCCTGATGCTGCTGTAAATGTCACTACCAAGTAAACATATGATCCGACCACCTCAATCGATCCACCTGCTGCTGTGAATAAACTATATCTGCGTACCTGTGCTGATGTATGAAAGATCATGACCTTGGTTTTACCAAGGTTCACAGATAACCCTCTGTGTCCGCAAAAGTCATCTAGGCCATGTGGATGATGCTGTAGACCTTCTGCAGACTCTGAAACTAGTACAATGTCATCAGCATATAAAAGAATATGGATAGTGGACCCGCGTACCTCAATGCCATCACCGCCTCCTGCTGTATGTAGTCCACTATCTCATCAATGTAGAGACCAAAGAGGGTGGGTGAAAGAGGGTGTGCTGATGTATGAAAGATCATGACCTTGGTTTTACCAAGGTTCACAGATAACCCTCTGTGTCCGCAAAAGTCATCTAGGCCATGTGGATGATGCTGTAGACCTTCTGCAGACTCTGAAACTAGTACAATGTCATCAGCATATAAAAGAATATGGATAGTGGACCCGCGTACCTCAATGCCATCACCGCCTCCTGCTGTATGTAGTCCACTATCTCATCAATGTAGAGACCAAAGAGGGTGGGTGAAAGAGGGCATCCTTGCTTCACCCCGATAGTGCTAGCAAGTGGATGAGATAAGCCCCCCGGACATCTGACTCTGCCAGATACTCTCTCGTATAAGGCGCAGATCCCCCATATCATCTCCTCTGGAGCTCCGATATCAAGTAGTCGTCTGAAGAGTCATCCCCTGGGAACGATGTCAAATGCTTTGCGGAAATCCACAAAGCAACAATATAATCTCCTCTTCCTCACCCTTGCTTGGTCGATCTGGCATCTCAGAGTGAAGATGTGGTCAATGGTAGAGTAATCGCGTCTGAAACCTGCCTGTCTGGAGCCTTGATACCCTTCCTCTCAGCGAGAGTACTCAACTCTGTCTCTAGTACCGCCACCATATAACTTGGCCAATATAGGGCCAATCATGATCGTCCGGTATGTAGCTGGATCCATAGTATCTCCTGACTTATGAATGGGCACTATGGTGTGCTCAGTCCATGAGTCAGGGAACCCTTCAACCAGTGCACGGTTGAAGAGGTGGGCAATGAGCGGTGCAAGGGTCGTGCCTCCGTAGATGAGGTGCTCAGCCTCTAAACCGAAATGGTCATGGGCCCTGCCATGCTGTAGACAGGCAATAGCACGTCCCACCATAGTGGGTGTGAAGAAGTCAGATGTAGTAGGACGTGAGCTCTGTGGTCTGGGAATGGGGGGCTGGTCTGGGATCTCGTATAGGCTCCGTGCATAGCTATGCCATGTGCTCGGGTCTCGGATGGGTGTCTGCAGTCTCCTCTCTCTCAAATGTCTCCATGCCACTGCAGTGTCTCGGCTCATGAGTAAATGATAAATATCCGAGTACTGTCTCTCCTCCCAATTTCGCCGTTTGCGGCGAGTAAGGCTCTGCATGCGACGCTGTGCCTGTGTGTGTGTAATATCCCCTCTATGCTCTAAAATGCGTAGGTGCTTCCGTAGCTCACGACGATCTGCATCATACCAGCGGTTCTGGGGCATGGAACCTATGCGTGGAGGGTGTATATGTGTGCGGTGTGGGAAGCTGCAGAGAGCTGAGTTGTGTAGGATGGTGGTGAACTGCGATGTAAGTGTGTCCAAGGGTGAGAGTGGATCGAGGGAGAGTAGGCGGGTGTGTAAATGGTGTGCATAAACGTGTGAGAGCTCGTGTGTGAAGTGTATCGTGATGTGTGTCTCAATGGGTGAGGGAGGGCCTAATGGAATAGGAGATGAGAGTGTGAATGTGATAAATGTATGGTCAGCACCAAGTGGGCGTCGTCCAATAGTAAGTGAGGTGATGAGTGAAGCTCCAGAGGTGGTATCCAAAATGTAGTCGACTGTGCTCTCACCTCCCCCGTGAGGGAAGCAAGTAAGTTCGCCCGAACCTGGCCAACGATGCATCTCGTTATATATAACGAGCTGATGTCGGCTGCCTAGCTCAAGCAGATGTCTACCATACCCTGTGGTGTCCTGACCCATATCTGCCGTAGCTCAAGCAGATGTCTTCCATACCCTATGGTGTCCTGACCCATATCTTCCGATACTCTACTGGTACTCATCTCCTCTAGGTCTCTGGCCCTTATGAGATGTGTGTGATGCATGTCGTATGCATCGCACTGATGTGAATGAGTGCGGCCATTGAAGTCCCCCATAAGGAAGACTTCACCTAGTTTGCTGTAATGTAGTATCTCATTTGAAAGTGCTGTGTATGGTGAGTCTCTGTCTCGGATCGGTCTCCCAAGATCCTGTCTTGCGTATCGAGATCCACCTGGAGGGAAGTAGCATATAGCAATGTGAATCCAGCTCCCCTGTGCTATCTCCATGCGAACCCACATATATCGTGCCTCATCTCTTCCTATAATATGGATCCGGCTCTGTATCTCCTGTCTAAATACGATGGCCATCCCTCCCGACCCTCGCGCTCTACTCTGTCTCGTCGTGGTCCGGAATGCAAATTCCCAATGAAAACCTGCAATGCGTGGTAAACCTCTCTCTGTGCTCTCATGTGTTTCTGTGATGCATGCAAAGTCATGTGATGCCAGGATCTCCTCGAGTCTGTCTGGTCGCGTCCAGAGTGCCCCGTTGCAGTTCCACAATGCTCCTCTGAGTGGTGTCTCCTGGTGTAGTGATGTCTCATTGGCCGCGTGACCCTATTTGATAGGGCGTCCATCTATGAAGACCTTACCATCACGGTAAAAGGCCTTCCTCCCCTCTCGTCGTCGTCGGTATCTGTGGCATGCAAGTGCGTCGGTGTGCCACCTGCATCCGCGTGAGGTCCTCGTCCATGTAGAGGGCGCCGTCGGGTAGTCCACGCAGTACTGATCGACGTCTAAAAAAGGTGGTCCGTGCCTTGTCGGAGCTCATCTTAAGGATGAGTGCTCACGAACGTGATGTATCCCGCCCAACCCTCCAAGCGCCTGTGAAGGGCATGCTCTCTTATCCAAGTCGACGGCAAATGTCAGTGGCATCTTCCTCTAGTGATGTTCCTTCGGGTAGGCTCGTAATCCGAATGTGAAGTCTTCGAGTGTATGTGAGAGAGAGAGAGAGAGAGAGAGAGAGAGAGAGAGAGAGAGAGAGAGAGAGAGAGAGAGAGAGAGAGAGAGAGAGAGAGAGAGAGAGAGAGAGAGAAAGAAAGAAAGTGTTTTTACGTCTATTAGGAGGCCGAACTCGGCCTATGAGACAAATCGATGTACATGGGTGTATCTTCTGTCAATCAGAAAAGATAAAAGTGCTGAAAAGAAACTGGTTAAGCTGATATAGATCTCCGTAGTATGCGTGTGGGGATACCCATGAAAATGGTGGGGGGTGTATGGAGTGCGATATCTATGATAGTCTATATGCAAAAGGGTAGTACAACAACCATGAGAATGCATCTAAAACGACTACTAGCTCCATCCTGTGCTAGTGAGAGAGAGAGAGAGAGAGAGAGAGAGAGAGAGAGAGAGAGAGAGAGAGAGAGAGAGAGAGAGAGAGAGAGAGAGAGAGAGAGAGAGAGAGAGAGAGAGAGAGAGAGAGAGAGAGAGAGAGAGAGAGGGAGGGGGAGGGAGGGAGGGAGGGGGGGGGAGAGAGAGAGAGAGAGAGAGAGAGAGAGAGAGAGAGAGAGAGAGAGAGAGAGAGAGAGAGAGAGAGAGAGAGAGAGAGAGAGAGAGAGAGAGAGAGAGAGAGAGAGAGAGAGAGAGAGAGAGAGAGAGAGAGAGAGAGAGGTATATTAATATCTTCCAAAGGCCAAACAAAATCATATACAAGTGTGGTAATCTCTCTGTAGCAATGAAAAGGAAAAATACTCGAGACACAAAAATGTGTAGGCTGAAAACAACAAAGGATGGTGTACCTGGTAATGAGGAGGAAGTGGAGATAAAATTGGTGCCTCAGGGAAGAGTGGCTCTTAGCAGATAATGACCACCTAATAGGAGGGGACCCATTGGGGAGTGAATGTCTATACCCTAATTGCCGATGATGGGTGGAGGTGGGTGGAGTATGTGGTACATCGGCGGCAGTATGAGTACCTCTTTGATAAAGGCTGTCCAAGTGGTGGTGGTACGCTTGTGCTCCATCGTGTAGTTGTGGGCTATCATGATGCGTGAGATATCCTCCCGGTGGAGTCATGGTCGTTGGTACCCAACGATATGTGGTCAGCGTCGCACTCTCTATGCCGCTCCCCGTTGGAGCGTGAACCCTATGCCTCTGGGAATCGAATCCGTCTGACGTGTCCCAACTCGCTGAAAAAACTGAGTAATAGTCTGCTGGGTACTCACCGGTGTTTGGTGTGTAGGCTGTAGCATCGGATCTTGTCTCTCATATGCCGTTGTGAGGAAATGCCCCATCCTCCGCTGGCCTCAAGTGGTCATGCACAAGTTGAGTGACTACTATATCTGGAACTCTGCTCGTAGGTCCGAGTATGCTGGGCATCTGATAACCAGGTGTTCGTCACTCTCTATCTCTGTATGGCATACTGGGCACCACCTCTCCTCTTGAGGGACTCCTCTAGATAGACCCCTCTCGATCTCCCGTTGATGTGATGAAACTCGAAGCTTCCCAATGATGACTCGAAGGTGGTGTGGTAGGTATGTCTCCATGTAGGGCGGAGTCTCAATGAATGCTTGGGTCTGAGATCCGTAGAAAATTCTCACAGTAGTGAAGCATTTTCGGTGTCAATGTCCCCCTTGGGCTGATCCATGTCCTTCGTATGTATGTATGCCATATCTCCTGACAGAGGATCCTATTCGTCTTTTGGTGGGAGAGCGAATAGGTGGGGGCTTCAGTCGTACTCTACAGGTGGTAGTCAGGTGGTAGTCTGTCTATGTCAAAACCATGGAGGGCAAGCGGATCCTATGTCTACAATGAGGAGGTGTCTCATACTAGTGCCATGTCTTGTGATGCCTGGAAAGCTCTGTAAGTGATGCGCTCTGTCCATGCTCTCGATCTTGTGTAATAGGCATACTGTCTCGAAGAGTGCCTCTTCTAGCATCGGTGGTGCAGCAAGCTCTTCCCGGATGATATCACGGGGTATCGAAGATTTGCTCCGCATCAGTCTGGCAATCATGAGAATCTTCGACCTCTCCAATGCTGTCCGTGATGATGCTTCTAATCCCGCGAGAGAGAGAGAGAGAGAGAGAGAGAGAGAGAGAGAGAGAGAGAGAGAGAGAGAGAGAGAGAGAGAGAGAGAGAGAGAGAGAGAGAGAGAGAGAGAGAGAGAGAGAGAGAGAGAGAGAGAGAGAGAGAGAGAGAGAGAGAGAGAGAGAGAGAGAGAGAGAGAGAGAGAGAGAGAGAGAGAGAGAGAGAGAGAGAGAGAGAGAGAGAGAGAGAGAGAAGAAAGACTTTTTAACGTCTATTAGAGGCCAAAATCGGCCTATGAGACAAAACATATCAGTATGATCCAATCCACTGTGATCCCAAAAGGAAAATAAAGTGTGAGTACCGCAAACGGGTATAAAAGGAGTGGATAGTAACTGGCATCAAGGGTGTGGGGTGCTATGGGTATGCACTCTATATGCTCAATGGGTGAGATACAAATATGATATGCATAGGGAGGGGAGGCTCGATGGTATCACAACCCACTAAATGCCTGGAGTGGGTGTAGGATATAATGCATCGGTGGGTAAGGCATCATGGCGATCCTCAAAATGCTCTGAACGTCCAAATCGATAAGGGTGCGCTGCTGACGTCTCCGAGAGAGAGAGAGAGAGAGAGAGAGAGAGAGAGAGAGAGAGAGAGAGAGAGAGAGAGAGAGAGAGAGAGAGAGAGAGAGAGAGAGAGAGAGAGAGAGACTTTTTAACGTCTATTAGAGGCCAAAATCGGCCTATGAGACAAAACATATACATCAGTATGATCCAATCCACTCTGATCCCAAAAGGAAAATAAAGTATGAGTACAAAAAGCGGGTATAAAAGAAGTGGATAATAACTGGCATCAAGGGTGTGGGGTGCTATGGGTATGCACTCTATATGCTCAATGAGTGAGATACAAATATGATATACATAGGGAGGGGAGGCTCGATGGTATCAAAACCCTCGAGGTGCCTGGAGTGGGTGTAGGATATAATGCATCGGTGGGTAAGGCATCATGGCGATCCTCAAAAATGCTCTGAACGTCCAAATCGATAGGGGTGCGCTGCTGATGTCTCCGTATCTCCATGTCATGGTGTGCGTGAATCGCCTGAATCTCTCTCTGATGTGGACTGGTTCTCCGGAGTGGGGATCTCGGTCGTCGACGCTGTCGTCTGAGCTCTTGTGCTCTGTGGAATGTGATACCCCGTATCGAGCTGGGTCCTCGAGTGGATGTGGGTCTGAAAAAATCTTTAATATAAGTCTGAGGGGGGGGGGGGGGGGCATGTGTATCTCCATCTGCTGCTGGAGAAGTGATGCACGGCGGTGTTGGAGCTCTACTGGGAAACGACCTAGAGCGCGCTGGTCCTCTATCCCCAATAGAGCCCTGATCTCTCTGGGCCCCCTGAAGAGCTGTGGGTAGCGGTCTCTGATGTCCTCATATGCCTGGCATCTACATGTGTAGTGCTCCTCGTCCTCCACCTCCTCTCGGCATATCCTGCATAATCTCTCGTCCCTCGGGGTATGTGTCGCTCTCCCAACCTCAATCTCGAGCTGGTGTGATGATACTCTGAGCTGCCTGATGGCCACTCTCTCAGCTGGTGCCATCTATGTATCCATGTATAGTGGTCTCTGAATGAACCCATCGGCTGTCACAGTCAGGAAGTGCTCTCTGTAGTGTTGCCTCTTTGTGGGAAGAGGCTCCCGTGGTGCTATCCATGTCTCCCCTTGCTGCGCAGCAAGCATGAGATCATGGTGACCTGGGGCGTCTCAATCCGCGTCCACATCGCCTCCGTGATCCCTGGTGCCCATACTGCTGCTGCGTACATCAATGCGGGTGTCACTAGTGTGTCAAAGAGCCACCCCTTAGTCCGAGGCTCCTGAAAATGTGTCTAAAAGAAGCGTCTCTCCAATCCTTCAAGTGCCGCATAGCCGCGCGTCAATCTATCGCTCACTGCCTGGGCCATGGAGAATACCCCTGTGCTGCCGGAGAAGGTGACACCTAGGTAGACGTAGGAGTCCACTACCTCTATCTGTCCTCCAGCTGCAGTGAAAGAGGCATGATGGCGTATTGTCCTGGAGGTATGGAAGATCATGACCTTGGTCTTGCCAAGGTTCACTGTGAGTCCTCTCTCCATGCAGAAGGTATCGAGCACCTGTAAATGTGATTGCAACCCCTCCTGTGTCTCTGAAAGTAAGACAATGTCATGAGCATATAATAGGATGTGTACTGGCATACCTTCGAGGTCTCCTCCTAGCCCTCCTGCGTGCTCTATATACTCCGTGATCTCATCGATGTAGAGGCCGAAGAGAGTGTTGAGAGAGGGCAACCTTGTTTCACACCAATGGTGCTAACAAGGCTGTCTGATGGGCCGCCGGGGCAGCGTACCTTGCCTGTGACCCATGTATACAAAGCATGGATGGCCCATAGCATGTCTGATGGTAGCTGTAACTCTTGGAGTCTCCGTAGTAGTCTCTCTCGAGGGACCATGTCGAAGGCTTTGCGGAAATCCACAAAGCAACAGTATAGTCTCTGCTTTCTTGCCTTCGCGCTCTCAATCAAGCAACGAAGCACGAAGATGTGGTCGATGGTGGAGAAAGGTCGGCGGAAGCCTGCCTGGCCGGGTGCTCTAATCCCAGTTGCCTGAGCGTGTGTACTCAGCTCTGCCTCTAGTACTGCCCCATAGATCTTGGCTAGAATATGGCGTATCATAATAGTCCTGTAGTTCCGAGTGTCCATCATATCGTCGGACTTATGGATAGGCGTAATGGTATGCATAGTCCACGAGTCAGGTAATCCCTCAACCAAAGCACGGTTGAAGAGATGGGCGATCAGGTGGGAAACTACATCTGCTGCGTATATAAAGTGCTCGCCCTGTAGCCCCGTGTGATCTGCTGAGCGGCCATGCTGTAGTCTATGGATGGCATGTCGTACCATGCTTGCCGTGAATAGGGTGGATATCAGAGGACGCGGTGTGGGAGGGATCAACAATGGTGGCTGTCGTGGGACATCATATAACCTATGGGCGTAGGTGTGCCAATTGGGTGTAGGTGGGCGTGCTCACGTAGGGCCCTCCACGCGGTGGCACAATCCCTACTCATGAGAAGGTCGAACAACTCTGCCTCCTGTCGCTCCTTGAAAGCTCGCCGCTTCCGGCGTGTGAGGGCTCGCATCTGTCGTCGTGCCTCCCTCTCTGTGATGGATCCCAGGATACTCTGATACTCTGTGCTCTGAGATGTCGGTATAGTCGCCTGCACTCCTCATCGTACCATCTATTCTGGGGTGTATGCCCCAGCCGTGTCGAATGTGCAGTGCTGTGGGTGGTGTATGGAAAGCTGAGAGTAGCGGATGTGTGGAGGATCGAGAAGTGGGCAGTGAGGGTGTCCAATGAGGCAGAGGGATCAAGGGAGTAGATGCGCTCTCGAACATGGGAGCTATAGATATGTGCTAGCTCATGTCGGTATAGTCGCCTGCACTCCTCATCGTACCATCTATTCTGGGGTGTATGCCCCAGCCGTGTCGAATGTGCAGTGCTGTGGGTGGTGTATGGAAAGCTGAGAGTAGCGGATGTGTGGAGGATCGAGAAGTGGGCAGTGAGGGTGTCCAATGAGGCAGAGGGATCAAGGGAGTAGATGCGCTCTCGAACATGGGAGCTATAGATATGTGCTAGCTCATGTCTAAAGTGAATGGTGGTGTGGGCATGTGGCTGTATGGTGACGGGGTGGTACATGCATGGTGAGCCGCGTATGGAGAGGGCAAGATATGCGTGATCAGCTCCAATCGGTATGGGTGGGATAGTGAATGAGGTGATGAGATGTGTCTCCTCCGAGGGTCCGATAACATAGTCTACCACACTGCCCCCCTGTGGTGTCGTGGGTGGAATGCAGGTGAGACCACCCGAGGTGGGCCAGGTCGCCATCCCATTATATATAATGATACGGTGTGCTGCTCCCATCTGGAGTAGGTGTCGGCCGTATGAGGTGGGTGTGGTGGTGTCGGCTGAGGCTCTAAGTGTAGAC
Source organism: Ceratopteris richardii (assembly GCA_020310875.1). Lineage (NCBI taxonomy): Eukaryota > Viridiplantae > Streptophyta > Polypodiopsida > Polypodiales > Pteridaceae > Ceratopteris > Ceratopteris richardii. Next base: position 155,518,691 of record CM035418.1, on the reverse strand, counting down.
ATATCCTCTATGGTACGAAGCATCTCCGGGTCGTCAAAGTCGTAGATATCACACTGGTGGCTCTGAGTGCGAGTATTGAAGTCTCCTACAAGGAAGACTTCGCCCATCCTTGTATACTCCATAATCGTGTCACTGAGGCAGTCATATGGCGATGTGGTGTCTGGTCCCTCCCCCCCTGAGGGCTGCTCGGGGGAATGTGTGAAGCGTGAGCCGATGGGTGCAATATAGCAGACGGCGAAATATAGCAGACGGCGAAATATTCTGCTCTCTCCTCTGATAGCTGGAGGCGTATCCACATGAAACGTGCCTTTGGGTCCTGGCCACCACCTGTACCCTATGCTGTAGTGACTGTCTGTAGAGCACGGCTACTCCCCCTGATCCTCGTGTGGTGTGCTGTCTCATCTGTCGGCGGTGAGCTGACTCCCACATATAGCCCTCAATCCTCGGTAGGCTCCTCCCCGGGCTCTCGTGTGTCTTTGTCAAGAATATCTGTCTCTGCCCTCCATCACCTCCTCGAGGCTCCCTGGATGTGTCCACAAAGATCCATTGCAGTTCCAGACTGCAATGTGCACCTCATGCTGAATGGGCCGTCCATCAATGATGACACGACCGTCTCTGTATAGGGCACGATGTCCCTCCCGTCGTGCCTGGAGGACACGCGGCATGCATGCATGTCTGTGCTCTACCTGCATCCGTGTGAGGTCGTCATCCAAATAGATGGGGGTGCCCGGTGTAGTGCGTAGTACCGCCCTTCGTATGAGGAAGTCTCTCCTCCCCGCCTCATCTGAGAATTGAATAATAAGTGCTCTGCTCCGTGTGGTGTCCCGTCCCGTCCCGTCCTGCTCTCCAGGCTCTGGTGAAAGGGAGAGGCTCATCCGCGCGGTATCCAAGTAGTGTGCACAAGCGGCGCCCGTCTTTCTCTGGTGATCCATCGGTCTCTGTGAGGTTGGAGACACGAACATTGAGCTTGCGAGCCTGTCGCATCCGCTCCTTCTCAATGGTGGTGTGTACTATGTGGATCTCCTCATGGTGGTTGTTCTTCTTTGCTTCCTGTCGAAGGTTTTTTTTTTCAACCTTGACCCATCCATCTTTCTTAGTCTCAAGCTTGCTTTGAACCACCTCCATGCACTCCTTCTTGATAGTTACCCGAATGTCCTCTAGTTGTGGGGCGATCTCCCCCTCCTCGCGTGTGCTGTCCAGTTTCGTTCTCGTTTCATTAAGCTGAGTGTGCAACTCCTCCTGGTCACATGAGTGCTGCTTGCGGATAGAAAGAAGCTCTTCCCGAAGGGACTCGTTTTCCTTCTCCAAGGTTGCCACCTTGGCTTCGAGGGCGACGATTATGCGGGTAACCCCATTCAGTCCAGAATCTCCTTCTTTCTTATGTTTTGCTATCAGCTCTCAGAGGGTATGCTCTAATGTGGCTAGCTGTTCCTCCAACTTGGGAGCCATGGGGGGTGGAGAGAGAGAGAGAGAGAGAGAGAGAGAGAGAGAGAGAGAGAGAGAGAGAGAGAGAGAGAGAGAGAGAGAGAGAGAGAGAGAGAGAGAGAGAGAGAGAGAGAGAGAGAGAGAGAGAGAGAGAGAGAGAGAGAGAGAGAGAGAGAGAGAGGGGGGGCTGAGGCTAGGTGAGAGGTTTGGGGTTAGGTTTAGGTTTGGGGGTGGGTGTTTAGGGTTAGGGGTGGGTGTTTAGGGTTAGGGTTGGGTGTTTAGGGTTAGGGTTAGGGTTAGGGTTAGGGTTAGGGTTAGGGTTAGGTTTAGGATTAGGGTTTAGGATTTCGGTTTAGGGTTAAGGTTGGGGTGGTTTTAGGGTTGGGGTTAGAATCGGAGACTAAAGTAGGTATATTCGGCGTAATCATGATTAGGGTTTAGGGTTGGTTCCGAACTAGGGTTAGGGTTTTTTTTAGGGTTTCAGGAGGGCGGGAGCAGAGCTGCAGGCCGACGCTGGAGGCAGGTGGCGGGAGCAGCTGCAGGGCCAAGAGAGGATGCAGGTGGCGGGCTGACGCAGGAGGGAGTGGCGGGCAGAGGCGGGGCTGAAGCGGAGCAGGGGCGGGGCTGACGCAGCAGGAGAGAGGGAGGGAGGGAGGGAGGGAGGGGGAGAGAGGGAGAGGGGGAGAGGGGGAGCGAGGGAGGGAGGGAGGGGGGTGGGGGGGGGGGAGAGAGAGAGAGAGAGAGAGAGAGAGAGAGAGAGAGAGAGAGAGAGAGAGAGAGAGAGAGAGAGAGAGAGAGAGAGAGAGAGAGAGAGAGAGAGAGAGAGAGAGAGAGAGAGAGAGAGAGAGAGAGAGAGAGAGAGAGAGAGAGAGAGAGAGAGAGAGAGAGAGAGAGAGAGAGAGAGAGAGAGAGAGAGAGAGAGAGAGAGAGAGAGAGAGAGAGAGAGAGAGAGTCATATTAACGTCTTCTGGAGGCCAAACTTGGCCTATGAGACAAAAACCATGTACAAGTGTAGTAACCATGTGTAGAAAATGAAATGAAATAAACACAAACCTATCTAGGGCTGGTGATAGCATGGGGAGACGTGACTCTGACTCAGCATATAGTGGCCACCTAATACATGGGGATCCATAATATGAGTGAGTGAAAAACCCTAGCTACTGGTGATGGGGGGAGGTGGGTGTAGTATGTGGTACATCGGTGGTGGTCTGAGTGCCTCCTGAAGGAAGACAACCCAGGGGGTGGTAGTACGCCTATGCTCCATCATGTGGTCGTAGGCTGTCCTGATGCATGAGATATCCTGCTGATATAGTCGCGGTCGACGATATCCTACCATGCGTGGTCGGCGTCGTGCTCTCTGTGCTGCTGCCTGGTGGAGAGTGCGTGAGAGAGAGAGAGAGAGAGAGAGAGAGAGAGAGAGAGAGAGAGAGAGAGAGAGAGAGAGAGAGAGAGAGAGAGAGAGAGAGAGAGAGAGAGAGAGAGAGAGAGAGAGAGAGAGAGAGAGAGAGAGAGAGAGAGAGAGAGAGAGAGAGAGAGGGAGAGAGAGAGAGAGAGAGAGAGAGAGAGAGAGAGAGAGAGAGAGAGAGAGAGAGAGAGAGAGAGAGAGAGAGAGAGAGAGAGAGAGAGAGAGAGAGAGAGTTTTTCTACGTCTATGACAGGCCAAAGTTGGCCTATGAGACAAAACATAAGATACAGGATGCGGATGTCATCAGGCTGTCACAAAAGTAAAACAAGATCATATAAAGCTAATACAATCTAGTCTAGGGGAGGGGACTCTAGACCTCTAGAAAAAATCAGTGAGCTCTAGCTGTCTCCTCTAACCTGAGTGTATGCTCTGCATCACATACGAAATGCTCCTCACTCTCCACCTCCTCGCTACATAGTTTGCAGATCTGCTCTGCTCGTGGGACCCCACTGTGTCTCCCACTCTCGATCTCCAGTTTGTGTGATGCGACCCTCAGTTGGCCAATCACTACTCGTGAACTCTGTGGCATATAGATGTCCATATAGTGTGGTCTCTACATGAATCCATGAGACATAATGGAGAGAAATTGGTCTTTGTAGTCTGACATCCTCCCCTCTAAACTAGGTGATCTCTGTACTCTCCTGATGTAGAGCCTCCATAAGTCTTGTCTGAGCACCCCTCTCGCTGAGAGAGAGGTGATAGTAGGGTGAGTCCGATTCATATTGAGAAGGTGGCAAACTCTCCATGTGTTGTGAACCAAGTTGTGACTTGTGAGTACCAGGCTCTATCATGCCCACGTTGAGATAACTCTACTGAAAAGCTCTGCGAGTGAGTCTATCGTGTGGCAACTCCCTCACCCTCTGAATGAAATTCACTGTCTGGAATAGTGCCTCGAGGACCATGGGTGGTACAGAGAGCTCTGCTCGGATGATGTCATGTGGTATGGTCTTTTTCTACGAAACAAGCATGAGATCATACATACCATTGGCCTCTCAATCTGTGCCCACTGATGGACCCTCAAGCTTGGTGCCTATACTGTCGCTGAATACATCAAGGGGGGGGGGGGGGGTGACTAGTGTGTTGAAAAGCCACCCCTTCATGCAGGGTTCCTAGAAGTGTGCCTGGTGGCACCTCCGCTCTAGCATGGCCAGGGCTGCATACCCTGGGCTGAGTCTGTCAATAGCTGCCCGCCTCATGGTGAAAGGTCCTGGTAGACTGGTGAAAGTAACTCCCAAGTAGACGTATGAAGTAACCACCTCGACGTGCCCTCCTGCTATGGTGAAGATCGCTGCACTCCTCACTGCACTGGATGTGTAAAAGATCATGACCTTGGTCTTGCCAAGGTTCACAACCAATCCTCTATGTGAACAAAATCATCCAGGGCTCGGGGGTGGCATTGGGGCCCCTCAGGTGATTCTGAAATCAGAACAATATCATCCGCATATAAAAGAATGTGAACTAGGGTACCTCCCAGGTCGCTCCTCTCCCCGCCTGCAATGAAGGTGTACCAATGATGTTTATACATCTCTCTGATCCCTGTATATGTAGGACATCTACTTTAAATAAGTAGTCTGCAAGTCCTCTGCCCCTTGTGAATCCTCTGAAGTCTATCTCTCTCAATCTCAAGCTGGCATGGGGAGAGACAAAGCTGTCCAAAGGCAACCCTCATCACATGTGGTAGATATATTTCTAAGTAGCAAGGCCTTTCAATGATCCCCATTGTTGATATTTGACAAAACGTTTTTAGTAGTACTGGATTTTGGATTGGAGTGGCTCTGACGGGTTGATTCGTCTTTGTCTGATGTATATCTGTTATATGTTTTGCTGTATGACCATATTTCTCTTGTTGTCTGAGAGTGGGTGTGAATGCATATCCTTCGTATCAGTGGCAAATAATGAATACTCCATGTCTTGAGAGCCATGCAACATGCTGCTATTGAACTGTACCGGAAACATTTATCCCTCTCCTCAAATAGTGCTTTGGATGTCTCAAAAGCTGTCTGTGCTAGCTTGTCAGGCTCAGAAGATAAGCTATGGATCCTGGTAATGAAACTCTCTCTTTGACAGTATGGCAAGCATGGGAGACAAATCGAACTTTTCTTTTGTAATATTACAAGATGGATACTGTTTGTTTGGGATCATCCGAGACAACATCATAATCAGAAGTCTCTCAATTTGTATCCATATTTGTGAGCATAGGTCAGGGGCCATATGTAGCATATAGAAGCACACCATCAGAAGGCTCTTTTTGTGCCCATACATTTGAAGGTAGGCCAGTGGTCCAGTTCGCAGCAACATATGTGATGGGTGAACATCATTACAAAGAGCCAACCATTGGTGCAGGGCTCTTGGAATAAAGCCTGATGACATTGGTTCTGCTAATCCATATCTTCTTGTCAGTCTGTCTATTGGCACATGGGCGATTGACAATCTGCTGTCCATGCAGTAAAAGTGATTCCAATGTAGATATATTATCCAATTTCCTCAACCTGTCCTTAAAACAAGCATGAACATACATCTTCTCTGCACTTGGGCTGCGATTCATCACTAATCCTCTCTGCACAAAAATTGTAACAAGAGCATGAAGATGAGATTATCCCATCTTGGACTCAATTAAGGGAACAATACCAGCAGTATATACCTCATGTGTACCTGGCTCCAGTGCCACCCAGTCTCACGATTAAGTCTGTGATATCATCAATGAAACTACCAAAGGGTGTTCATGGTGAAGGGCAACCTTCCTTTACCCCAATGGTATGGATGAAAGCATCTGCTAGGCCATGTGGGCAACATACCTGCTCATAGACCTCAGATAATGCAGTAATACCCTGTATCGTCTCGTCTGGAACCTCTGGGCTCAGTACTCCTGATTTGATTTAATTCTTCCTTTTTTGGATTTCCATTGAAGTTCCTTCTTGTGAGGATAGATAATCTTATGAAGACATAAGTCTGAGTAAAAATGGGATATTAGGAGTATTTATAATAAACAAGAAAAAAACATACAGTATTCTCTAGTGTAAATGCTTGAAATAGACTTGCTATAGATTTTCAATCTTTCAAGTGGGGTTTTGATTGGGTTCATTGGTTGAATTCCTGCCTGGGTATTGGAAATGTAACTGCCGTCTGCTTTAAATTCATATTCAATTCTCGTTTAGTCTATCATAATTGTATATTTCATCCAAATTTTGAACAGGGTGTTATTTTGTTGATGAACCACCACAAGAGAATACCCTTGAAGCTATCCAAGGTCCTAATTGGCGGCTTGGCTTTGAATCATCACCAGAATCTGAAGAAACCTTTTCTGCAGTGGTATTTTGTTCTATGCCTGGGTTATTTTAACTTGAAATAGTTCATTAATGTGAGTATATGGTGGTGCCTATGTTAGTTTTTGCAATTCGAAGTCATTAATGAGATGAACTCTCTTGAGTTAACAGTTAGGGGCTGGTGGCTGGAGCATAACTCTTACTGCATCTGAATTCAATGACTTTTGTCAATTAATAAAGGTAGCAGTTTTGCTAGTTTCTATAGAGTTACCCACATTGAAGCTTTACTATGATTACAGCTCCACAGTTGTTATGTTCTTGTCAGACTCTTCGCAAGGGCATTGCCACAATGAATGAGGATGGATTTCTTGGGAAAGAGAGCATTTCTATGCAGGTTAAGATGAACTTGAATGGAAATTCTTGCACCTTGTTCTTCATCTAAATTTTTAATTCAGTAAATATTATCAAGTTGTTCAGCTTTGTGAATCTTGAGGGGGCTATATTTCCAGGCAGAACGAGGAAGCCTTTGGATGGAGTGCATCATACCAAAGAAAAGAGTAGCAATCCTGCAGAGCCTCTGGAAGGTGCAAAGTAACCAACTTATCCATTTCCTTTGGTGCCTTAAATCAGCCAGAAATTTGAAAAGATGCTGAGTTTCATATAATTGGATACAAGCAAGTAACGTGCTCTTAATATATTGTTTGTGGTTTGACTGATTAGCTCAATAGAAGAGTTTTGTATATTAGGGAATCGGTGTTGCTGTAGGGGTTAGAATCCTTGGTGCAGGGGTTTTTGCTCCAAATGGTTTCTAGAATGGCTGAGATGGGGTATAAGAAAGGTTATCCTCGGATCTGATGCTTTTTGATATGCATAATGTCGGGGAAATACAAATTAAATGAAGTTTTGGGTGTTCTTATTACTTTTTTGAACACTTTTTCAGCAATATATAGTTTCGGGAATTTTATCATTTTTATTCATCATTTTGTACTTTTGAGCATGCCATGAGATCTAACATACTTAGATATATAGCTATAAAGTTTGGCAAAAATTTGACATGTAAGTCAAAATAGGTATATGTTATTTTTTTGTGTGATTTATAGAATACACATACATATACAGAGACAGGCTGTGTCACATAGTTGATGAACAGACCACTTATAATCTCATGGATGTAGTCCCCATAGGTAGTGGCACAAGATAGACATGATAAACAAGAATTGCAAATATGGGTAGAGTTCGAGGTGTTGTTTAATACAACTTTATGCCCCTAGACGAGCGATCGAGTGCTGGATACTTGATTCTTTTTTAGTTAGAAGAACCAGAGTGTTTAGGAGTTTGTGGATAGGTATCAAGAGGTTCTTCTCAAGGTACTTGATTCGATTCCAGAGTTTCTTCAAGTCATCGTCTTGGGCATGAGAGAAACCATTCGACCTTTGATTAGGACAGAAAGGTGCTAGAGATCAGCACAGGCTATTGAGATGGCACTTGTCTGTGAGGATGGCCATAGGATTAGTACTCAAGGTCAGAGACCTTCATTGAACGAGACTAATTGGCCTTTCTTGACCTTTCTTAGCACTTTGATCAGTGTGCATCTCCTTAAAGAGGCTAAGCAAGGGCACATGATCAAGACAGTGTGCGAGGGTAAGAGAAAAGTCTTGGTTATGATGGAGTGAGCATACAAAATTGGTGCTCACGCCACAACATAGAGAGAAGCCTATGAAGGAGGGATGAATATATTCATTGTTCAGACTTATACCTATTGTGGACAAAGCTTTTCCATTTCTAGATAAAGCTGCACCATCTAGTCCTTGAACTGCACTTGAATTTGTAGCCCTGGCCCCTTCTTGGAGTTGTAGCAATTGTTGTTGTCCCTCCTCCATGAGTACTCCCTCCACCACTTGATGAAGATGAGGAAGCACTTTGAGCTTGTTGGAATTTGAGTGCTATAGAATTCTTGTGGAGCTTTTGTGTATGATCTAAGTCCTCCTTGTTCTAGTTGCTTCACCTCTGCTTCAAGTTCATCCCATAGATCAGTCAGTGATCATGAGATAATAATGGAGTTGTGTTGAGATAATACTGAAGATGTGTTTGCCATGTGGTGGAAGTTGCTTCCAATTGAAGCGATCTATAGCTATCATTGAGGTGGATGCCATATTTCTACTATCATAACTTAAGCAAGTCAATGCCAAGCGTAACTCTCTTATACACTCTTACAAACTTGCTTCGATAACAATTGTTGGTTTTTAGACCCACAATTAATATAGAGAAAAAGTAGAGAGAGAGAGAAAAAGACAAAATATGGACCCAAGATATGGCGAAGAAGCTAGATTGCTCCAAAAATAAATTATATTACAAAAGAGAGACTATGCCATGAAGTTCTACATGGAATTTCAATTTCAGTGCGACCTCTAGATCCTTGGTTTAAAAGAAGCCATGCAGACCATTCTTTGTACACCATAGGAGTCAGTCCGTTAGGTGCGTTCAATTCGGTGCGCGTAAGGTGCGTGAACGGAATGGTACGAAGAGGTAAGATGCGTAAGGTGCATCGTACAATATATATATATATATATATATATATATATATATATATATATATATATATATATATATATATATATATATATATATATATATATATATATATATATATATATATATATATATATATATATGTGTGTGTGTGTGTGTGTGTGTAAATACACATTTACAATATGCACACTGCATACTTATAATTTTTTATATATACATTCATGATTCATCATTGATTCATTAAGCATTTGTAAATTCTAACTTTGAACTTGAAAAACTAAAAAATTTCATATGAAAAGACCATACAAGATTCAAGAATAACAATTTGAGTCTCGACATAGGCATAATGCACACGACAACACATCGAATATACTGATATATAATAATGTCATACAGAATGTGGCAAAACAAAATGGACAAAGACCCTGCCACCTTCCAACAATCAACCTGAAATGATGGAATCTGGATACAAAAGAGACATGACCATACAAAAGATATACTCAAGAGTCCAATGTATGTAGGTTCTGCCTAGCGCCAGTGTGCTACTATAAGTGTATGCCTATCATGTGCATCGTAATCACTCTTCTTCATCCATGCCGATGGAATGGTTGGATGAAGAAGAATCTGGAGAGGGGAGTAAAATATCTCTTGGTGTAATGACATTCCCATCATCATCAAACTCTGGTTGCCTAATAAGAACCGTGTCCGTAGCAGACTCCTCATGATTGCTCGATGGTGCAAGAGCACCTCTCCGTCGAGGACACATTTTGCGCCTCCTACCTCACGGGAGCTGCACTAGTAGAAGGGAGGTCGGTCCGCCTCTTCTGTAAAGCACGTGAGCGTTCTCTAGTAACCCTCTTATCGATCAACTCGAGCTCTGTATGGAGCATGCGATAGATCTCTTCCTCGTCGTCCTCTGCAGATCCTCTCACATCTTTCGTGGACGTAAAGCTGAGCTCAAATGTAATAGGAGAAACCTACAAAATAATTCTTAACTTCAACTTTCAAGCTTCAGAAATTATAAGTCATAAGCTTTAATGTCCACACTCCAAACAATACCTGTCTTGGATCCTTCAGATCTCGCAATGATCGCAAAAGCTGAAGATTTGCTTTGCAATATATCACCTGCCGAAGTTGTGCCGCACTGAGACAATTGCGTAATTTGGTGTGCACCAATGAGAATGCACTCCAATTACGCTCACATGGGCTTGTCGAACAATCCTAAAATTAATATCAAAGCTTATAATGTAAATCAAATCAATTATCAAAATAATAAAGTTGTAAATACATTGTGCAAAAAGCTCAAAACATAGAAAATACCTGGGATAACCCTCATAATGCATATGGAGCAATCGTGGGGTGCCCATAGCCATAATGATTCCACCACTCAAGTGGTTGAGATGTAACATCACTCACGCATAGATGTGGGACGTCATATGCTATGCCAATGTTTCCCATATACGTTGAGAATTCGCTATCAAAAGTGATATTCTCATTCTCAGCCATGACATGCTCCATATACAAATCTTTCATATGTCGCAGTGATCCTTGACTCCATAATCTTGTGCTTTTGAAGTATGGATGGAGTAATGCCGCAAACCCATGAATAGTTCGTGACATGAACTCCCATCGAGACTCAACAAGCTGAAGTATCTCCTTAAGTGTACATTATAAATAAAAAAAAAGATTTAAACATGAACTTCAAATTTGAGGATTCAAATTATAATATACCTGGATGGTAACAATGTCGTAGATGCTCGAATCGCCTCTGTCATTCTTGTGTACATGTGGTACACAAGTCCGAGGGTTGAACCCTCATGTCAACATAGCATAATACTACATGAATCTGTCTCAAGATAGGCAAAATGTTACCTATCTCTGCCCAAAAATCCATGTCCAAAATCTTTCTTTGCACATGATGTGAAATCTTTGTGTTTCCTCTTTCCATACTTATCCATTTCCTATCTATTACGGTCATCCTCAGGGAATCAATGCATATGTGTTAGCGGGAGAAGACATGATAAATATATCCAAAAATCGTGTTTCTGATGTGCAAACTAACTCCTTGTCACTATAACTGCGAAAGATACTCAAAGCCTGGTGATTCTTTCTTATAAACGAGATAATGCGTTTGGCATCTGAAGACACAGGAGCCAACCATGATAGTTTGGCTATGTCCTCAAACAAAAGATTAAGACAACGCAATGCTTGGGAACTCGTCTTCTATCATCTTCTCCATCCTCTTACAATTAGAGGCATTGTCTGTCACTATTTGTACCACAATGGAGACGTCTACTCTTATAGCGGATTTTATATGCTCATAAGTGTATTCCCTTGTGATACGGGTACCCGAAGCACTACAATCCACTGCCTTCAGAAAATAAGTGCCTAAGCAAGAGGAAACCATTACATTGATAATATGGCGTCGTCTAAAATCGCTCCATCCATCGGATAGAATGGAGCAACCATAGGTCTGTCACCCGCTTGTAGGTCGATCCTCTCTTGCTCTTCAATGAGCATAGATGTGTGTAGGCGATTATATGGAATCCCATGCCAATCATCATTGGTAGGTCCCACTTGGGCTATTGCCCTCACCATCCTCTTCCAAGCTTGAGTGCAAACAACATTGAAAGAGATATGCAACGCTCAATTTCAATTTCCGCAACTTTTTGCTGTTGCTTCTGTAACCTCGTACTTAGATAAGTAGAATGGAGGCCCCCTTGTTTAGGTCTTTGGCTTGGCGGCTCGGATGACTCAAGAAGGGTAGAGCTTTCACTCTCTTCTTGTTGGGTAGATGTGCGGCTTTTAAATGAGCTAGCACTAGGTCCAACACTAATTCCACCTTCCAAGTTTTCTAATATATCAATACAAGCTGCAACAGACTCACGCCTGCGAGAAGCCATTGCCTTTTGGTTAAGATTGTGCGCATGTCGCACAGCCTCGGCTATGTCATTGGGGACTTTTGGACAAGCTGAAATGCCAGATCCTCCTAGTGCTTACACATGTCGAATGAGACGTGTAGTTGTTGTGCTTAAAGTTTTTGCACAATACTTGCACACCCACCTCCGTGTGCCCGGGCTAGAAACGTTAGGATTAACCAATTCACGGCTTGAAGTGTGAAGGGCCCAAAGGTGGGAAATAGTACGAGGCATAATTTTAAATGAAGGAAGAAGCAAGGAGCATAGGTCTCAAGGTGTGTGGATGTATGGACACTGGGAAGCTGAAGCAAGAAGATGAGTGGACCACAATGGGATGTGTAGCAACTAAGACCTTGCAAGTGCCAAGGGAGCAAGAGGGGAAAAGTGCCAAGGGAGCAAGAGGGCTAGAGCTTGGGGTGTGGCATGTGCACAAGAAGGTAGCTAAGAGCTTGAAGCCTCACAGAAGCTCTCAGGCATCGGAAGCAATTTGCCAAAAAATGCGTTCAATGATCTGTTCTAGGGTTCAATTTTTGGGCCCTGATAAAATTCGCCACTCAGCACCGCAATTTCCGGCTCTCACCAAATGGAACGAACCTAAAAAACGCACCTATCGATCCAGTTCGTGTACCAGTGCTTCCATGTTGTACACTAAAGAGGGATGAAGATGGCAGCCCAATCATTTTTGTGATTTATGTAGATGATACGCTGCTGGCTGGGAAGAAAAAGAGCACTTTAAATGCTCTAAAACAGCAGCTGAACTCTGCATTCTCAATGAAAAACCTTGGGGAAGCTGAGCATGTTCTTGGTGTGCAACTAAAAAAAGCGATAGGCAGCAGCATACTTTGCATTTATCCCAAGAAAAATACGTTGAAAAGGTGCTGGACAGATTTAATGTGGCTGATGCTAAGCCTCCTGCAGCCACATGTCAAGCTTTCCAAGGATGACTGTCCCAAAGATGATAATGCAGCCAACTACATGGAGTGTTCCATATGCATCAGCTTGTGGTTCCCTTATGTATGCCATGGTTGCCACTCAGCTAGACATTGCTCATGTAGTGGGAGTTGGAGTTGTTAGCAAGTTTATGGCTAATCTTGGTCAATTCTCATTGAGAGGTGGTCAAATCTATCTTGAGAGGTAAATGCCTATGTTATGGAAAGTGTCCATTGGAGTTGAAAGGATTTTGTGATTCAGACATTGTAGGTGATGTAGACACTCGCAAGTCCACAAGTGGTTATGTATACACCCTTGTAGGTGGAGCTATTTCATGGTGCTCTAGGCTTCAAAGGGTAGTTGCACTATCTACTACACAGGCTGAATATATGTCAGCCACGGAAGCTTCTAAAGAAGCCATTTGGTTAGTTTGATTGTGCACTGGATACGATAGCCAGAGTTCCATATGTTTGGCAAAGAATCCCATGTTCCATGCTCACTCAAAGCATATTGATGTGAGATACCACTTCATTAGAGAAGTGTTAGAGGATGGCCTGATCACTTTGATCAAGGTCAATACTTGCATGAAAATTGGTGAGCATACTTGGGATCAAATTTTTTATTTGAGCTAGTATCTGCCTTTGAATGCACTATCGCAATGACCATGTAGGCAATTTCATCCTTCCAAATATATATACAATTTTTGATTCACCAGAATAAGCTCGCAAAGCTCAATTGGGTATTTTTGTTCAATGTTTTGGAGGTACGATCAATCTTCTGCATCATGGCATTTAGTCATTGGCCATGACCAAAATCAATAATGTATTCCGTATGTTGGTTGTTGAGGATCAGTTTGATGGTTTTAACTATCCATTGTGGGTATACATAATGCATCATGCATTGATAGCAAAAGGCTTCTCACTTATGGCATATAAAAAATAGAGTGGGGGAGAGTGGGCAGCCTTGCTTAACACAAATGGTGCTAGCAATGGCCTCAGAAAGCCCTCCTAGACATTGTACCCTCCTAGTCACCTGCCCATAGAGTGCATAGATGGCCCAAATCATCTCTGGTGGTACTCCCAAGCTTTGGAAGCATCATAAGAGCCTCTCTCGTGGCACTATATCAAAAGCTTTGCAGAAGTCCACAAAGCAATAATATAAACTCTTCTTGTGCACCTTTGCCCCATCAATGAGGAAACGCAAAATGAAGATGTGATCAATAGTGGAGAAAGGTCGTCAAAATCCTGCCTGGCTTCATGCCCGTAGCCCCTCAGTCTCTGCATATAAGCTGAGCTCTGCCTCAAGTATGGCCCCATATAGTTTGGCCATGGTGTGGCCAATCATGATGGTCTTGTAGTTCGCTCGGTCCTTGGTGCAGATTTGTGGATAGGCACAATGGTGTGCCTAGTCCACTCCTCTGGGAAGCCCTCCCCTATAGCCCGGTTGAAGACATGTGCAATCAACGGGGCTATAGTGGAGGCTTCGTATATGAGATGCTTGCTCTACAACCTTGTGTGGTCTATCGAACATCCATGTCGTAGTCGTCCTATGGCCCTCTCAACCATCTTTGCTTTGAAGAGAGAAGAACTAGTAGGGAGAGACTCAGGTGGCTCGAAAATGGGAGACTGCCGAGGTACCTGATATAATCTCTCAGCATAATCATGCCATGTATGTAGGTCCCCAATAGGTGTGGTCAGGCATGGCTCTCGTGGGGTACGCCATGCTGTAGCACTGTGCATACTCATAAAGAGGCGGTATAGCTCAAGCTCTTGTGCCTCCTCAAAGGCTCGCCTCTCCCGACGCGTGAGGGTCTTCATCTATCTCTTGGCCTTTCTCTCTATGATCTCTCCCAATTCTCGCTGAGCTCGTAGTCAGCGGTAGAGATCTCTGCATTCCTCATCATATGAGCGATGTTGTGGCATAGTCCGAGGAGGAGGTGTGTGACCAGAGTGGATGGTGTGTGGGAAATGGTGTGTGGGAAGGAGCTGATGGCTGATGTCTGAAGGACGGATGCTATGTGGGAGGTGAGTAGGGGTAGTGGATTGTCAGGATGAAGAAAGAGAAAATCCTTCTCGACTTAGCTTCATATATGTGAGCTAGCTCATGTGTGAAGTGGATGGTGGTGTGTGGGATACTTGTTGCGGGTGTGTGTGTGGGGATGTCTCCCTTGAGGGAGAGTGCGAGGTATGTGTGATCGGCCCCAATGGGTATGGGTGGGATGGTGAATGAGGTAAGTAGGTGGATGCATAGTGTTAAAAATTTGTGAATTAATAGTCGAAATAAAATTCAAAAAATTCTCTAACGAATTCATTTGCTGAGAGCGAATTTTATACATTTCTTGGTACCATTTTTTTAGTTACAATTTACTTCATGAATCATACCCTTGGTATTCACGTTGTTACCAAGTTCATTTTTTTGAGCTTTGTAATGTGAGCTTGAAGCTTACTAATCATTAATATCATGGGTTTGAGATATATATATGCTTTATATGTAAAAAAATAAAATTCTATCTAGATGGATAAAATTCTTGAATTTTATTTTGGGTTTGAATGAACTAAACAAATTAAATGAATAATTCCCAAATTAATTATCTCGTTCGTACTATGGGTGGATGGCCTCACTAGATCTCATGACGTAATCTATTCTACTTCCCCTGATATATGTGACTGAGTGTGGTATGCATGTCAATCCTCCTGAAGTAGGCCATTGAGTCATTCCGTTATAAATAACGAGATTATGTCAAGAGCCTAGTCTGAGTAGATGAGTGCCATAGTGAGTGTGTGTAGAGTAGATGAGCGCCATAGTGTGTGTAGAGTCTGCTGATGCTTGAGCATAGACTCATCCTGTATGGTAGGTAGTATCTACAGGCCCTCTCGATCAATTATCTCACATTGATCATTGCCCGTCCTAGCATTGAAGTCTCCCATAAGGAAGACTTCCCCTAGTGCAGAGTACTCTGTGATCTCCTCTTACAGGCATGTGTATGGTGAGTCCTCTCGATCTATCATAGCGAACAACGAGCTAGAAGGAGCAAAGTAGCATAATGCTATGTAGACGATTCACTCCTGTGAGAGCTAGAGTCATATCCACAGATATCTGGCTTGTGAATCACGTACGATTATCTGTATCGTGCTATTAAGTCCATCTCTGAAGAGTATGGCTACTCCTCCTGACCCTCTGGTGGTGTGCTGGCGTGTACACTCTGTTTGTGGGCTCTCACCGAAAACCTTGAAGTCGAGGTAGGCTCCGGCTTGGGCTCTCATGTGTCGCTGCCAGTATAATGATGTCTCTGCCTTTGCGCACCTCTTGCAACCTCTCTAGGTGTGTCCATAGATCACCATTGAAGTTCCAAACTGCAAGGTGTATCTCCTCGAGTGTCTCACGTGCTCCGAATCCCTATGTGGATGGCCTTGTCATCAATGATGACATGGCCATCTCAGTATGAAGCCTTCTTTCCTTCTTTGTGAGCTTGGTGTACCTTCGGATGCATGCACGACGATGTACTACTTGCATGGGTGTTAGATCATCATCAAGGTAGATGGGAGGGCCATCAAGTGTTCTCAAAATCACCCTCTTGTGAAGGAAAGTGGACCTTATGTCTTCGGATGGGAAGTGTAGAATGAGAGCTCTCTTTTTTTCGTGGGGCCTCGTCCTACTCTGCAAGACTTGATGAATGGGAGGGAGTCCTCTTTGTAGCCGAGCATCTTGCATAGTGTCTTCCCATCGAACTTGGGGGTACAACCATCTTTTCCTACAATGCCCATGATGCGTACATTGAAACGGAAGCCTTTTCTCATCTTTTTTTCCTCAAGGGTGGTGTGTACGATGAGGGCTTCTTCCTTTTCTGTCTCCTCTTTGGCTTCTTTTTTTCTTTTCTTCTTCATTATGTCAATCCACCCTTCTTTGGTAACTTATAGCTTGTTTTCCATGCTCGTGGTCAAGGCTTTAGTGAGTTCTTCTTGAAGAGCTTCCGTCTTGTTCGTATTAATCTCCCCTTCTTCGAATGTGAGGGAGACCATCGAAGCTTTGTGGAGCTCCAATGCCTCTCTCATGTCCGTTCTCTCCTTAGCCCCTTCTTCTTTCTCCTTGCGCTCTCTCTTTTTCTTTCTTCCATGTTTCCCTCTCTTTGTGATAGATTTCTGCTTCTTTCTCGAGCTTTGAGAGGCGGTTAATGATGGTAGTGATAGTGGAGTCGAGCATCTTCTTGTTTTCTTTGATGGCAATGGTGAGCTTGTCCTCCATTTTGGTCAAATCCTCCTTCTTAGCCGTGGTGGTCATAGCGTTAGAGTATGTGGTGGATGGAGTATGTGGTACATCAGCGGCAATATGAGTGCCTCCTCGAGGAAGGCTGTCCAAGTGGTGGTGGTGCGTCTATGCTCCATCATGTGGTCGTGGGCTCTTCTGATGCATGAGATATCCTCCAGGTGTAGTTGTGGTTGTTAGTACCCAACCATATGTGGTCGGCGTCGCACTCTCTCTCTGCTGCTACCCGTTGGAGAGTGAGCCCTATGCCTTTTGAGGCAAGTCCATCTCACGTGGCTCAACTTGCTGAAAAAATTGAGTAATAGTTTGCGGAGTACTCACCCGTGTTTCATGTGTAGGCTGTAGCATCTGATCTCATCTCTCATATGCTGCCGTGAAGAAAGGCCCCATCCTCTGCTGGTCGCCAGTGGTCATACACAATTGGAGTGACTTTTCTATCTGGAACTCTGCTCGTAGGTCCGAGTATGCTGGGGATCGGATAACCAAGTGCTCCTCACTCTCTATCTCTATATGGCATATGGGGCACCACCTCTCCTCTCGAGGGACTCCTCTAGCCTGACCCCTCTCGATCTGGAGCTGATGGGATGAAACTCGAAGCTTCCCAATGACGACTCGAAGGTGGTGTGGTAGGTATGTTTGCATGTAGTGCAGAGTCTCAATGAAGCCCTTGTCTAAGATCCGTAGAAAATGCTCACGGTAGTGAAGCATTTTCGGTGTCAATGTCCCCTCGGATTGATCCATGTCCTGTGTATGTACTGTGGTAATCTCTATGTAGCAATGAAAAGGAGAAATACTTGCTACCTAAAATTGTGTAGGCTGAAAACAACAAGGGATGGTGTACCTCGTAATGAGGAGGTAGTAGGGGGGATAAAATAGGGGTACTTGGGGGAAGCGTGGCTCTAACTTTACCTGGTCTAACAAGTGTCGTACTCATATAGACTTGTTATTCACAGTAAATCAGCAAGTATGCTGATGGTTGGCTGATATGAACTTCTCCATAACTGCACCAAAGGTAGAGCATACCTCCTCCAAGTGTGTAGAACACTTCCTCCAAGGTAGATCTCCTCCACCAAGCTTGTGTGCCTTGAGCACTCCTTGACTTGATCAAGAGATGATCCTTGGATGACCAAGAAATACCTAACAATGACCCCATGGGTCCGACATATTGGTACAAGCTGAACGAAGAAAATCTGACGATAACTTCTTTAAAAAGCATGCAAAAATCTTGGAAAAAGCTTACATTAATTTAGAACTATGGAAGTTTCTTTTTGGACAAAAAGCTTTTGCGATCTCCAAAAAAGGCTTTGAGCTGAACTTATAAATGTGTTTTTTTGAATGTAGATGAGGTGGGTTTCATAAATATGCAAAACCCCATTTTGGACGGAAACTAATGCTATATACTAAATGAAAGCTCTCCTGAAGTACTATGTGACGAGCTCATAATAATTTTTGACCCTTTGTGACCGAAATTTGGTTAAGTCCCAAAAATTAGGGTTTTATGCTATTCTGACATTGTTTTCAACAATTCACCTTCAATGTCATAATGGCATAAAGTACAAAAGTTTGCAAAACTTTGAATAAAAACTTCGGATGTCTGAAAATATGTCTCTTAACTCATTTCAATTGAATCTTGAGTTGAATGTGCACAAGCTGGACTCAACTGAAAATTGAATACATAAGTCTCTGAACTTCGAAATGTATGACTCAACTAATTCACCAACTTTTATCCTTGTGTTGGCTAATTGACTTCTTAGATGTGCTGAATTCTTGCTTTGATAGAAATTCTCTAACTTCAACCAAGCCTCACAAAAGGTTCCGAATGCCCTGAATGATGACATACTTTCTCCTTCTTCTTTATTAACCTTTTATCGAGCAGAAATTGGAACAACACGTCTTTGGAAGAACAAGCAATTCTCAAGTCTATAATCCTTGTTAAGGGTGCATGTCAACTATGCTCTGATATCAAATGTTGGAAGTGGGATGGGCCTCAATAACAATATGAATTAGAGGTTTATAGGATCTTCCAACACATAAACCTTAGCATACACACCTTAAGACTCAAAAAGAAATGAGTGAGAGATAGAGTGAGAGTAGACAAGTTTTTCCAAAGTGTACGGTAAGTTAGAATACTCACCTACACTATTCATATTCAAATGTCAAATTACAATGTGAACATGCTACAAATTGACAATATTTGAATCTAGGCAAAAATAGGGAACTAGATACAAGAAATATTGTGTAAAGTGCCTAAGAGGTATGAAGGGTGTGTGTGAGAAAATGTAGAGAATATGAATAGTTTAGAACTGTTTTACCGCAAACCCTAATTCTGAAATTAGGGTTTCAGAAACCCAAAATCATAAATTAGTGATCTAACAAGTGTAGTACTGATATAGACTTGTTGCTCACAGTAAATCAGCAAGTATGTTGTTGGTTGGCTGATACGAACTCCTCCAGAGCTGCACCAAAGGTAGAGCACACCTCCTCCAAGTGTGTAGAACACTTCCTCCAAGGTAGATCTCCTCCACCAAGCTTGTATGCCTTGACACTCCTTGACTTGATCAAGCGATGATCCTTGGATGACCAAGAAATACCTAACAATGACCCCATGGGCCCAATATATAGGTACAAGCTGAACCACGAAAATCTGGTGATAGCTTTTTTAAAAAGCATGCAAAAATCTTGGAAAAAGCTTACGTTAATTTAGAACTACGAAAGTTGCTTTTTGGACAAGAAGCTGCATGCAATCTCCAAAGTAGGCTTTCAGTCGAACTCATAAATGTGCTTTTATGAATGTACATGAGGTGGGGTTCATAAATATGTAGAAACCCATTTTGGACAAAAATTAGTGTTATATACCAAATGAAAGCTCTCCTGAAGTACTATATAATGAGCCCTCCTCCCCATCCTCTCTTCGGTCCCTTTCCCCCCTCCCCTCCTCCGGATGCTTTGGTTTGCTTCATTCCATCGATGGACTTCTGTGTCTCTGAAGAAGGCTTGTAGCCTTCCTCCTCTCTTTTGCATGCATCAGACATGGATGGCCTTAGAGCTCGCCTCCGAGAGGGACTCACATGAAGCCCCCTCGCGTGAGTCGATTCTGTCGTGAGCTTGGTTTCGGAAGTCGAACACTCCTCATTTATCTACAAAATTATTGGACTGTGCCCCGACTCTAGGGAGCTCATGGACCTTCTTCAGAGAAGCTTGCTTTCCGAGGTTGGCAAGTTAGTTGATATCCAGAACTTAGGTCGGAGCTTCTATCAGGTTGAGCTTTGGTCTCTGGAGGCCGCCACCAGGATGATTGCCTTGTCGCCCTTTGCGGTTGAGGTCGGTCGTGCTTACGTGTTCCCATGGACTCATGGCTTTGATCCATGGGCAACCTCCTCTTCAGCTTTCATCCCAAGGGACGCACGCAGGTTTCTGGTGATGGGATGCTTCCTTGACCTTCCGCGTGAGTACTTACCCGTGTTACCTTAAATTGGAGGGTCTCTTGGCACCTTCTTGGAGGTCCCAAAGATTGCGGCCTCTACTATGGCCAAGGCGACGGGTCTTTCATTGGTACCGAGTCTCATCTCTGACCTCGAACAACTTCCGTCGGAGATCGAGCTTCCGCTTCTTTGAGGTGAGTGGTTGATTTAGAGAGTTGATTACTCGGGCCTTCCGTATCTGTGCTTTGCCTATTGTAAGGTTGGTCATCTTGCAAAGGCATGTCCCTCGTCGACTAGGCATCAGATTTGACAACATTCGAGCAAGGAGGCTCAGCGACCACCTACGCAGGCGCCTCATTCTCTTCCGCCCATAGCTAGGTTCTCGTGGCAGGGGGTCGGGGGTAGAGATTCAATATTTCAAGTTCGGTTGGACAGGGCTGCCCACTTGCCCCCTCTATGTTTCTCTTCTTTGTTGAGGCCATGAGAAATCTTGGTTGTGCAAGATATTGGACTTCAGGTTTCAGCTCCCGGTTAGGGATGAGATGATCTTGGATGCTTAGTTTGTTGATGATACAACCATTTCCTTGCAAGGCCATGAGGCCAATATGATGAGATTCAGCAGGCCTTGGAGAGATCCTGTGATGCTTCCAATGCCAAGATCAATTGGCAAAAGTCTTGTGGATTTTGGGTTGGCTCTAATGCTCTTCCTGGATGGCTTCCTTGTGAGCAGTTTCAATGGATCCCCTCTTGCATGGCAGTTAGATACCTTGGGTGCCATTATTGGTCTCGATCTTTCATCCTAACAGAAGATCTCTCCTCTCCTCCTCACCATGAGGAGGAAGCTTTTTCATTGGAGAACTGGTCGGTTGTCCTTGGCTAGGAGAGGTTTGGTGGTGAACCATGTTCTCTTTGCTACGATGTGGTATGTCACCTCTTGTTGGATCTTCTCGAGTTCTTGTATTAGTCAGATTCAGTGGCTACTAAGGAATTTTTTATGCTCTGGTGGGGATGGCTGCCTCGCCTAGGTTAAGGTTGGTTGGCATGTCATCACCCTTCGCGTGGAGCACCATGGCCTTGGGATCATTGACCTTGCCTATAAGAGATGAGCCTTGTTGGGCAAGTTTGTTGTTCATGGCTTGCTTCTTGGCCCTGAGTCTTGGAAGGATTTTCTTTGTCAACAACTGAGTCCCTTTGCCCTTGCCACTAGTGGGCCTTGGCTGCCTCATATAAGATGGATTTTCGTTGAGATGAGGTGCATGGGCTTCTCGTGACGGAGTGAGGATCGTTTTGCTTGCAGTAACTTGTGTTCTTGGGAGCAGCTATGGCTTGCGCTTGTTGAGTGCCCACTCTCATGTATTGAGGAGAAGCTCGGTCAGCCTATTACCTAGTGTCCCCTCATCTACATGGAGAAGGTATTCATGGTTGGGTCTCTCCCTCATGTTTCTTGTGGGGAGTTTGCGAGGGGTCCTAGGTGCAATGTGGTTGATTGGATCAACTTTAGGAGTCTCACCCAGGATCGGCAGCAGGATAGATGTATGAAGATGATTAGGTGCAAACCAGATGATTAGGGATGCAGAGGCTAGTATCCCGAGGGATTGGGGGACTCGGGTTGCTTCGTCGGTCGCCTAGGGGCCTTCACTCAGATTCAGGTCCTGATAGTTGCTTGGGGCATTACTCCGAATGGGACTCTCTTCTTTGAGGTTGGTGAGGAGAGGTGATTGATCAGCTCATCGATGGGTTGACCCAACGAACATTTGGACCCCTCTTGGTTGGCATCTTTGGGTTTGGGAGGCTCGGCCGTTATCCCGCCTTCTTTGAGACTTGAGGAGTGGCAGTGGTGCGATCCTTTCTCCCCTCTCGAGGTCCGCACTATTCTATCTTTTTAGTACTCTACCCGGTTTGGGCAGCGGATCATTCAGCCGCACCATCCGATCACTCTTGCTGCTGCTGAGTCCTAGGGCATGGTGGGCTCATGGAGGAGTTCCTTGTGTCCTTTTGGCATCAGATTTGGGGTGCTGAGAAGTCTCCTTGGGTTGTCCTCTTTCAATGGTCGGTTGCTCATAGGAGCATTGCTGTTGGCACTTGGTTGAGCTTTGGGGGCTTGCCTAAAGATTCCACGAGTTGTGGCTATCCCATGGAGTTTGAGCGGTACTGCTGTTGGGACTGCCCATTGGGACAATAGATTTGGTGGGAGGTTTTAAGACTTCTTACTTGACAAGTGGGACCTCATACCATCACTTGGGGTGCGATTGCTTGCAGCTCTCTTATTGGCCCCACTCTTGGCAGTAACAAGTAAAAATTAGCACATGTGGGCAAGACCCCAGACTTCTAATTTTAGAATTTAGGCTATCATGATTTAGGAGTAATAATATAGTATTTGCAATAAATAAAAAGATTTCTGAATTTTCAGATGGGGCAGCAGGAACTTATTGAATTGGTTCATTGAATAATATAAACAATGAAGCCTTGTGTAGTATTAGAAACTGTTAAGTCCAAGATTGTTCTCAGAGCTTGGTGTTATCTCCCATTGTTAGATGGCATATTAAAGGACTAAAGAATTGTGGAGATCTGGTTGAATATTTTTGTATGAATGAAAAGTGCAGCCATCTTTATGATCATTAAATTTGAGAAAAGGAAGAAAAAGACTTAAATGTGTATGCAGCTGACGAGTTATATTTATTCCTGTCAATTTCCATTTTCCCTTTTGCTTTCTTATCTGTGATCTCTACTAAAGAATAATTATTCTGAAAATGATCGTTGAATTTTTCACGAACTTCCAAATTTTTGTTCCAATATAAGATTCCAGGAAAAGTGTCTTTGCATCCAGTATAGAATTCATTTCTCCTTCTGTAATATTGGCTTAATCCATTACCTACCACATTGTTTGAACCTAATTTTAATCTTTTGCATGTTTGGAACAGCTTGGGAGTAGGGGACACGATGACAATGATGCTTTGTCCTTTGGGCTCAGATTTGTGATTTCTGATCCTGTAAACAGGCAGGTGTGTATTAATGCTGTTAACAACAAGGATCTGTACTTGGCTTGATTGCATGATTTTCTTGTGCAGAAGCGTCTTTTTTAAGAGGAAAAATGAATCATGAGGAAATACATTTTCAGTTTATTTATTCTGTTTTGTTCTGTTTGTGTGCTGTTTTACGATAAAATTATTATTATTCAAAAAGTTTGGGGCCCAGAAAGAAATTATTCCCTGACTTAAAGTTTTGCAATATAGTGATAGAAAATAGAGAGTGGACACACTTAAAATTCACACACAAATTGAATAAAAGAGAGAGAGAGAGAGTAGACACAAAGAGAGACACTCGCATGTGGGCAAAGGAGCACAAGCTCCACACACTAACTTCTATTTTGCAAAATATACTTACAAGTATAGCTCAAAGAGTTTGTACACCTAGAGAGACTGATGCAAGTGACCATACAAGCACCCAACTGATTGCCTATTTATAGGCTCTGTGTGGCTAGGTAAAAAAGCAAAAAAATAAAACAAAATCTGGCCATTCAGCAATTTGCAGCAGAATTCACAGAAGCTGTTATCTTAGGGTTTAAATGAGGCTTTTTTATAGTGATGTGTCATATTTTGAGACATTGGATCTATAATTACAAGATTGATTAGGATGTTGACAAGTGTCATCTTCTATTAGACTTTTAAAATCTGCTTTTCAAATTTGACCTGTAATTAGGGTTTGACATATTACCTTCAAAATGGTGTTGAATGATAGAGTGCTATATATATTTTTGGATAGCTCTCATTGAACTCTACACGAATATGTGAAAACATTCTTGACCAAATTCATACAATTTTTGACCTGTTTGACCAGCCTTTGACCAGAATTTGGCTATCATTTTGGAGTGTTTTAACCTGCAGGTTGAGCTTCCCTAGTGGAAGGTTACTGAATCCTGGTTGATATGCTAAGAATTCCCCTCCTAACCTAAAATAGAGTATGCTAGATAGGTATATTGTTGTATAAGATTTTGGTACATGTGTGATTTTCATGTATCATGCAAAGCGTCCACATGCACAGGGATCCTTGACTGGAAGAGCACTCTTCAACACGGTGACACACACGTCACAAAGATTACTCACACATCCCATACTCGTCTCAACTAAATACTACTTGGAAGGATATAGATGACAAGAAGATACTTTTTTAAGATAGGATATAGATTAATATATATCCTCAAGATTTTCGAGGACTTCTTTAAAAGTTTTTCAAACAATGTGCCCTAGAGTCAAGACATTGCTTGAGGGCTTCCCTTGGAGTAAGCCCCTTAGCTTGTAACTTGTGAGCTTAGAAGCAAACTAGACTTGGCCCTTGTGACCCTCAATCTTGTGGGGCTTGAGACCTGAGCCCTTGAGGCTTGCAGCCAGTCCTTGCAAACTTGGAACCCATACATCATATTGCCTTATCTATAATCCACTTTGGAACCATATATTACAGCCCATACATCAATTTGAAGTTTGTAGCCATACATTGATGATTGTGGCCCATACATCACTTTGCAGCCATACATCATCCCATACATAATCTCAGCCCTTACATGTAAAATGTCATCACTTATTGAATGATGGTTTTTGGAGTTTATTTTATTGAGATTTTAATGTGCTTTGTGCTTTGATAAAGCAACTGAAGTTTCATGAGGGCGTGAATGGGCATGGACTTATTGTGATACATGTGGAAAATAGAGGAATTATAATTTCCATATATTTTTTAAATAAAAACCCACATAAAAGGTTGTTTCTAGAAAGTCATAAAAATAGTGGTTGAAATAAGGGTCGTTATAGAACGCGTATTTTGTAAATAGAAGCTAAAGCTCACCATAAAATGAGCAACTTTTTATTCACATGCATGCTTTTTGAAGAGTCCACCCTCATTGTAACTTCTATATTTGGATGTAATAAAAAACTATTAATACATGCACTTTGAAGACTCTTCCGACACAGTGCATGTGGGAGATTGTATCCAATACCGTGTACTATTTCATCTACTGCATATCTCTATTTCCGTGTGTTTTCAGATTTCATACTGTATGCACGCGTGATTGCAAGATCCTACGCCAGTGGTAATAGAGCCTCTGCACATCACTGCAAAGGCATTCTAACATTATCCGTTTTGGTGTTTGATCCCGATCCCGATTCCGATTCCGATTTCGATCCCTGTTCTTGTTTTCATTTCGGTTTCGGTTTCTGTTTGAGTTCAAGTTCCGGTTTAGGTTTCAGTTTCAGTTTTTGGTTGACCATCTTTGACCAAAGTTTGACAAAGTACGAAAACTAGGGTTGCTAAATTTTGGCAATTTTGGGACATTCTGACATTGTTTTTCTACAATCCCTCCCTCAATGTCATAATGGCATAAGGTTCAATAATTTGCATAACTTTTGATGTCTATCGCTCGATAATGCTTTGATAAATATACTTGCCACATTCTCACTTGTAGGTGCATAAGTTAGCTCAATGTGCTTTTTAAATACTCGTCGTGAATGTAACAATATTGTGCTTCAATATGCTTTGTCCTTGCATGATGAACAAGATTCTTTGTAATACCAATAGCACTTTGACTATTTGAAAATATTTCCATAGAAAGATGAACATGAACAACAAGATAACTTGGAATTTTTTGCAACCAAATCGCGTGAAGTATAACTATAAACATAGTAAAAAAAATCGCACGATTTTTCTAAAATAAAAATCGTTGAAATTGCGATCGACTTAAATTAGTAGCAGTGATTTTTATTTGAAAAAAATCTTCGACCGGTTATTTATATATGTATAATAGTATATGTATATGTATATGTATGTATGTATGTATGTATGTATGTATGTATGTATGTGTGTGTGTATGTATGTATGTATGTATGTATAAATTAAAAAAAAAAAAAAAAAAAAAAAAAAAAAAAAAAAAAAAATATATATATATATATATATATATATATATATATATATATATATATATATATATATATATATATATATATATATATATATATATATATATATATATATATATATATTCAATAGGTGAGATACAGATATGATATGCATAGGGAGGGGAAGCTCGGTGGTGTCATAACGCTCTAATTGCGTGGAGTGGGTGTAGGATATAATGCATCGGTGGGTTAGGCATCGTGGCGATCCTCAAAATGCTCTGCACGTCGAGATCGAGAGGGGTGCGCTGCTGACGTCTCCGTATCTCCATGTCATGGCGTGCATGAATCGCCTGAATCTCTCTTTGGTGGGGACGGGCTCTCCGGAATGGGGGTCTCGATCGTCAACGCTGTCGTCTAAGCTCCTCTGCTCTCTGTAATGTGACACCCTACGTCGAGCTAGGTCCTTGGGTGGCTCTGGGTCTGAAAAAATCTGTAATATAAGTCTGGGGTGCAGGTGTATCTCCATCTGCTGCTTGAAGTGCTCTCCGTAGTGTTGCCTCTTTGTGAGAAGAGGCTCCCGTGGTGCTATCCATGTCTCCCTGACGTGTATCTATAGTAGGTCCTGATCGATGGTCTTGTTCCTCTCCGAACAAGAGAGGGTAATGTAGGGGGAAGAGAGGTCATATTGAAAAGGGGGGAGATCGGTAATGCTCATGCCATGGTCTGCTAACCATCGGTAGGTCTGTGCATACCATACTCTCTCATTCCCTATCTTTGCCAAATGTCTAGAGCTCTCAAATGCAAGCCTGGTGAGTTGGCTGGTGGGGAGCTCTTTGACTCTCAGAATAAAGGTCGCCAGGTGAAAGAGGGCCCCCACTACATCGGTGGTGTGCCAAAGCTGAGCTCGTATAATGTCATGTGGAACAGAGGGCTTGCTGCGGAGCAAGCGTGAGATCATGGTGACATGGGGCCTCTCAATCCGCATCCACATCACCTCCGTGATCCTTGGTGCCCATACTGCCGCTGCGTACATCAATGCGGGTGTCACTAGAGTATCAAAGAGCCACCTATTAGTCCGGGGCTCCTGAAAATGTGCCTGAAAGCAGCGTCTCTCCAATCCAGCAAGTGCTGCATAGCCTCGCATCAATCTATCTTTCGCTGTGTGTGCCATGGAGAATACCCTTGTGCTGCCCGAGAAGGTGGACGTAGGAGGCCACTACCTCTATCTGTAATCGAGTTGCGGTGAAAGAGGCGTGATGGCATACTGTCCTGGAGGTATGGAAGATCATGACCTTGGTCTTGCCAAGGTTCATTGCGAGTCCTCTCCATGCAGAAGGTACCGAGCGCCTGTAAATGGTACCGAGCGCCTGTAAATGTGTCTGAAGCCCCTCCTGTGACTCTGGAAGCATGACAATGTCATCAGCATATAATAGGATGTGTACTGGCATACCTCCAAGGTCTCCTCCTAGCCCTCCTGCTCGCTATATATACTCCGTGATCTCGTCGATGTAGAGGCCGAAGAGAGTGGGTGAGAGAGGGAAACCTTGTTTCACACCAATGGTGCTAACAAGGCTATCTGATAGGCCACCGGGGAAGCGCACCCTTCCTGTGACTCGTGCATACAAAGCATGGATGGCCCATAGCATGTCTGATGGTAGCTGCAACTCCTGGAGTCTCCGTAGTAGTCTCTCTCGAAGGACCATGTCGAAGGCTTTGCGGAAATCCACAAAGCAACAATATAGTCTCCGCTTCCTCGCCTTCACGCTCTCAATCAAGAAAACGAAGTACGAAGATGTGGTCGATGGTGGAGAAAGTGCGACAGAAGCCTGCCTGGCCAAGTGCTCTAATCCCTGCTACCTCAGCGTGTGTACTAAGCTGTGCCTCTAGTACTGCCCCATAGATCTTGGCCAGGATGTGGCCTATCATAATAGTCTTGTAGTTCCCTCGGTCCATCATATCGTCGGACTTATGGATAGGGGCAATGGTATGCATAGTCCACGAGTCAGGTAATCCCTCAACCAAAGCACGATTGAAGAGATGGACGATCAGGGGGGAAACTACATCGACTGCGTATATAAAGTGCTCGCCTTGTAGTCCCGTGTGGTCTGCTGAACGGCCATGCTGTAGCCTATGGATGGCCCGTGGTACCATGCTTGCCGTGAATAGGGTGGATATCATAGGACGCGGTGCGGGAGGGATCGGCAATGGTGGCTATCATGGGACGTCATATAACCTCTGGGCGTAGGTGTGCCAAGTCTGATGATCTGCTATGGGTGTAGATGGGTGTGGCTCACGTAGGGCCCTCCACGCGGTGGCGCAATCCCTACTCATGAGAAGGTCAAACACCTCTGCCTCCTATCGCTCCTCGAAAGCTCGCCGCTCCTGGCGTGTGAGGGCTCGCATCTATCGTCGTGCCTCCTCCTCTGTGATGGATCTCAAGATACTTTGTGCTCTGAGATGTCGGTACATTCGTCTACACTCCTGATCGTACCATCTATTCTGGGGTGTATGCCCCAGCCGTGTCGAATGTGCAGTGCTGTGTGTGGTGTATGGGAAGTTTAGAGTAGTGGATGTGTGGAGGATCGAGGAGAAGTGGGCGGTGAGGGTATCCAATGGGGTTGAGGGATCAAGGGAGTAGATGCGCTCTCGAAGATAGGAGCTATAGATAGGTGCTAGCTCATGTCTAAAGTGAATGGTGGCATGGGCATATGGTTGTATGATGGCGGGGTGGGATATGCATGGTAAGCCGCGTATGGATAGGGCAAGATATGCCTGATCAGCTCCAATCGGAATGGGTGGGATGGTGAATGAGGTGATGAGGTGTGTCGCCTCCAGGGGTTCGATAACATAGTCTACCACACTGCCTCCATGTGGTGTCGTGGGTGGAATACAGGTGAGACCACCCGAGGTGGGCCAAGTCGCCATCCCATTATATATAATGAGACGGTGTGTTGCTCCCATCTGGAGAAGGTGTCGGCCGTATGAGGTGGGTGTGGCAGTGTCGGTTGAGGCTCTGAGTCTAGACATGTCCTCGATGGTGCGAAGCATCTCAGGGTCGTCAAAGTCGTAGATATCACACTGGTGGCTCTGAGTGCGGGCATTGAAGTCTCCTACAAGGAAGACCTCTCCCATCCCGGTATACTCCATAATGGTGTCACTGAGGGAGTCATATGGGGATGTGTCTGGTCCCTCCCCCTCTGAGGGCTGCTTGGGGGAATGTGTGAAGCGCGAGCCGATGGGTGCAATATAGTAGACGACGAAATACGTTGCTCTCTCCTTTGATAGCTGGAGGCATATCCACATGAAACGTGCCTCTCGGTCTCTAGCTACCACCTGTACCCTATGCTATAGTGACTGTCTATAGAGCATGGCTACTTCTTCGGATCCTCGTGTGGTGTGTTGTCGCATCTGTCGGCGATGAGCCGACTCCCACATATAGCCTTCAATCCTCGGTAGGCTCCTCTCGGGCCCTCATGTGTCTCTGTCAAGATGATCATGTCTGTGTCCTCCATCATCTCCTCAAGGCGCCCTGGATGTGTCCACAAAGATCCATTGCAGTTCCAGACTGCAATGTGCACCTCCTCCTCTGCTGTCTCATAGGCTGCGAATCCCTAGTCAATGGGTCGTCCATCGATGATGACACGACCGTCTCTGTATAGGGCATGATGTCCCTCCCGTTGGGCCTGGAGGATACGCGGCATGCATGCACGTTTGTGCTCTACCTGCATCCGTGTGAGGTCGTCATCCAAATAGATCGGGTGGCCCGGTGTAGTGCGTAGTACCGCTCGTCGCATGAGGAAGTCTCTCCTCCTTGCTTCATCCAAGAACTGAAGGATAAGTGCTCTACTTCGTGTGGTGTCTCGTCCTGCTCTCCAGGCTCTGGTGAAAGGTGTTGTAGCTCTGGGCAATGGTGCAGTAGAATGAAAATGGTAGTGCACGAACTCCACAGAGATTGAGAGAGAGAGAGAGGAGAGATAAGATAGAGAGAGAAGAGTCTCTCTTGCGCACAGATCTAATCTTGAAACATGTGCCTTCCATTGTTTGTGACCAAAAGTGCTTTCTTATACAAAATGGATGAGGCCATTGGCCAATCAAAATCAGATAAGGCTTTTGCTTAGCATTACCCTCTTGCTAAGACGCTTTCACATGAAAATAAGCTCATCTCCAACAATCCCCCCTTTGAGCTTGATTTTAATGATTTTAGGGCTTAGTGCCATGGGTTTTTAGGACTTTTAGATTTTAGGGCATCCTAAGTGGGTTTTAGGATCTAGTGGCATATGGCACCATCTAGCATAGATTTTGGGTTTTTAATTTGGTTTTCGGACCACTAGGAGCTTTTCGTGATTTTAAAGGCCTTTATAGACATAGGCCTTTTACAATTGGGTTTAGAAAGGGGGTTTTTACAATATATCATCATAGATCACAGAGTTGATTTCATCATGTTCTAATTCTTCTACAACATGAGCTTTTCCTTTCTTATCCTTGGTGTTGTTGTTGTTGCCTCCTCCTTGATCTTCATGTTTGCTTCTGAAGAAGCACCTTGATGAAGGATGATTCGTCTTTTTGCAATATTTGCATGGTTCAAAGACTTTGTTCCTTTGCTTTGAGTATGTTGCATAAGCTCCATTCGTTGATAAGATTGTCTTCTTTTCTTCTTCTTGAAGTGAGTTGATGGCATCCTCCAAGCTAGGGATTGGAACTTTCTCTTTGAGGATAGTTTTGATATTGGCATATTGCTCTTAAAGTGCTTTAATGAAAATAGCCACTTTGTCTTCATCATCAATTTTTACATCACAATGTGCTAATTGTGTACAAAGACTTTTAAGCCTATTAGCTAAAGATGCAATACGTTCTCCATTTTCATGCATAAGGCTATACAATTGAATTCTCAATGACATTTTGAAATGTTTAGCCTTAGAGCCAAATAAACGTTCAAGTGTACACCAAGCTTCATAGGATGATTGGGCTTCATCTATGTGATGGATGTATTCATCATCGAATGAGGTGAGAATGATGCCTAAGGCTTGTTCATCTTTGGTTGCATATTGAGCATTTTGAGCTCTAGTTGTAATGGTTTCATTGGTAGATAAAGGTTTTACAACATTCCACAAGCTTTTCTTCATTAAATACCCTCGGAGTTTGGTTTGCCAAGTGTGAAACCCTACCCCTTTGAACTTATCAACTCCTTTATTTTCACTCATTGTGTGTAGGAGAGGTCTTAACACTTGAAGACTCTTCAAGGTCAGTGTCTAACTCCTTAAGGTAGCTTCATTAATAACATGGAGATGATTATGTTTCGACTTCATTCTAACAAACTTTAACTTAAAAGATGACAAAGCAGCATTCACGTTGATTATACCTAAAATGTGGTATCTAGACCCCGTCTGCATATACCTTATCTTCTCAAGTGGCAGCTCTTACAAGTCTGAAAAGAAGAAAACACATATTCGAGACAAGCATATCACTCACTATAAATCTTTTGGAGTGTATGCACAGTTCGTACAGCCCATGGACTTTTTTCATAAAGTGAGAGCGCCCAACAGTGCTTCACTATTAGACCGATGTGACATCCCAAACCTGCTGCTCTTCTGATCTTCTTATGCGTATACCTGCAGTGTACATGTATCTGCACCTCTACGTTGCTTCAGTTGACTATTGCCTCCAATGAATGTTTGAAGGTAGAGAAAGTTCTACACTTATTGTACATTGTACAGAGCGTATGCGCAAGATGCGCAACAAGAAAATATTGAAGAGCTTGTTATATATAAGCACTACTTTAGTAGAAAGCCCACTATGAATGTGCAAACAGATGTTTATGCGCAGGATGTATGCTCAGCAAGAACACCAGCACACATATTAGTTCTCAGCAATAGCAGAATACTATTTCTCTTGTACGGTCAGAAGATCTTACACGGACGATAAAGTGCACAAGTTTTGCCCACATATGGAGACCTCCATGAGATTCAGTGCCTGCCCGATGAATTGGATGAACCGATGCAACATATGATTTTAGAAAAGGTTGCGGTGAGACAGAACAAAGGCGATGATTGTGCGCTACGCGATAACTGTAGAGTCTTCATCTTCTCAATTCATATGATAAAAATTAATGATATCAACATGTGCTGCCAGCAAGATCTGTGTACCTTCAGTGTGTTGCATGCGAGAATGCGTGTGAGGCAATGCCCACTCTTTATCTGTTTGCCACAGGGCGTGCGCTCGAGGAGGTTGAAGGATCCTCTTGCAGGTCTTTGAGCTTTTTGAGAATGCGTTCGAAGCCATAGCAATGCCCTTGAGGATTCCGCTGCTGCAAGAAGACAATGGAACTTCGCCCTCGACTCTTCTTCTTGGCTTCTCTCTTGCTATGCATCCACCACCAACAGTGTCCCGAAGATCATAGCGTACCATGCAAACTTCTCCACCTTCAGCTCTGATTCCAGTTGTTGTAGCTCTGGCAATGGCGCAGTAGAATGAAAATGGTAGTGCACGAACTACACAGAGATTGTGAGAGAGAGAGAGGAGAGATAAGATAGAGAGAGAGAATAGTCTCTCTTGCGCACGGATCTAATCTTGAAACATGTGCCTTCCATTGTTTGTGACCAAAAGTGCTTTCTTATACAAAATGGATGAGGCCATTGGCCAATCAAAATCAGATAAGGCTTTTGCTTAGGATTACCCTCTTGCTAAGAGGCTTTCACATGAAAATAAGCTCATCTCCAACAAAAGGAAGAGGCTCATCCGCGTGGTATCCAAGTAGTGTGCACGAGCGACGCCCGTCTTGCTCTGGTGATCCATCTGTTTCTGTGAGGCCGGAGACGTGGACATTGAGCCTT
Organism: Ceratopteris richardii; assembly: GCA_020310875.1. Classification (NCBI taxonomy): domain Eukaryota; kingdom Viridiplantae; phylum Streptophyta; class Polypodiopsida; order Polypodiales; family Pteridaceae; genus Ceratopteris; species Ceratopteris richardii. The sequence goes on along the minus strand of CM035418.1, from coordinate 155,485,764 downwards.
CGGGCCTGTCGCATTCGCTCCTCCTCAATGGTGGTGTGTACTATATGGATCTCCTCATGGTGGTTGTTCTTCTTTGCCTCCTGTCCAAGGTTTTTTTTGACAACTTCGATGCATCCATCCTTTTTAGTCTCAAGCTCGCTCTGAAGCACCTCTATGCACTCTTTCTTGATAATCGTCCAGATGTCCTCTAGCAATGGGGTGATCTCCCCCTCCTCACGTATGCTGTCCAGTTTCGTCCTCATATCAGTAAGCCTAGTGTGCAAGTCCTCCTGATTCTGGGAGTGCTTCTTGCGGATAGCAAGAAGCTCCTCCCGGAGGGATTCATTTTCCTTCTCCAAGGATGCTACCTTGGCTTCGAGAGCCACGACTATGCGGGTAACCCCGTTCAGTCTAGAATCTCTCGCTTTCTTATGTTTCCCTATCAACTCTCGGAGGGTATACTCTAAGGTGGCCAATTGTTCCTCCAACTTGGGAGCCATAAGAGGGGGGGGGGGAGAGAGAGAGAGAGAGAGAGAGAGAGAGAGAGAGAGAGAGAGAGAGAGAGAGAGAGAGAGAGAGAGAGAGAGAGAGAGAGAGAGAGAGAGAGAGAGAGAGAGAGAGAGAGAGAGAGAGAGAGAGAGAGAGAGAGAGAGAGAGAGAGAGAGAGAGAGAGAGAGAGAGAGAGAGAGAGAGAGAGAGGGAGGGAGGGAGGGAGGGCAGGGAGGGGGGGGGGAGGGAGGGCGGGGGGGGGGGGGGGGGGGGGAGGGAGGGAGGGAGGGAGGGGGGGGAGAGGGAGAGAGGGAGAGGGACAGAGAGAGAGAGGGAGAGAGAGAGAGGGAGAGAGAGAGAGAGAGAGAGAGAGAGAGAGAGAGAGAGAGAGAGAGAGAGAGAGAGAGAGAGAGAGAGAGAGAGAGAGAGAGAGAGAGAGAGAGAGAGAGAGAGAGAGAGAGAGAGAGAGAGAGAGAGAGAGAGAGAGAGAGAGAGAGAGAGAGAGAGAGAGAGAGAGAGAGAGATTTTACGTCTATGACAGGCCGACTATGAGACAAAACATAAGATACATGATGCGGATATCATCCGGTTGTCACAAAATTAAAGCAAGATCATAGAAAGCTAATACAATCTACTCTCCAACATGTGTGGTATATCCATGTCTATATGCTGAGGGCAATACAATCATGAAGCTGCATCTGTCTACTAGCTCCATCGAGTGGTAATGGAGGGGTGGAGGATGTGATACATAGGTGGAGCTGGTGCTAGAGCTTTTTGTATGAAAGCTATAGGATCTCCTCTCATTAGGGCTACACTCTCCGCAGCCGCCTTGCGATGTCGGGCTCAAATCTCCTCTATCTGGCGATGGTATAGCCTCACTCCTTTGAGCGCTGTGACTCGTGGTCTTCGTCTAGCTCGTCTCACCTCAGCCTGTTGTAGTGTCACTCCTCGCTCAGAATCATGTGGGGAGGGGGCTCTATACCTCTAGAAAAAATCAATGAGATGGAGTTGTCTCCTCTCCACCTGTGTAGCTTTGTGTGTCAGCGGTAAGAGTGCATCTCTATGCCTCTGAATCTCTATCAAGAAACGTCCTAACTGTCTCTGATAGAGAGAGAGAGAGAGAGAGAGAGAGAGAGAGAGAGAGAGAGAGAGAGAGAGAGAGAGAGAGAGAGAGAGAGAGAGAGAGAGAGAGAGAGAGAGAGAGAGAGAGAGAGAGAGAGAGAGAGAGAGAGAGAGAGAGAGAGAGAGAGAGAGAGAGAGAGAGAGAGAGAGAGAGAGAGAGAGAGAGAGAGAGAGAGAGAGAGAGAGAGAGAGAGAAAGAAAGTCATATTAACGTCTTCTGGAGGCCAAACTTGGCCTATGAGACAAAAACCATGTACAAGTGTAGTAACCCTGTGTAGAGGATCAAATGAAATAAAAGGTATATCGTGACACAAAGATATATATAAGGCTGGAAAAGGTTGGGGAGATGTGGCTCTGACCCCGCAGATAGTGGCCACCTAATACATGGGAGACATGTGAGTAAAAGTGCGAGTAAAACACCCTAGCTACCGGTGAATGGGTGGAGGTGGGTGTAGTATGTGGTACATCGGGGGTGGTCTGAGTGCCTCCTGAAGGAAGACAACCCATGGGGTGGTGGTGAGCCTATGCTCCATCATGTGGTCGTAGGCTGTCCTGATGCGTGAGATATCCTCTTGATATAGTCGTGGTCGATGATATCTGCCCATGCGTGGTCGGCGCCGTGCTCTCTGTGCTGCTGCCTGGTGGATCGTGAGGCCTATAGATGGTGATAGCTCAGCTCGCTGAAAAAACTGGGTAATGGTCTGCTGCGTACTCACCCGTGGCTGATGTGTAGGCTGGGGTGACCGATCTCCCCTCGTATGCTGCTGCGAGGAAGCGTCCCAAGCGTCGCTGGTCTCCCATAGTCATGCATAACTGGAGTGACTCCTCTATCTGGAAATGTGCTCGTAGGTCTACATATGCTGGGCATCTGATAACAAAATGCTCCTCACTCTCTACCTCTGTCTCGCATACTGGGCACCACCTCTCCTCACGGGGGACTCCCTTGGATCGACCCCTCTCAATCTCGAGCTGATGTGATGAAACCCGAAGCTTCCCAATGACGACTCGAAGCTGGTGGGGTAGGTATGTCTTCATGTATCTCGGAATCTCGATGAAGCCCTGGTCCGATATATGTAGAAAATGCTCACGGTAATAGAGCATTTTCGGTGGCAATGTACCCCTAGGGCTCACCCATGTCCTCTGTATGTATGTATGCCATATCTCCTGACAAATGATCCTATTCCTCTCCTGATGAGAGAGAGAGAGAGTATGTATGTATGTATGCATATATGTATGTATGTATATATGCATGGTTATTAGTGACATTTTTTTGACTTTTGACTTCTAATGTTTAGCCGACCTCTGACGGGTACGGTAAAAGGTTTGTGGCGTTTCCCGATGTGGGCTTTTTTTTTTTTAAATTAAATAAAAGATCAAATATACATATTATGTATGTGTAAATTTATATATTTTAACAAAATGAACATTTTGTACACACATTCATAGACAAAAGAGCGTATATATTTATCAATAATACATGATACAACATTAAGATTATTCTGAACAATGATATATGACACATCATACAATTGTCAAAACATACTCAAGAATTTAGCTTCTACACATGGTATTTATGCATATATGGCATATATATTGGCCAAGGTGATCATATGAACCATCTACGGTTCTGAAATAGCAAGTTCCGATTACATGAAATTTACTTTTGCAAAATATATTTCAAGGGCTAAACAGACATCAAATTGTTCACACTACCCAAAGGTCCTCTTTGCATATTGCAACATAGGATCAGTCTACAGACTAACAGTTACGAACTTATGAAGTAAGGATGACTCGCATCAAATAAACAAGAGAGTATATGAGTCATGACAAAAATGGACAGAAGTAAAGCAATAAGCTAGAGAAAATGAAAGGATTATGGAACTTTGTTCAATAAAAACCAATGAAAATCAATAAAAAACATATCTAAATACAATGTCTTTATTGGGAATTATATGAATCATGACAAAACAGGTCCTCACTTTTTTAATCGATGTCCTCTCATCATTAAAGTGTGACCAAAACACCGAATTATTTACAATCGTCTTCCTCTGACTTGACATAAAGAGTAGGAGAAACTTCTGAGTTTTTATAACCAATGGAAATAAGATATAGATGAATCTTCTCATACCAAGCTCTTGGTGCTTGCTTCAAACCATAAAAACTTTCATTGGCTTGCAAAGAAGATGTTTTTTACCTTTTTCTTCAAAACCCTTTGGTTCTTGAATCTAGACATATCATGTAGATCACCATTAAGAAATAATTGTTTTAATATCTAACTCGTATATTTTCTAACCAAAGAATGAAACTAAAGAAAGTACAATTTTGTCTAAGGTCATTCTAGAAGTAGGAGCAAACGTTTCATCATAGTTAATACCTTTATGTATAACCTTTGACAACTAACCTTGCTTTATACATGCTAATAGTAACATGAGATTTCCCTTTGATCTTGGATATCCACTTAATATCAATAGTTTTTTTTTCTTTAAGTAACTCACAAGGCTCCTATGTTTGATTCTTATGAATAGAATCAATCTCTTCTTGATTGTTTTCTACCATGTAGGGAAAAAAAAATATCATCTATAACATTAAGAGGTTCATTCTCAACTGAATTAAAAGCAAGAATGTTATGAATCTTGAAAGCTTCTACGTAATTTACCTAATTCACTTGATCTTTCTGACTTCTTATCCTTCCTTCAAATGTTCGAATGCCACTTTCTTGCAATTTTTGCAAGTAGCACGTTAGATTGTTCTTAAAAATTGGTGGAATCTTACTTTTTTCTTGACTTCAAGAAGACTCTCCAGGTTTTGAATTGGTTCTTCTTCTATAGCTTGAGAAGGAATGGGAGATGATTAAGATCGTAATAATGACATATAAAATTCAGCTTGTGTAGGAGTGTTTGCAACTTTCTCCTTTCCTTTATCTTTATATACTCGAGTTGGGGTTTGAGAAGGTTGATCACCCCCCTCTTATGGCCAAATATAATGATTTGAATTTCTTTCAAAAAATGCATAATTATCTGCCTCAATTTGGTTTTCAGCAATGTAAGCATTGCGTGAGATTAAGACATTACATGTTTCTGAAATATAGAATCCATAAACTTTGCTTTCAATACCATAATCAAAAAAATATCTTTGATAGCTTTTTCATAAAGCTTATCACGAATTTTCTTTTCAGTGTGAACATAAGAAGGAGATGCAAAGACTTTGTAGTTTCACATAGTAAAGTACGATCAGTACAATACATATTAGTACGATACTATGTGCATACCTTAAGATTAGGCCCCTCTCATACGATATCGTACATTCATAAGGTACCAGTTTTTGTTTTTGCTAAAAATATATATTTTATCTTTAACATGATCAACATCATGTTTATGCATAAAATGCATCGGAATAAAGGTTTAAAACATCATTTATAGCTGTTTTTAATCATGTGGATTATCGCCGGTCATATCAAGAAATTGGAATTTGCTATACATGTGTGACATACTTCATGATAATATATAAAAAAAGTAAAATCATTTCAAAATTATTCATGATCTTCATAGACTAGTCACACCTCACTATAGACAATACTCCATAGATGATAGTACATATCAATGTATCATATATAGTCTATTTAATATTAGAAATTTAGATGATATTAAATAGTACATATATCATTACATGCATTAAATTTTCAGTTTTTTAAACAATCAAGATTACATATTGAATTTTGATATATGTAACATCCTTAAAAAAAAAAACCATGCTATCAAATTTCATTCATGACATGTCAGTAAACCTTAAAGGCTAATCAAGAATCAAGATTGTTAAATTACAATGTCACATCATACATCAGACATCAATCATCAATGATCAATCATCATAGTACATACATCCAAATTTCATCTTCAAGTCACATCAAACGTGATCATCATGATTCATGGATCATCACCAAGAGTACATACATAAATGGTAAACCATAAATCATAAATGACAAGAGGAGAAGTCAAAAGTCGAGAGTGGTAAATACTAAAAGCCAATGAAAAATATCATACATGATAACATCAATCATCATAATGTCAATAAAGTGACAAGTCCAAAATATCACATGATACACTTGCAATAAATAATGATACATGATCAATATTCATAATTTCACATCATAGATGTGAGACCATAATGCACACACACATTATTCCAAATTCATCATTCATGTGCATTGTGAATAGTGATATGAACATTGAAAGTTGAATCCCCTCCTCCTCCTCCCCCTCCTCTTCCCCCCCCCCCCCCCCCCCCCCCCCCCAAAAAAAAAAAAAAAAAAAGAAAAACAAAAAAAAAAACAAAAAGATCCTTCCATTAGTAATTAAAAAAAAAACCGAGCGGGCTACAATCCCAATCGGGGAATAGGAAAGCATTACAAGGGGGAAAAATCACCCGAGATCCTACTCAACCCTCAACAACTCTATCTCTTATGGGAGGCAGTATGGGGAGGGGAAAAATGTTGATATATTTAGGTAGTGATGTGTGTGAACACACAAGGACTTCCTGGGCACTTTTTTCCCTCTTTAGGAGGTTTTTTTTCCTCGACTTGTATATACGCCTATTGCCCTAACGGGCTACTTATCTTTGTACATTCTAGTGGTAATACATTCAGTATTGTGTGTTATGCTCCAAGCTTCTTCTTCTTCCTTGTGTTGTTTGCGTGCTTCCGCAGACGTCTAACTCCAATAATTGGTATCAGAGCAAGTCGCCGCTTCATCTAAGGCATCGTCGACACCTCTCCGGTTGCAGTCTCAGAATCGCACGAATTTTGGTGAGCATACTTAGCGTGTTTCCGATATCAAAACAATTTCTTTTTTGTTGTTCCGAAATCACGATCTGAGCTCGTTTTGGCCTCCGAATGCACTATCCAAGCACTTGTGTAGGCTATTTCGTCTTTTTATGCCAAAGGTATATACCAATTTCGGTTTGCCAATATAAGCGTCTCAAAGTCTACTACAGGTTTAGCAGAATTCGCCTACGCAATTCTCTTCAACTTTTTGAGTTACAGTCAATTTTTTGCATCAAGGTAGTCACTGGCCATGGCTGACAGGAGTGATGTATTCCGTATGTTGGCTGTTGAGGATAAGTTGGATGGTGCCAACTACTCGTTACGGGCTTATATGATGCGACATGTATTGGTTGCAAAAGGACTGTGGAACATTGTGCAGGGTGTTGAAAAACGTCCCATCACACCTACAACTGTTACAACTACAGGCGCTGAAGTTGATGCAGAAGGTATCGAAGACGATGATATTCTGCATATTCTTGTTCGTGCTTCGGTTTTTGCTGCACCTACTGTAGAGCAAATTCGTTGGGATGGCAGAGATGCCAAGGCACATGCATCGATAGCTTTGTCTGTCAAACGTGCCATTATTCCTCGCATTCGCTCTTGTAGAACAACTAAGGATGCTTGGGATACACTTACCACATTGTACCAAGCTAGGAATGAGGCTCGTGTTGCTTACCCTCGAAAACAGTTGGAGAGTGAGCACATGAATGAAGGTGATTCTATGGACAGTTTTCTAACAAAGATCAAAGACTTGAAGGAACAGTTGATTTCTTTTCGGTTGATGATGAAAGGAAATCCAAATGCCTTGTCATTTGAGGAGTTAGTCTTTGTTCTGTTGCAGGAAGATCAATCGAGGCAGAACAGGTCCATTATGCGTGTTGCAGATCAAGCTTTCCTAGCTAGTCAGAAGGGCAAAGGAAAATGGAGCTCTTCAACTAATAAGCAGAATTCTGCTAATTCTGCACAATCGAAGAGGGAAGACAAAGATGAAAAGGAATCAGAAAAGCAGAAATTGTTTTGCAAGTACTGTAAAGGAAATGATCATATCATAAAGAATTGTCCAAAACTGGCTGCTAAAGAGGCAAAGATGAAAGAGGTTGGAATGGTTGTTGCAGAGGCCTCTACACAAAAAACAGAGTTTGCTAATCTTGTGCAGGAAGAAGAATGGGCATTTACTACTATTTGCAGTTTTGACCCATCTTCTCACGAGCAGTGCATTTCTGCAGTAGACTTAGATGTTTGGTACTTTGACAGTGGGGCGACCAAACATATTACCTCGTAGCGCAGTTTCTTCTCTTCACTCGAGCCTGCCCCTACAAGGAATACTGTCACATGCGCAAACAACTCCTCTTATCCTGTCATGGGAGTTGGTAAGGTCATTCTGACTACTGCTGATGGTAGTTCTTTCACTTTGTCAGATGCATTTGTGCCAGGGATCAAGAAGAATCTGTTATCAGTTTCTGCATTAGCCAAGATTGGCTTGGTTGTGAAATTTGTTGATGACAGATGTACAGTTCATGCTCTGTCAAATGGCGATGTTATTATTGCTTTTGGCATTTTATGTCGTGGGTTGTGTAAGCTCATAGACTATGAAAAATCGGTGAATGATTTTGCATGTGCAGTACATGATTCTCACGCTATGTGAGATGCAAAGCTTTGGCATGCATGCTTTGGTCATCTGCATTTTGCTAGTTTGCTACTCCTGCAAAAATCTGAAATGGTGTCCTCTTTGCCCAAACTTGAAGCACCTAGAAAACATGTTTGTGAAGGCTGTATTTTGGGCAAAATACAGCGTTCCTCCTTTCCAAAAGATGGTTCAGTTCGGGCTACTCAGAAATTGAAGCTTGTACATTTTGGAAACTATCTTTCCTTCGTGACTTTCATCGATGATTTTTCCAGGCATGCATGGTTATATCCATTGAAGGCAAAGTCCGAAGTGTTCATGTGCTTCAAACAATTTTTGGTTTTGGTTGAAAACCTATCAGCATGTAAAATGGGCACCCTCCGTTCCGATCAGGGGGGAGGGGGGGTATATGTCTTCTGATTTTAATGCATTTCTGGCTGAACGTGGGATAAAATATCAATGTAGAGTGTTGTATACACCTCAACAGAATGGAGTTGCTGGAGTTGCTTAACGAAAGAACAGATCACTCATGGAGATGGCGAGGTGTACGAGTCAAGCTTTACCACATAGTTTCTGGCTTGAGGCTGTAATGTGTGCAGCATATGTACTTAACAGCTGTCCCACTAAAGGGCTGCAGTCTATCACTCTATACGAGGCTTGGCATGATCACAAGCGATCTGTAGCTCATCTGCGTGTTTTTTGTTGTTTGGCATATGCATTAGTGCCTGAACAACATCGCAAAAAATTGGATGATAAGGAAGTAAAATGTATTTTTGTTGGTACAGTTCTGAAAGTAAAGGCTATTGTCTGTATCATCCATATACTAAATGCATTCTGGTTAGCCGTGATGTTGTTTTTGTGGAAGATGCTATTCAACCATTGCTTTCATGTACTAAGGAGACATGTGTTAGCTCTAAAGACATGTATGATACTTTGCTTCCTCTTTTTACAGGTGGACAGTTTAGTGCTGATCCTAATGAGGAAACTTCTCAGTCTTTGTAGGTTTCATGTGATGATGCAGATCATCCCATTTTTGAAGAAGATTTATATGATGCACTTGTTGGTGAGAGAGCTGATATTGAGGAGGCAAAAACTATGCCAAAATGGCTGGTGGAGACTTTGCGTGGTAGCAAATTAGATGCACCTCTGTCATATCGTACTCGATTAGGCTCTCATAGTGCCTCTTTTGCATCAGATTGCCATGCTATGGCTGCATCTAGTCTATGTGATGAGACTGAGCATGATTTGTTTGATGAAGCACAAAATTCAGAAAATTGGATGGTTGCTATGCAATCTAAATATGATGCTATAATGAAGAATGGTACTTGGTCTTTATGTGACTTGCCTCGTAGCAGGAAGGCCATTGGCACTAAGTGGGTATACAAGCTGAAGCGTAAACTTGAAGGTACAATTGACGGGTATAAGGCTAGGCTTGTTGCAAAGGGTTATGCATAGGAAAGAGGCATTGATTTTGAGGAAACCTTTGCTCTTACTTGCCGAATGACTATTGTTCGTAGCATCTGTGCACTTGCAGCTCATCAAGGTTGGAATGTACATTAGTCGGACATTAAAACAACATTTCTGAATGGTGGCTTGCATGAAGAAGTGTATGTTTTTCAGCCCTATGGCTTTGTGCAGAAAGGGCATGAAAACCAGGTGTGTAGGTTGAAGAAGGCATTATATGGTTTAAAGCAAGCATCACATGCTTGGTATGAAAAGATACATGCCTATTTGATTGCACATGGTTTTGAGAACAGTCCAACTGAAAGAACCTTATATGTCAAGCGTGCTAATGATGTACTTTTGATCATTGTGGTGTATGTTGATGACATGCTGCTCACTAGTCCTCACGAGAAGCACATTGCTGATTTCAAGGCTGACTTACATGCCTCATTTGAGATGTCTAATTTGGGGCATTTGCATCATTATTTGGGCATTCAGTTTATGCACATTGATGGTGGAATGATTCTGTGTCAAACGAAATATATTGACACATTATTGCAACGTTTTGGCCTTGAAGACTGTAAACCTATTGTCACTCCTATGGAGACACGTTTACGATTGAGTGTTCATGATGTTGGAGATGCATTTGATGCTGTTCTCTATGAGTAGGCTGTTGGATGCTTGATTTACTTATGCATTACTCGGCCAGATATTCAGTTTGCTGTCTCACAGATGAGCAAGTTTATGCATTGCCCAGGATTCAAGCATTGGCGGGCGGTTAAGCGCATCTTTCGCTACTTGAGTGGTACTCGACTACTTTGGTTGTTTTATCCGAAGAGGGGATCACTACTACAAGATTTGCATGCTTTTTTTGACTCTGATTGGGCTGGTTGCTATGACACTCGTGTGTCCACTAGTTGCTTTTGCTTCATGCTTGGTAGCTCATGTATATCTTGGTTGGGCAAGAAGCGGCCTACTCTCGCCACTTCCATTTGTGAGGCTGAGTATAGGGAAGCTTTCACAGTGACTGTTGAGTGCGTGTGGCTCAGACGCCTTATGGCTGATTTGGATGTTGGTCAGTCTTCTGCCACCACCATCTTCACTGAGAGTTAGAGCGCATTGACGGTTGCGAGGAACCCTGTGTTCCATGCTCGCACTAAGCACATTGAGCTGCAATATCATTATGTCAGGGAGAGGTTCTCTGTTGGGGAGATCAGCTTGGCATATGTGCCCACAAAGGAGAACATTACAGACCTTTTCACGAAGGCTCTGCCTAGGGAGAAGTTTGAAGCTTTCCGCAAAGCTTTGGGCTTACTTCCTTTTGTGGAGTGATTTCCACATAGCTTGGCACTTCCTTATACACGAGTGCCAACTCCTTGTTCACCGCATCACTCTTAGGGGGGATTTGTTGATGTATTTAGGTAGTGATGTGTCTGAACACACTAGGATTGCCGGGGCACTTTTGTCCCTCTTTGTATATACGCCTATTGCTCTATCGGGCTACTTATCTTTGTACATTCTAGTGGTAATACATTCAGTATTGTGTGTTATGCTCCAAGCTTCTTCTTCTTTCTTGTGGTGTTCGCGTGCTTCCGCAGATGTCTAACTCCAACAAAAAAAGCAAAGCAGGTGGCCGGTAGCTCCAATAGATAGTATGGCCTTGAATGAGGAAGAAGGGGCCTTTCTTTCAAAGCTGGAGGAAGGTGTGATGCTGCTGAGAAGTGCCATCGGAGTCCACCTGAAGGTGGTCCAATTGTCCATGCAAAATGCGGAGGAGCTCCAGCCAAAAATCCCTCACAGTCTCGGCTGGAGGAATCGTGCGCCTCTCAAAGATGCGCCGGCATCGCGCTCGCCAAGTGAACCACATAGTGAGGCTGCTAATGAGCTCCCAATAAGGGTCACCCTCATTGCTCAAAGGAGAGATGTAATGTCAATTTGCCTGTCCTGAATTAGAATAACCATTCAGTCAACCTCATGTTGACAATTGAGGGCTGGGCCAAAAAGAGAGCCCTAAGCAGCAGCACCCAACTGATGGTCTGGAGCCCTGTCCGCTAGGTAAGAAGTCTCAAGATGCTCCGCCAAATCTCCTCTGCCAATGGGTAATCCCAGAGACAATGCCTCTGTGACTCCAAGTGATAACCACAATCCCTAGAGTCAGGAGGCCAGCCCCCATAGATAAACCAGGTGCCAACATAGATGCTCCTATGGGCAACCAGCCATTGAAAGAGGATAACCTGAGGTGACTGATGAGCATCCGAGATCCGATGCCAAAAGGGCAAGAGAAACTCCTTCATGAACTCACCTCACTGCTGAAACTCAGCCGGAGCGGGGCTGATCGACTTGCAAGACTGGATGATCCTCCGCCCTGGTCTAGCAGAGTACTCAAAGAAGGGAATAGTGCAGGCCTCCCCCAAGGATAGAGGATCGTGCCACTGCCACTCCCCCGGCTCCCAAAGGAGGAGAATAAGCAGCGGAGCCTTCGAGATCCAGAGACGCCGACTAGAAAGAGTTTGAATGTCTGCTAGGTCAGGATCGATGTGCAAGTCTAGACCACATGTTCCAACCACCTAAATCCACTGAAAGGCACCTACGAGAGAATCAACTACCCCTCCTCACCAATTTTGAAGAAGAGAGTCCCATCCAGATCGACGTCCCGACAACAATCAAAACCTCAGTCTGAGTAAAGGCCCCATGCCAAGCCGCCTGCAGTTGGGGCTCCGCCGAAATCCCCCAATCCCTCCGAATCACGGCCTCAACATCGCTAAGCATATGAGAAGCACCACACATCCCCATACATCGGTCCTGCTCTGAAAACTGAGCCAATCGTTCACGTTGGGGCTCCGATCTCAGAGAAAATCCACATGATCTCATGCTTCCATGGCCCACTAGTGGAAGGAGCAAAGGGGCAGTCTCTGTTGAAGAAAATCCTTCCAAGGCTAAGGGCCAGGAAGAAGGCCATGCACAATGAACTTGCCCATGAGGGTTGTGCTGTGATAGGCAGGGCCAATGATCCCTAGCCCACTGCAATCCAAAGGAAGTGTGAGGACCTGCCAAGCAACCTTAGCCAGAGCCGGGCTACTGTCCCAGCTCGACCATAAAAAGTTCCTTATTAGCCGCTAAATCTAGCTAATACTGGAACTCAAGAAGATCCAGCAGTACGTGACATATCACATTGTAGCCAAGAGAACCTGATTAGCCACCACAGGTTGCCGAGCCAGAGACAAACGAGGAGAGCTCCAATGAAGAAGCTTCCTCATGATGGTTAGGAGGGGAGAGATCTTCTCCTCAGGCGCCAGATCCATACCAATATGGTAGCCAAGGTACCTAACCCTCGTGTAGGGGGGGATCCATTGAAACTACCCACAAGGAAGCCACCTAGGAAGATTATCTGACCCAATCCAAAAACCACATGACTTGTGCCAGGTAATCTTGGCACTCGATGCATCACAAAATCTATCTGGGGCATGCTGAAAGATGACCAAATTGCCCTCCCGGCCGTGCAAGTAAATGGCAGTGTCATCAGCAAACTCAGCATCATTTGTAGCGTCCAGCAGATCCTCATCCCTAACGGGGAGCCTTATATCCTGTAGTCGAGTGTCTTGAGCAGACAAGAAAACGGTCATGGCCTCAACAAAAAAAAGAAACAGAGTGGGAGCCAAGGAGAGACTCTGTTGAACCGGCCTTGAACTGACCTCGAGATATTGAACCTCTCTCGCCGACCTCCCGCACCAAAACCCGGCTATGGGCGGAACGATAGAGGGAAGCAACACCCTTGATCTAGCCAGCAAGAAAGCCCGTATGTAGCATAGTGTCTTCGAGAAAGTCCCAATCAATCCGATCATAGGCTTTCTCAAAATCCAACAGAAGAGCAATAAGCGACTCGTCATGCATCCTAGCCAGAGAGCTAGCTTCCAAAAAGGTGAAGATGTTGTCAAGGATACTCCGAGCCTTGACCAATCCAGTCCGAGTTGGATGGATCAAAGACTCCAGAAGGGGCTGCAATCTCAAACTAAGAGCCTTTACGAGAATCTTGTAGGAAGAGTTCAGAAGCGTGATCAGGTGCCAATGCCTAATATCTTCCAGCTGCCCCCTTGGGGATAAGAAAAATGAGACCCTTAGCAAGCGAAGGAGGGAGACGGCCCCCTCCATGACCTCCTGGAAGGCAAGCTGGAACCCATCCCAAATACACGTGAATGCACTTGCAGTTAGGACGATGGTCCAAGAGTCGAAAGGCAAGCAATACTCCTGTGCAGGCAATGGTCGCTCTCCCGGGTACGAGCCACCCGCTTACCACACACCTCATCTAGAAACATTCTAATCTACTAAAGACCGGTCGCAAGGGACTTAGCTTGGCATCCCTCGTTCCAAGAAAGCTGAGACCAAATCATCTCAATCTGGTCACAAAGATTCCCATCAAGCAAAACCTCCTCAGGAATGCGCAAGACCATGGGCCCTCTGATGGCATGCTCCACAAAGGAGACAATAACAGGGGCATGATCTTAAAAGTAGGAACCTGTCAAAATGCATGTCCTACCACCACAATCAGCCAATCCATCACTGACATACATGCAATCAATCCTAGACATGTTAATCCCTCCAATCCACCTGTCGAATTGAGAGAAATGAAAGCTGCCCTACTCACGTATAAAACCCCTAGTGTGCCATACATCACGCAACCGCAAGGTCATACAAAGCTGCCCCCAAGCCGCAAGCTCAGAGCCATGCATGGTAGTCTGACAACCCCCTTGTCGAACCTGAGGAGCCTCAATCATGTTGAAGTCTCTTGCAACGGGCCAAGCATCAGCGCACGGGAGAGCATCAGTGAAAGTGGCACGAGCACTCTCATGGTTCAAGGCATAAAGGGTCATGAATCCATACCTCAAGCCTCCACTCTGCAAGATAAGCCAAATGGCCCTGCCAGGGATAATATCCCCTCTATCCAAAATCGAAGAATGCATGGACTTCCCCAAAAAAATACATACACCACCATGTGAGCCATTGGGCCCATACCCAACAGACCAAAAGACCTCCCCATGCCTCTGCAAAAGCTGTCTACACTGTCATGTACGGCCTAAGGACAAATGGTGTTCCTGGAGCATCTGAACATTCCATGAGAGAAACACCAATGATGTGGACAGACAAAAGTAAAGTGAAGAATAGATTTTTCATGTTTGCTTAAGCTATAGCACAATGTCATGATGTTTTCACGGATTCAACAAAGAATTGTGCGTTCCACTGCTGATCATATCTCAACCACGAAGGCATCGAAAGAAGCAATTTGGCTAGTTTGCATGTGTAAAAAGCGTTCATTTCTTTTATGGGTTCCAATACTATATTGTGATAGTTAGAGTGCCACCTATTTGCCCATAAATTCTGTGTGGACGAAGCATATTGATGTTTGCTATCACTTCTTTGGGAGGTTATTGAGGATAGCTTGCTCTAGTTGGTCAAAACTGATGTCGGAGCTCAACAAATTGCCGTACAGATATCTTTCAAAGGCACTCCATCAGCATTGTCTCAAGTTAGTTGGTGTTATTCAGAGGAACCACTTATACCCGTTAAGTGGGAGGTTATTGGAATGAAGGCCTTAAATTTCCTTTTTTTCATGTATGATTGTGTAGGAGTCTTTTAAAGAACTCACCACAGAGCTCCACTCGAGCCATGACCATTTGCATGAAGTACATGCAATCAGATATCAGATCTTTCCTCTAATGATCAATTTTGGTTTGTATAAATACATTGTTTATCTCAAGCGGCATAGCCTACAACATGTTAAGTTTCTTTGCCTGTACATACCTATGCTCGTAAGAACATCAGTCATGCCTTTTGGAATTATTGCTGTATTGAAGAATGCTGCCAAGAGATCTCATTGATTTTGTGCAATTTGCATTCTAGAATCAATGAATACGTCATTACATTTGGCACTTACAAACATTATGGAGTAATATGGATTGTGGATCAACATAGATTTTGGACTCGTTGACACATTTGGAAGTCTACAAATGCCTTCATATTTGTACATATAAACATTATTTTTTAATTTTCCTTTAAAGCTTCTGAAGAGTCTCATTGAGTTCATTTAGTTTATCAGCTATGTTTCCTCTCTTAAAGGCTCTATGGACTTACAAATAAGGCCTTATCTTTTGTCGCATCGCTTGATGTTGAGGCTAAGTTTTATTTGTAATTTTGTTTCAATTATCAGAGATGTAATTGAAAATGACACGCTGTACATTTGCAGGTTCAGGGATACTGGCCTGCTGAAGCTGTTATGGAGATGCTGAAGAAAGTTGATGCCCTCAGTGAAGAACAAAATAAATCGCCAGTAATTTCATCGTAGAGGGAGGCCCTTGCTTTTGTGAAGATGAGGTTTGGCTTGAAAAAAGTTTGTTTAGTAAGTCAAAGATGGCTAACAACATAAACTTCATTTGATGATCACACATGAGCCATTGGTGACACGTGCATGAGTATGTTTTTGCTGCTTGCATTTGTTGAAGAATAGGCAAATGATGACTCTAAAGTTCTTCTGGTTACTCTTCCATGCTTTGACAGGTGCCTTTCAACCAGTTGTGGAGAGTTGACCCATGTGCTCTTCAACGTGAGGTCTTGATCCTTTTATGGAGTATTCTGGCAAGATCAGTATTAAGTGGGGTTCATTCAATCTTTTCTGATTTTTGTCCTATTTGTATCACTATCTGTACAAAATCTCCAATATAAGGCATAAAATGTAAATTAAAGAAGATTTCTGTCCAAACCCTTCTCACTTCTAGTTCTCCGGGTGTTTGGTGCATTTCTGTATGTAGAGTCTATTTTATCTCATTTGTTTTGCTTTCTTGTTTTCATGCAATATGGACTGGACCTAAAATTTCATGTGTTTATGGAAAACTAAATATTCATTGGCCTCAAATATTTTGGAGCTCTAAATTGTTTGTTAAGAGCTTCTTGCATTCAACTTTTATTACGCATCTTCCTGGTTTCTTTTTAATTATAATAAGGTATATCACTCTGTTTCTGTAATGTTATTGGGAAGGGGAGGTATAAAGCTCTCTAAGGCACATGACAATGTAGTTCCCCTTACTGCATTATGATGTGGATATCTCATCCGTGTGATCTACATTTGTGTTTCATCGCTTTTCAGAAATTGCATCTGATATTTTTTGTAAACAAAGGTGGTTCCATTTTCAGCAAAACAGCTTAACGTGAGTAAAAATGTCAGTGGTCCAAATTCTGAAGGATCTGTTCTTTTAGATCACGTACATTAGCGAACCATGATGAAGGCTTTCTAGGCAAGTGGAAGGGCGATCTCTTTCACGTATCCCAAGTGATTTGTGGATACTGAGCGCAATGGTAGAAGTGAGGTCCTAGTAGCTCAGAACTATTAAACTGAGTAAGTCATTGGTATGTTGTTGTCAGCCTGTTTGTGTCATTTCTTTTGTTTGTCAGAACTTCATATTTGTTTTTTTTATTTTCTTTATTTTTTTTTAAATGGAGGTTCAGCTGAAGCCTACTCCCCCGGATTTTAACTTTGAAATTGCAACTGTACAAGTGAATGGGCATAGCACCCGCGGGACCCCCCCGTCTCTCACAAAGCAGGGGTTAGACAAGGTTACAACTGAAGGAGACATGGTTACAACTGGGTTTAACTGGCCTAAGCCATAACATGTCCAGCCTCGGACTTGAACCCTGGACCTCCGCCTCAAGAGGCCAAAGCTCAACCAGCTGTCCTACAAGACGTGGACTGAACTTCATATTATTTAGCGTTTTCAAATGTCCGAGAATAAATGCGCTGGGACGAGTGGGAAACACACGAAGACACATGCATTGTTGAACCAAACAGGATTTTAACTTTAAAAAGAAGACAGCAACGTTTTCCCTGTTCTACCCTTTCCTCCCTCTTTTTTGGGAGGGCTTGACTGCCCGGAATGGACAACAGCCCAAATTGCGCATGGAGCTCTGTCCCTTCAACTTCATCTTGTGGAGGTCTTGCATTCAACCCCCGGGTTGGACATGTAATGGCTTTAATGACCGAATCCGCAAGCAGGTGATTAGTTTACCCTCTTTTTGCATTATTACACCATCTAACTTCGTACATGTGTTCATATCGATACCTAATGGTCAACTTGTATGTTCATGGGTTAAAAGAAAAATAAAAAAAAATGGAGGTTGAGCCCCAATCCTACTCCCCCTCGCTTTAAATTTGAAATTGCAACTGTAGAAGATGAAGGTTTGGGCATAGTACCCATGGGATCCCCTTATCCCACAAGAACAGGGGTTACAATGCTTTCAACTAGTTTCAACTCAATCGAACTCTCCTTATGCCCACAAGCTCTCTTGTCGTAGAGAGAGGTTGAACCCTTGCCACAGCCTCAAGAGGCGAAAGACCCAGCCACCTAGTCAATGTGTGCGGACATGTTCATGGGAATTGAAATTTGAAAATATTCGCAAATGATGATTTACATTTCCAAAGTAGGAGGCCATCTTTCTTCGATAGCTACTCTTATTTTTCTAAGATAGAATTGGAGCAAAATCATCTAGCTTTGAGTTTTGGTATTTGTGATTCACTCTTAGACTTGAATCGCAATCGACGAGATTATCCATAATCGATTATATTTATGATATGGCTATACCTAATGAAGAAGAGTTTCTCAAACCTCTATTGAATATAATAGAGGATCAATTTATGAATATGCAATCAATTTTCTTGGAATACTTTGCAGCAAGAAACAATTGACCTTGAATGGAGAAAGGCTCAAGACAACAATGAGACGTTGAATCGCCTAGTGAATGAAGGGGTGGTTGAGGGCCCCCTTAACCCAAAAGCCGATGTAGAGGGATTCACAGAAGTTAAAAGAAGAAGAAGGAAAAGAAGCCCTAGGACGACATCTAAGCGAAATCGTATGCTAGATACCCCTAAACAACTTGTATTGCAATTTGGAAAAGGAGATTAATGAGCTTGATTATCGAATCCACAAGCAAGATAATGCGCTGAGGCGATTAGTTTACCCTCTTTTTGCATTATTACACCATCTAACTTCGTATATGTGTTCATATCGATACCTAATAGTCAACTTGTATGATCATGGGTTAAAAAAAAAAAGAAAAATGGAGGTTGAGCCCAAGCCTACTCCCCCTCGCTTTAAATTTGAAATTGCAACTGTACAAGATGAAGATTTGGGCATAGTACCCGTGGGATCCCCTTATCCCACAAGAACAGGGGTTACAGTGCTTTCAACTAGTTTCAACTTAATCGCACTCACCTTATGCCCACAAGCTGTCTTGTCGTAGAGAAAGGTTGAATCCTTGCCACAACCTCAAGAGGTGAAAAACCCAGCCACCTAGTCAATGTGTGCGGACATTTCCAAAGTAGGAGGCCATCTTTCTCCAATAGCTACTCTTATTTTTCTAGGATAGAATTTGAGGAAAATCATCTAGCTTTGAGTTTTGGTATTTGTGATTCACTCTTAGACTTGATTTGTAATCGAGGAGATTATCCATAATCGACTATATTTATGATATGGCTATACCTGATGAAGAAGAGTTTCTCAAACCTCTATTGAATATAATAGAGGATCAATTTATGAATATGCAATCAATTTTCTTGGCATACTTTGCAGCAAGAAACAGTTGACCCTAAATCTAGAAAGGCTGAAGACAACAATGAGACGCTGAATCAACCGGTGAATGAAGGGATAGTTGAGGGCCCCCTTAACCTAGAAGCTGATGAAGACGGGTTCACGGAAGTTAGAAGAAGGAAAAGAAGCCCTAGGATGACATCTGAGCGAAACCGTATGCTAGATATCCCCAAACAACTTGTATTGCAATTTGGAAAAGGAGATTAATGAGCTTGATTACCCAGGAAGGAACCAGTTTGAGGTGAACACCAGCGACAAAGCCCTAGAGATCATTGACAACAAAGAAACCTACCAGGAGGGTTATACTACAAGCAAAGAAGAAGGCTTTACCACCAGTAACGAAGACAACATGGATAGTGAAAGTTCCATCATTGGTTTGACTATTCCGAAAACGGTTTCCTGTTCATTCCAATAGGAGGCCTCCCGCAAGGGAAAACAACCTATTGAGCTACCCTTGAAAAGCCCCCTCAAGAACAAGTTACTAAGTTGGGAAACCCCTCCTCCCCCCCTCTCCCCCCCTCCGACGAAAAAGAAAGACGAATCCAAGAAGAGAAAGGATAAGACCCCGTCCCGCAAAGAGGGTAACTTACAACAATGATCATCATCTCGTTAAATGCTAGAGTGCTAACCGACCCCTCAAGAGTGACCATCATTGGTCAATGGCTTCGCGAAATTAGCCTAAACTCAGAATTTATCTATATTCAAGAGACTAAAATTGATGGAGTAGACCTCCAGAAACGGCTTAGACTTGTCTCCCCGACCCATGTATGGATTTCGACGTCATACTCCCACGGTTTGGTGGGATGATAATCGGTATAAGTCAATTCTGGTTTGAAAAGCTTGAGAACTCTATTGAAGACCAGAGCCATCGATGGATTGCCATTTCCTTTGGTGCCTCCTTTCGATTTACTCTTCTCTCTATATATGCCCCTAACGGGGAGTTGGAGAGATTGAACACCTCGGCCTCCTTGGACTCGTTCCCCCACAACGTACTAATTTGTGGCGACTTCAATATGGTGGAGGACCCTGCAGACAGATTGAACGCCAAGGGCTAGATCATCGATGGCCGGGAAAAAGAAACGTGGGATAAAACCAAACTGCACCTAGATTTGGTCGAATTCAAAGATTCGAAAGGCTTTTCTTGGTCAAATCTCCAAGCTGGCGAGGACATGAGGAAAGATAGACTGGATCGAGGCTACCTTGCCCAGAACATTATCTAGCAATGGGGCTGCTCTTCCCTCTTGCAATACACTGAACTTGCCATCTCGGATGACTATCCGATCATCATCGCTTTCCAACCTCTCACCAAAGTCCGTAAGGCTCCTTGGTTTCATGCCTGTAGGGATTGCTTTTCTCTCCCCTCTGTCCATCAAGAAATTGTTGAAGTTTCAAAGGAGGCATTCGCCTCCCGCTCGCTCCCAACTAAGTGTTGGAGACGTGCGGTCGATAAGTCGCAACAGATCATGATTAGAACCAAGAAGATGCTCGAGACTATTAATGATGCTCAATGATGATGGACTGAGTGAGCTATGGTTTGAGCCACTCAGCTTCTACAAATGTTCAAGAAGAGAGCTCTGAATGAGACCACACATCCGCGAGATTCTTACAATATCTTTTATAAGAAGTTCTTCTAATTTTGAATTTGAATTCAAACTTGGTTCCAACTAAAAATGACTCCAATTATTTAGGAGTTATTCTCTCATTTGAAACTCGTAACTGATATTCTTCCTAACTCCACGAGATACAAGCCTTCACAAGATTCTTCCAAGATTTTAATCTTTTACAATGGTAAATGACCAAGTGATTACAAGCTAAGATGCACATGCATCATCAAGTGAGAGTTGCACACATTGTCTTCTAAGCCAAGTGTGTAGGCTTGATCATTGCACCAACAAAAATTAAGATGGTGGATTGACAAAAAAATGCAAGGAACCTTTTTTACAAGATACACACCAGAAAGGTCACACATAAGGTAAAAGATGGGTAAGAATATGAAGCTATGTGATTGTAGTAACAAGTAGTCTTCTTTAAAAACGAGTCAAAATTCCTTTACAAATGAGTGAAACCACTTATCTACTAGATTGAGGATGCTTCAACGCCTTTATATGGCTTATTGCATATAAAAATTGGTTTTATTGATAAAAAATTTCATTAAAAACAATTGATGATCTCCAAGTCTTATTTTCTTCTTGTAGCTCCATTCTTTGCTTTCTATCTTCATCCACTTGTTTATAAACTTGTTTACCACTAGTGGGGTAGTGCATAATTGCGATCTCCTTATAATGGGGGTCTTATGTGTGAAATATAAGATATGATTATGAGAGGTAGATGTTGATCATATACTAACATCTCCTCCCTTAATGTTTACAAAATGATAAATTATTTGGGCTATACTCGTATGCCCATTTGTTAGAAGTGCTGATTGTGTTGGTTCTTTCCAATTGTGATAGTGAATGTAGTGACACAATCATATTTTTCTAGAATAGTATTACGATTCCATAAAATTTTCCTATGTTACTGGTTCTTTAAGTGGGAGGTTATTGGAATGAAGGCCTTAAATTTCTTTTTTCTTTTTAATGTATGACTGTGTAGGAGTCTTTTAAAGAACTCGTCATTGAGCTCCACTACAGCCATGACCATTTGCATGAAGCACATGCAATCAAATATCAAATCTCTCCTCTAATGATCAATTTTGGTTTGTATAAATACATTGTTTATCTCAAGCGGCATAGCCTACAACATGTTAAGTTTCTTTGCCCATACAATACCTATGCTCGTAAGAACATCAGTCACGCCTTTTGGAATTATTGCTTTATTGAAGAATGCTGTCAAGAGATCTTATTGATTGTGTTCAATTTGCATTCTAGAATCAATGAATACGTCATTACATTTAGCACTTACAAAGATTAAGGAGTAATATGGATTGTGGATCAATATAGATTTTGGACTCGTTGACACATTTGGAAGCCTAGAAATGCTTCATATTTGTACATATAAACATTTTTAATTTTCCTTTAAAGCTTTTGAAGAGTCTCATTGAATTCATTTAGTTTATCAGCTATATTTCAACTCTTAAAGGCTATATGGACTTACAAATAATGCCTTATCTTTTGACACATCGCTTGATGTTGAGGCTAACACTACAATATATGAGGGGCATACCGACGTTGCCTATGCCGACGATCACTCTCGTCGTCGATATATGCACTTAAGAATACCGACGGTCACTTGATCGTCGGTATGACCGTTTAAAACGTTTTGTCGATATGTTTCATGACCACCCTTATAGGCGTCGGTATAGGCGTTGGTATAAGCGTCGGTAATTTCTAGTAAATTGTCGACGCTTATACTGATGCCCATACCGACGCCTATACGGAGCCCGTGTTTTAAACATATCAAGAACTTGAGGGCAAAAATCAACATTTTGCGTGTGTTTTATACTGAGTACTGCTTGCTTCTGTCGAACTTGCATACATGAATCGAATTGTGGCCTGCATTGTCTTGTGCACACATACATAGAGATCTCTCTCTCTATACACACACACTCTCTCTCTCTTTAGATCTCGCATCTTGTTAAGTGGTGCACATACTCTTACCCTTTGTCTTTCTTTATGCTTTATGTTTTATAATTTTTCTTCTCTCTGATTTTGCAGAAGTTTTTTGACGTCAATTCTTTGGAATTCAACGGTAGACGACATACATTACGCTTTGACGACAACAATCCACAAGAGGGACATACTTGTAAGTGATTGTTTTATTCTCTATTGATAGAGAGAGAGAGATAGAGAGACATATATACTGCATCACAGTACTCGATCACTCGTGGTAGCACTCCCCCCGGCCTCACTCTTGTCAGTCTCACTCTTGCCGGCCTCACTCTTGTCGGCCTCACTCTCGCCGGTTTCACTCCTACGGGTGTCACTCTTGCCGGCATCACTCCTGCGGGTGGTGCTACTCCCGTTGGAGGTATGTCTCCTAGCTTTATGACTCCATCACGACCATCTTTTCAGCCATTTCTTACTGGCTCTAATAGTAGACGTGTGCGTTTGACACCTCAGCGTGATACACGTGCTGGCCCGTCTCGTAGGTCTAGAGAAGGAGGTTCTAAGAGTGGATCTGGAGGAGGCGGCTATTGTGGAGGCAGTGCGACGGACATTGTGTCACCCACTTCTACTCCTAGAGTGAGTACCTCAAATGTAGGTATGCCACGAGGTACACCACGTGGAACACTACGTACACCTTGGGGTGTTCATGACCATGATGATTCCAAGGTGTATAGTATCTGTGATGGAGCTCCAGTGATGGATGCGACCGGAAAGGCCATCCGTGTGCATATACAATAACTTTGCTTCATATAGTTTGGACACTCTATCATGTTGAAATGGAGCGAACAAGATAAAGATAAAAAAAATTATATCATAGAGATGATTTATCAAGAGTTCTGGCCTGCACATGGACAACCTCTTGATGGTTTCAGAGTTGATTCTACACACCGTACGTGAAGTTATGTCCCATCGACGATCAGAGGCTCGTGATGCTTTCAGAGCAGGCTTACCAAAGCCTATATGGTTAGATGTTGAGGAGTGGGATATGATTTGCGATGAGCAATAACAGACTTCTGACCGATATCGTTAATAGCGAGATGTCACAACCACATGTTTAGATATGGTTGGACCGTCACATTTGGGTAGCGACAGATATGACACGATACATCACGAGTTTGTAAGTACCATTTGGTTTATTTAATTTGTTTATATTAAGCTTGTCATGTATGTTCCTCTAATGTTTTGAATATTTATTGTAGGAGCTGGCAATGGGTTATCCTCCAACACGAACGGAGAAGGCTTATGAATATCGTCATAGATTGACTTCACTATTGGAGGACTTCGAGGGACACGGTACAATCATTTCATGGGAGCGTTTGCGATGAGGTGATGAATTTATAAACTTGGTTTTTACTTGTTTGTAAATCTCATGTGAATTGATCTCATTTCATGAATATTCTTTGTTGCAGGACCGCTCATATGGATGTTTTGATCATTCTATGCATGTGTATAACAGTGGTATGCCATAATTTTGTACTTGTACATGATTCATGGTTCATTCTAATTATCTCTTTTGTGTTCGATAGTATTTTTCTTTATGACATCATATTTTGGTTGCCATTAGAGTATACATCACATGCACTTGGTTTTTTTTGGGCAGAGTGTATTGTCTTTTGCTAAATAGCATCATGGTAATGTTGCTGTAGCAAAAGACAACACACTCTACCCAAAACAAATTTTGCAAATATGGTCAAGGGTATCTAGGTTGTATTTATTCGATCGAATAATTAAAAAATACCGAATATATTTGTTATATTTGGGGTTGTCCGAATAACCATCGAAAAAAAAAAGGATTGGGATACACTTTTGATCGAAAATTCTAAAGTTTTGATAAAAAAAATTTCGATCGAAAGTTCTTTCAATGGAAACTTTATTATCGAAAACTCATTTTGCACATGTTTGAGAGTCTAGAGAGCTCTAATCCTATCATAGAGACTTTTCTTTAGAGGTAAAATTAGTGTTTTTGTTTACAGATTTGAAAGTACGTGTACACATACACACATACAAACATGTACACACAAAATCATACACACACATACATATACTTGCACATATACACACACACATATAGATACACACACATATAGACACATACACACATACATTCACATGCATACATACACATATATGCATACATACATAGACACATGTATACACACACATGTATATACATACATATATATGCATATACACACATGCACATACCTACATATGCATATACACACACGCACATGCATACATATGCATACACACATATGTGCATTCATGCACACACATGCATATGTATATATACATAAATACAAGCACATACACACAATAAATCAACTTGAGCCTAAAAAAAGAAACAAAGTTAAATATTCAAATGATTCAAGTTAACAATTGATAACAATCCCTTTTGAATGGGAATTTTCTACCTTCATACTCAGCTCAAAATCAATCAACCTTCAAAATAGCCTATAAAACTATAAAAAAGTAAAAATTCATTATTATGTGCTTGAAAAAATATTAAACTATATGCTAAAAAGTAAAATCTTTGATTTCTGTTTACATCTCTTTTGTCGTAAGTATCAAAAGGTCAAGTGCATAAATCGATTTCTATCAAAACTTGGCCATAACAAGTCCCTCCTGATGCTATTATCTCAATAATCCTATTTCTTTCCTCCCAACAAGTCCCTTTTGATGTGATTGTCTTGATGCCAATATCTCAGCAAACAAAAGGTTTGTGTTGTATCAATACAATACAACTTCCTAAAGAAGATCTATGGATATGTGAAGCTGTATTGTATTAATACAACACGAACCTTCTGTTAGCTGATGTACATTGTCCAAGATGCCATTGATCTTCACTTATTAATACCTTCTCATCCCTTGAGTTATCAAAAAGAACATAAAACCTTTTTCAACAATTACAATAATTTTTAATTTACAATCATATACACACATGCACATACACAATCATATTTGATTTTCACTTACAATCATATAACATACATGCACATACACATACACACTTGCATACATGTACTTTCATGTGCACATAGATTTGCACATGCATAAACGTACTTTCATGCACATATACACATATACATATACATATAGATATTTGCACATATACATACAAACATGGCCACACATACATATGCCTTTGATCTTCACTTATTAATACCTTTTGAACTCTTGAATTATAAAAAAAAAAGCATAAAATCATTTCCAACAATTGCAATAGGTTTTAATTCACAATCATGCACACACATATACATGCACATACACAATCATATTATATTTTCACTCAATCATATAACATACACGCACATACACATATACATACACATAGTATTCTGAAGTAAGAATCAATATTGATTCAAACAATCACAATACATTTTATTCACAATCATACACACACATACATATACCATTGTGAAGTAAGAATCAATGTTGAATCAAACAATCACAATAGATTTCGTTCACAACTATACACTCAAATACACATACATATACTATTGTCAAGTAAGAATCAATATTGATTCAAACAATCATAATACATGTTTACTGACACTCATACATACACATACATATACTATTGTGAAGTAAGAATCAATGTTGAGTTGATCAATCACAATAGTTTTTAATTTGCAAACAAATATATCTTTGTTTATGATTTAAGTACGAAAGTAAATATTTATAGCAAGAGTTTATACTTTGTTTCTATCTACGATACTATAAGTTCGTAAAAAACAAAGTAACTCTTATGAAAAATGAGTCTACTTGTGTTCTTTTATGAAAAATTATTCGGCCGAATTTGTTTCGATCGAAGACTTTTCGACCAATAAAACTTTTGATAAAAAACTTTTTGGATCGAAAGCACGTTTGATCGAAAATTATCAAATTACCGTGCAAAAAGTATTCGTTCATCTCTAAATAAGTTGATGTGGCATCGAATAATTCGGTCGAATAATGGAGGGTTCCTGTAAAATTCCGTAATTATTCACGAATAAATGAATTGTCGAATAACGAATAATGCAACCTAGGTCAGTATAAGTGATGGTACTCCCAGGAGGGTCATTGGTATAAGTTAAGATATACCCAGGAGCGCCGATATGCACGAAGATACACTTAGCGGGTACCGGTATAGGTGCCAGTATGCCGTCGATATGAGCGTCTGTATTTTCGATGCTTATACAGACACTTATACCAATGCCTATACCGACACGTATACCAACAGTTACTCGGACATCGGGGCAAAAATGCGCCCGTTCAATTTCCTCAGTATACAGCCAATATGTTGTAGGCTAAGTTTTATTTGTACTTTTGTTTCAATTATCAGAGATGTGATTGAAGATGACATGATGTACATTTGTAGGTTGAGGGATAGTGGCTTGTTGAAGCTGTTATGGAGATGCTGAAGAAAGTTGATGCACTCAGTGAAGAACAAAATAAATCGCCAGTAATTTCATCATAGAGGGAGGCCGTTGCTTTTGTGAAGATGAGGTTTGGCTTGAAAAAATTTTGTTTAGTAACTCAAACATGGCTAACAACATAAACTTCATTTGATGATCGCACATGAGCTATTGGTGACACGTGCATGAGTATGTTTTTGCTTCTTGCATTTGTTGAAGAATAGGCAAATGATATTGTATGATGGCGTCAAACAGAACGGGCATATAAATTAACGACGAGCTTATGCAATGATATTGTATGACGACATACAAACAGAACGGAGAGAGTGCCCGCCACTCATGAGTGGATGACCAAATCCGCAAGCAAGATAATACACTGAGTTTACCTTGTTTTTGCATGATGGCATAAATTCGTACATGTGTTTGTATCGATACCTCATAGTCAACCTGTATGTTCATGGGCTAGAAAAAAAAGGGGAGGTTCAGCCGAAGCCTACTCCCCCTCAGGCCTAAATTTCATGAAAAGTACAATTTTTCATATGAGAGGGAAAAAAATTGGCTACGTGTCATGTGACAGTTTTTGGATGAAAATCTTTTGTCAAATGAGAGGATTAATTAAGGAAAGACAAGTTGTAGATGGTCCACACAAATACATGCTCAAAAAGTTGCTTTCTTGTGGATTACCTGTCGAGAGTTGATACATATACTAGCATGCAAATATACGCATATTCATATTTCTAACATGCAAATATAGGCACATTCACATAGTAGAAAGCATATACACCAGAACACATACACAAACGTTTATTGCATTCATATTATCATATGTGCATATGCACACAAACGTCCACACATGCCACATACATGTCCACACGTGCGCGTATATATATATATATATATATATATATATATATATATATATATATATATATATATATATATATATATATATATATATATATATATATATATATATATATATATATATATATATATATATATATATATAGAGAGAGAGAGAGAGAGAGAGAGAGAGAGAGAGAGAGAGAGAGAGAGAGAGAGAGAGATGCAAATATATAGTAAGACACAAACACCTAGATATATACAAATGCACTAATGCCTACGCATATGTACATACACGTTTTTTGAGCGCGTCATTCATATCAACATACACATATACAAACACCAACACACCTGTACATATAAATACCACCATAAACACTTGTAGACGCATATTTTAGCACACAGAGACCTGCATATATGCACGTATATATATATATATATATATATATATATATATATATATACATAACAAAAATGGATGGGCACACACTTGTTTTACACAACTCCCAACATTGGGCTCCTTGCGAGTCATTCTTTTCATTAGCTCTTAAATTGCTGATGTTGTTGAACCCCTGACAAATATGAATCATGTATTCTTTGATATCACTTAAGCCAAGTTTCACATCCTTTAGTGCAGTCTCAATAGGGATCTTGCTCTTGACAAAATCAAATGTATATACTAGAATGAATCCAGGCAAACCAAAATTTACCCTCAAATGAAAATGCAGCTACAAGCTCAAGCTAGTCAACCACAAGACTATAGAGCGAATCACCTCCATTATGCATATTATTAGTATGTCTAGACCAAACAATTAACAAAAGTATTGATATTTATGCCAAAAAGTTTAGAACAAAGCTTTTCAAACTTTGCAGGAGCAAGATTGGTATCAATATGTTTGGGGCCAACTGCAATTGCCGTAATGAACAGAAGGCTGACAAGGAACAAAAAAAAATGAACACACACTATAGGAAAAAAATTCAAAAAATCCAAAATTTAAGGCACATAAATCAAACGCCTTACAATTACATCATAGTCTTCTCCCTTCATTTTTACATGCATAAAAACTAACATATAAAAGACACAATGAAGTAGCTTATGCTTGTTTGTGTTCATGATGATAGCTCCACCTTTGCCTTCACCCCAGTCTCAGCTAGTCTTTGTAGAGCTTGCTTGTCCTTAATTAGATTGATACTATCATCTCTTTTAAAATTATCTACCAACCAGTCAATAATTTGATAGAATGAAGAAATTTATGCATGGAACAACAAATTAGTAATCCACAATCATAAAATGTTAAAAATTATTATGTTCAAAATCTAGTGCCAACCACCATACCAAAATCATCATCAACAAGTTGAGTGTCTCCTAATGTAGAAAACATTTCAAAAACACCATCTCCAGCCTCCAAATTGACAAATTAAAAGCAAGAAGATAGGAGTGAAATAAATATACTTCAATCTCCAAAATTGACAAACTAGATCCCATCCTACTAGAGACATCAAAGGTTCCTGACCCAAATCAAACATCGACATTATTTCATCGGATTTCTTTTCAAACCCATAAGCTAAAGAAGCAATTGTAGGCTCATCAATGATATAATGCATTCTAGGGAGAGAATTCGACTAGCATTTACATATGCAACAATAGGAATGAAAGCTTTGCTAAACTTGTCATTGAGAAAAATGGATGCATCATTTACGTTGTACAAGATTCCTCAACACTTGCAAACAAAGGACTCTTTTAATCATAATGAAATGAAAGTGCAACTATAAGCTCATGGTAGTCAACCACTAAACTATATAGCAAATCAATTCCTCAACTCTTCAGAATGATTTAATATACACCCGATGAATCCAGAAAAATTGCATATCCACCCTCAAGATGAAAGTGCAACTATAATCTCATGGTAATCAACCACCAAATTGTATAGCATCTCAGCTCTTGAGCTTCTCAACTTGAAAACAAAGAAACCTGAGAATGACATGCCAAAATGAGTCTAGACAAACCCCAAATTCACCCTCAGAATGAAAGTGCAACTATAAGCTCATGGTGTTCAACCACAAAACTAAATAGTAAAACAACTCCTAACCTCTTCATATTGAGAACTCACAAACCTAAAATTCGCCCTCAAAATAAAAGTGCAACTATAAGCTCATGGTGCTCAACCACCAGATTATATGTCAGATCAACTCCTCAACTTGAAAACAAATAAGCCTCAAAATGATATACTAGAAAGAATCTAGCAAACCCAAAATTCCCCATCAAAATGAAAGTGCAACCATAAGCTCATGGTAGTGAAACACTAGGTTATATAATTGCTCACCTCCTTAGCTCCTCGGCTTGAAAACAAACCAGCCCAAGAATGATTACTAGAATGAATCCAAACAAATGCCAAATTTATAATCAAAATGAAAGTGCAACTATAATCTCATGGTAGTCAACCATCCGACTAAATAGCATTTCAACTCCTAAGCTGCTCATATTGAAAATAGACAAACTGAAAATTCATCCTTAAAATGAAAGTACAACTGTAAGCTCATGGTAGTTAACCACCAGATTATATGGTAGATCAGCTCCTAGTTCTAAGCTGCTCAACTTGAAAACAGACAAAAATGAAAGTTACAACTATAAGCTCATTATGGTCAACCACAACACTAAATAGCAGATCAACTCTCAGATTGAAAACAAACGAACCCCTAAATCATCCCCAAAAAGTGTAGAAAGTGCACTTTGAGCTCAAGGTAGCAACCACCAGACTATATAACATATCAATTTCTCAACTGTTCATATTTTAAACACAAACCCTAGAATGATTTAATAAATGCCAGAATGAATCCAAATAAATCCCAGATTCACACTCAAAATGAAAGTACAACTATAAGCTCTTGGTAGTCAACCACGAAATCATACAAGAGATCAGCTCTTGAGCTCCTCAGCTTGAAAAGAGACAAACCATCGAATGATATACTAAAATGAATCTAGGAAAACCCCAAGTTCACCCTCAAAATGCAAGTGCAACTATAAGCTCATGGAACATGGTAGTCAACCACAACAATATATAGTAGATCAACTCTTGAGCTCCTTAGATTGAAAATAGGCAAACAAGAGAATGATGTGGTATTTACTAGAATGAATCTAGATGTATCCAAAATTCATCCTCAGAATGAAATTGCAACTAGGACATGTTAGTCAACCACATACCATATAACAGATCAGATCCTCATCTATTGAGATTGAGAACATCGAGGAATATAGACACGAATACAAATTGAAAACACACTACACAGATTTAAGATTGAAGAATCCTTGTTTATTAAAAGCATTCGAATAAGAGTACATTACAAGGGTTATCGAAAATATTTTGGTTGCATGTTTTTCATATTGCCCATTAAATCTCTCCTCTCCAAAGGTGCTAGAGAGGAATGTCCTAGTGGAAACAAGAGCCTAAGGGCTTTTCTAGGTATCCCAAAGATCTGGGACATAATTGAGTAGAAGTTGTTTAACAACCTCCAAAAATCTCTTGACATGCGGATAGGCCATGAAAACATGTGGTAGATCTTCAAACTCCCAACAAGCTTTGCATATATCTTCATTAATGCCAATCCTCTTTGTCTTTCTATTAATCCAAACACCATCATGGTATATGAACCATTCCAAGATTCTATGCTTGATGTCATAGCGGAAGGCCCAAGCACTTTTGAACATGAACCTCGATCCTCCATTGATCTCTACTCCAACTCACTTTCCATCTGGAATTGAACATGAAACTTTCCATCTGGAATTGACACATAGCAAGCAGAATTGAGATTTGCATGTCGAGCTTGGGAGCTCTTTGAGCAACAATTCCTTCAACCTTGTATCTGATGAGTCATTAAGATCCAAGCATCTCTCTCTCTCTCTCTCTCTCTCTCTCTCTCTCTCTCTCTCTCCCTCTCTCTCTCCCCAGTTACATCATGGACAATGGACGTTGAAGAGTTTACAATGTGCACACTGCATACTTGTAGATGTACCCTCTGAAATGACACAGATGACAGCCCAATAGAAAATCGAAGTAGATAAAAAAGGAATCCAATGAAAAACCACATTAGATGCAATGAGAATGAGATTGCAAAATGAAATTTACTTTATTTTCTGCAACATTTCAATACACATGAAAATATAGAACTAAAAATATGTTAGATACCATGAAAATTATAACTGGAAATGAGTGTAAAGTGTGAAACTATAAGCTCATGGTCGTCAACTACTAGACTATATATTACTATGCTAGTCAACCAAAAGGCTATATAGAAGATCTATTCCTAAATTCTTCCAACTAAAAAACAAGGGAAACTATGTGCTCATGATAGTCAACGAGCAACCTATATAGCATTATGCAGATCAGGCCCTCATATCGAGAACATACAAACCCCAGAATAATTTAATATAGAAGAAAATGAATTCAAAGAAACACCTAATTCACCTTCAAAATGAAAGTGCAACTACAAGCTCATGGTAGGCAACCATCAGACTATATAACATATCATCTTCTTATCTCTTTAGATTTAAAATAGAGAACTCGTGGGATTCTTACCAGATTGAGTCCAAAAAAATCCCAAATTCACCCTGAATATCAAAGTGCAACAATAAGCTCATGGTAGTCAACCATGAGATAAATAACTATATAACAAATCAAATCCTAAACTCCTTAGAGTGAAAACAGAGAAACCTGAGATAAATCCCAAATGCACCCTCAAAATGATAGTGCAACTAAAAGCTCATCATATTCAACCACCAAACTATACAGCAGATCAACTCTTGACCTCTCTCGATTGAAAATAAACAAATCCCAAAATGTACCATAATGAATCCAGACAAATCCCAAACACACCCTCAAAATGATAGTGCAACTTAAATCTCATCATTTTCAACCACCAAACTATATAGCAGATTAGTTGTTGAGCTCTCCAGATTGAAAATAAACAAACCCCAAAATGTACCATAATGAATCCACACAAATCCCGAATGCACCCTCAAAATGATAGTGCAACTAAAAGCTCATCATATTCAACCACCAAACTATATAGCAAATCAGCTCTTGAGCTCTCGAGATTGAAAATAAACAAACCCCAAATTGTACCATAATGAATCCAAAAAAAATCACAAATGCACCCTCAAAATGAAAGTGCAAGTATAAGCTCATGATAGTCAACCATTTGATATATATACCATAATGAATCCAGATAGACCCAAATTCATCTCAAAATGAAGGCACAATTATAAGCATATGTTAGTCAACCATTGGACTATATAACATATGACCTCCTGAGCTCTATAGAATGAGAAATAGAGAAACCCAAGACTGATTTAATAAATACCACAATGAATCCAAACAAAGCCCAAATTCATCCTCAAAATGAAGGTGCAACTATAAGCTCATAGTCATCAACCACCAAACTAAATACTAGATCAAATCCAAAGCTCCTAACCTTGAAAACACAAAAACACCCAAATGATTAAATATTTATCAAAATGAATCTAGACAAACCCCAAATTCACCTGTTGAATGAAAGTGCAACTATAATCTCTTGAGAGTTAGCCACAAGACTAAGCATATGAGCTCCTCAGATTCAAAATAGGCATGAATATAGACACAAACATAGATCGAAAACAGACTACATAGATTTAAGGAGGAGAACCTATGTTTCTTGAGGACATTTAGACAAGATTATAAGAAGTCTTTAGAAAGTTCACTAAAAAGTTTACTTGCACGTTTTCCATATGGCACATAAAATCTCCCCTCTCCAAAGGTTCTAGGAGGAATGTCCTCGTGGAAACAAGAGCGTAAGAACTTTTCTTGGTATCCTCAATATCTGTAATATAATTGAGCAAAGCAGATGTTCATTAGTCTGCAAAATCTCTAGGTAGACAAAACGGCCATGAAACCATGCTGCAGATCATCAAATTCTCCACGATCTTTGCATATCCTTTCAATAATGCCAATCTAAATATCAAGCTTTGCATATAAAAAGGAAACAAATATAATAAAACATAGTTATTATCTCCAATGTATCATTCCAAATATATTAAGCTATTGTCATGAAATCTAAAGATGCAATAAATATAATCAAAGCATATATATTACCTCAAGCATATCACTCCAATGGCATAACTCTTCTTTTCTTAGAACTCATCCATGTATCAAACACACCAATCCAATCTATTGAAGAACTTTCACATCCATCTATAGACAAGAACATTAGAGTATCTAGTGTTTCCAAACCTAATGAGCACCTCGATGTCTTTTTTAATAAAATTTTGATGTGAAAAACCATGTTCACATGCTCTAGTACTGGATGGAATAACCAATGATAGCTGCCATAATTTCATCATTTTTGGAAACATGTTCCACCATGATTTATTTGACCTGCAGAGTTCCCAAGCATCATGCATAGAGTTATTTTTTGCAATACGATACAATATACTAACAAAATCTTCTCTCTCATTGATACATCTGCGTATATCAATGGTTTGGCTATCAACATTCAATCGATTAATCAACTGCTGCAACCACTCAAGGGTTATTCTCTCTCTCTCTCTCTCTCTCTCCACTGCATCCAATGGATAAGAAGATGGGTTGAATACCTTAAAAGCATTGAATATTGGAATATCTTCAAAGTTCTTATTCAATGCATTTAAAATATTATTCACGTAGATTTGAGCGATAGAGATGCATTCTTTAAGAGAGCCAATCCCTTTTGCAGGACAGCTTGGTAAGGAGTCCAAATCTATCGTATGCATTCTTCTTCATCCTTTGATTCACTCATTTCTTTTGATTTTTTTTTTCCTTTTATGAATAGGTATTGGCTCAATTCTTAATACATGACTGTGAACCTTTTCGTCCACATCCTCATATGCTAGCATATTTTTAGTCATCATCTTCAAAACTGATGACAAGTGAGGTGAACTAAGAGCGAGTATCCTAAATATGCCTGCAAAGATATCTTCTTCTAAGCTTGTCAAACGTGAAATCTATCAATGCACGAATGGTTGCTATATCTATTTCTTGCTTTTGAAACTCAAGATTTAACTTATTGGGCCCCATCAACACATCAACCAAAAATGAATCATAAATTAAACTACATAAATAGTAGCATATTTGTACCACTTTTTTTTCTTGAGAACTCCATTGTTCAAGAATAACTAGCATAACAGTTACAAGCCTTTGCATTACACAACCTCTTCAAAGCCACCGCATTCCATGGATTTGCAAAGCTTTGATATCCATGATGTGGTACTCAATCATAATTTTCCATAGTTCAGCATGTCTTTTGGAAGACTTTCCTAACCAAGAATACACTTTATTTGCAACCTTATCAACAAATGCATACACATGTGGATGATCAATAAATCTATCTTTTGCAATGAGTGCTTGCCTATGTGCAATACAATGCACACCCATTACACGTGGAAGGATTTCTTGAAACCGAGAAACTACCTCTGTGACCTGTCACAAGAGACACACCATTTATTGCTATTGCAATCAATTTTTCAAGTTCAAGAAGATTATCTTCAATGAATTTACACAAAGCCTCAAATATGTCTTTTGCATTTCCACTGGTAGCAATTCAACAAAGGCACACTTTGCTGATCCTTTTCTTGCATCAGTCAAGTATAAAACATAAACTATCAAATGCTTCTTGATGTTGCGATTAGTACTTTCATCAATCAACAATGAACAAAAGGAGCTTAATCATATTTCAGACATTACCATCTTTTTAATATGATCTTTAATAGAAAGAAGCATCTCTCTACCAGATATTGAATTCATATATGCACCATATTCTTGCAAAAAAGTTACATTAGCTGTGTCCAATTCACATAACAGTTTACACTGATGAGGATATTTTTCTAACGGTATATCTTGAACTGCACAAAAGTAAACAACTTTCATACAGGTCACAATTCTTGTTTGCTCTGAATGATTCATGGCATTTATCCCATGATCAAGTGAGCT
This sequence comes from Ceratopteris richardii, assembly GCA_020310875.1. NCBI lineage: Eukaryota > Viridiplantae > Streptophyta > Polypodiopsida > Polypodiales > Pteridaceae > Ceratopteris > Ceratopteris richardii. The sequence goes on along the minus strand of CM035418.1, from coordinate 155,449,817 downwards.
TTTACCTCCAACATCTATGTGTTTTTTTGCTTTCAAAACATGTTCAATTTCTCTGATCTAAACTAGAAGCATGATCATGTAGAGCTGAGATCATGATGCTCGAAGAACCATTTTGAGTGTTTGGATTCAATTTTTTGGCCTCTTCACAATAGGTCCATTTGATTCCCTCTTCGTTCAAATAAATTTTCATAAATAAGTCCAAGGTTGCAAAAGTATCCATTGATTTCCCCATCTTCTACGCTTCCTTTGGGTTTCTTGATTAGCAATATTATTGGTATTATCCACTATCACATGAACGTTGATATTAGCACTACTTGAACTACTTATATTGATGTAATGATTACTTCCCACACCTCTCTATGCTATAACATGTGCATAAGCAACAGCTCCTTGATGATGCTTCGACAAATTTTCAGCTTGTGCTTCAGCTGATCACTTATTTAGAAAATCTTGTAACTTTGGCTGAAACCCTTTCTTCTTGATGGATGGTGTCTAACTTCTTGTTAAGATCCATCATGCCAAAGTCTGTAAAACAAAAATAACAAAAATCAAACTTCATAGTAAATAATATTTATCAAAATTTAGTCAAAGAAACGTAATGAAAACAAGACTACTCTCTAACACCATAATATTTAGGAATACACCAAATGAATCTCTTTAAATAGAGAAAATATTGAAATTTCATCTTATCAAAAGATCATGCAACTTTCATTTATGAAATATGCTTTATGAGTTAGAAATAGGTTACAATGAGCAAAAGGGATAATTGAATTTCTCTTAATATATACATGGTGTAGATTCAAGGAAAATTTGACACATAATAGAGTATATCCACTCTCTAGAACATTTATAAAAAGAGCATGAAACTTTCAATTCAAATATATGATTATTGAATTTCGCTCAATATACAACCAAGTTTGGATTCAAGGAAATTTTGACAGATAGCATAGTTTCCCACTCACTAAAACATGCAAGAAGAGATTAGTGGAAAATCTTGATCAAATTTAGATACCTACACATATCCAAGGCTAAACCCATACATAAGGGTGTAACCTCTTGAAGAATCTATTACACAAAAGACTAATTACTCTCTTCAATATGCAAAAAGAGAGTAATGAAAATTACATATCCAAGCCTCAAAAAAATCCAATACACTTAATAGTGTATCCATTGTCTACAACATGCAAGATGAGAGTAGTGGGAACTATAGGAATACACAATGCAAAATTTATATTATGATCTTTTGGGTCCAATCAGGGAAGTATCCCTATAATGCCAACAATTGAAACCTTCTCATGATGATAATCATTCGAAATGCTTATAAGTTTTTGCAATTCATAAGATCAAGATAAGTTAACATCATGAGTAGTTAAAAGAAAAGAAAAAGTTTTACATTATAAACTAGTGCAAAAATATATAAAATTATTTTTATTAAAGAAGAAAGCAGAAGAGTCTATTTTAATAAGATAACTCATGTTGATATATTTAGGTAGTGATGTGTGTGAACACACTAGGACCGCCGGGGTACTTTTTTCCCTCTTAGGAGGTTTTTTCCCCCGGCTTGTATATACGACTATTGCCCTAATGGGCTACTTATCTTTGTACATTCTCTAGTAATACGTTGAGTATTGTGTGTTGTGCTCCAAGCTTCTTCTCCTTCCTCGTGCTGTTCGCGTGCTTCCGCAGACATCTATCTCCAACAATTGGTATCAGAGAAGGTCGTCACTTCATCTAGGGCATCGTTGACACTCCTCCGATTCCAGTCTTAGAATCACACGAATTTTGGTGAGCATACTCAACGTGTTTTCGAGATCAAAATAGCTCGCTTTATGGTGCTAAAATCACGATTTGAGCTCGTTTCGGCCTTCGAACGCACTATCGTAACGCTTGTGTAGGCTATTTCATCTTTTTGTGCCAAAGGTATATACCTATTTCTGTTCGCCAGTATGAGCGTCTCAAAGTCTGGTACAGGTTTAGCAGAACTTTTTTAGGGACTTCCATTCAATACAATCAATTTTTTGCATCAAGGTATTTTAGTCACCGGCCATGGCTGAAAGCACTGATGTATTTCGTATGTTGGCTGTTGAGGATAAGTTGGATGGTACCAACTACCCGTTCTGGGCTTATATGATGCGACATGTATTGGTTGCAAAAGGACTGTGGAACATTGTGTAGGGTGTTGAAAAACGTCCTATCACACTTGCAACTATTACAACAGTAGATACTGAAGTTGATGCAGAAGGTATTGAAGATGATGATATTCTGCATATTCATGTTCATGCTATGGTTTCTGCTGCACCTACTGCAGAATAGACTCGTTGGGATGGCAGAGATGCCCAGGCACATGCATTGATAGATTTGTTTGTCAAACGTGCCATTATTCCTCACATTCGCTCTTGTAGGACAGCTAAGGATGCTTGGGATACACTTACCACATTGTACCAAGCTAGGAATGAAACTCGTGTTGCTTACCTCTGAAAATAGTTGGAGAGTGAGCATATGAATGAAGGTTATTCTATGGAAAGTTTTCTAACAAAGATCAAAGACTTGAAGGAATAGTTGATTTCTGCTGATGAGGTTATAACAGATAGCTCACTTGTGCAGACCATTCTGAATGGTCTTCCTGATTCATATCAAGGTTTTGCTTCTACTCTTCTGTTTGGCCTCTTAGCCCAAGGAAAAGATGATTGTGAAAGCCTTTATTTTGCTCAAACCCCTCGCAATCGGTCCACTTGGATTACCTAGAGCCCACAATTATCTCACAATGGATTCTTCTTATGGCTATGCACTAGCTCATATGCTTCCCAGCAAACGCACCAAAATGATAGCCTCTCTTAGTCCAAGGGAAAATGCCTATACACAATGATGTTTTACCCAACTCTGCTGATACTAGGTCAAGTTTGGTTTCCCCTAAGTCCACAATTTCACCCCAAAGTTTTGATGGAGGAGGCGAGAAAACGCATGCGCAATTGGATATCCACCTCCAGTGGTCTCTTCCTGTAACCTCCCTTTCTTCACTCAACCCCCTCCTTTCACGTCAGGTTCACCAGGTTTGTCATCGGGGTTCGGAGAAAGGAGGGTGAGAATGGCATGATATCAATGCCACAAAACAAAGGCTTCTAGTGTGTGTATGCTGTCGTTCCCGTTTTTTGCATGTTTAGAGAGGCACATGGGGTGCCTATAGAAAATGTGATCTTCGCACGACTTGACTTAAACTACAAAAGTCCGCTAGGACTACTCATCCTATTTTAGTTCAATTCAGCTCTGCTGTAGTTCTTGAGAAGAGAAAAACCATTATTATCGTTCAGTTCCCAAACATTGTTTTCCAACATAAAGTTTCAGTCGTCCATCTCCAATTGCCGTGGGCTCTTGGTTTTTTTTTTTTTAATTTTTTGTGTTTCACTCTGTAATTACACCTTTATTTCTTTCAGCTTTGTAAATCTCCCTCAAATATCTGCTCATGACATTTCCTTCACATGGGCAACACTTCAGTTTTTGATCTTCAACGATTGCTTTAAGAATCTAAGTTATTGACAAAGTCTATTGAGGTCGCTATGTATAACCTGCTCATAGCAATTCGTCATTTTTGCGTGCTTACTTTGACTGAGGATATGAGCACTCAGAACAGAGATTTCATGCTTTCAGGTGTGGCTTTCTTCGTTCCAACAAAATAAGCACTTATGATTTGATTCTAGAACAACAGCATTTTATGGTATAACAAAGCATCAGATGGAGTATTGCGTCAGCGTTGAACATTAATCAATGATCAGATGATCCTGATCAGCATAGATAACGAAAAGATAAGAATAGGGAACTGCCTGTTAAACAAAAACTTTTCAAGTCGTCCTCTTCGAGCTTGGAAATAAAACAAATGTCTGCATCAAGGACTGAACAGGCTCTAACGGCCACAGAAAAAGTGATTGTGAAAGCCTTTATTTTGTTCAAACCCCTCGCAATTGGTCTAATTGGATTACATAGAGGCCACAATTATCTCTTAATGGATTCTTCCTATGTCTACGCACTAGCGCATATGTTCCCGGCAAACGCACCAAAATGAATCTTGTCTTGAGCCCAAGGAAAAAGTGATCATACAAGGCTTTATTTTGTTCAAACCCCTCGGAATCGGTCCAATTGGATTACTTAGAGCTCGTAATTATCCCTCGAGGAATCCTTGCCATGACACTGATGGTCAACAATGTTGTGAACATAAAATTCCTACTTCATCACCATGGACAACATTGGTAATTAGCAGCTTATTCAATCACGAAAATCAAAGTGAATTTTGAGACCAGACAATCAATAAAGCCCAACATCTCACTTTCCTCTTAACCATAAGCAAGCATAATATTATCTCTCTAACCACGATTGTCTTTAGAAAATTTTACGGAACCATATGTTTTCAAGCTACAAGACAAATATAAGGAATTCATCCCTGCGTTCACCTAGCTTTCAAGAAATAAACGTGGAAGTTGCACTTTTCTATGAATGTCATTGAAACCCATAAATTCTTTCAAACTATTCATGGATTCTTTAGTACTCAATCGAAATCTGCACCAAATTCCATTTACTCGCTCATGTCTCGTCTTGTACTCACACATTGAACAGAATATTTTAATGACTTCCGATAAAGCAAAAAGTTTTATTCCCATTCATAGAATAAGCTAGTCAAGGTTTAGTTATTCTCTCGCACATTGTGCAACACGAAAAAAATTTGTATTTGTTTCTGAATCATTAACGCATTTGTGGAACAAGCATATATTGTTCTTCTTATAGGTATGAAAGAAATGGAAAATGTAACAGACGAAAGAACACCTTTCATGTACAGGTGAATGATGACTAAAGGAAATGGATTTGCCAAAATAGCAGAGAAACCTGGAAATCCTTATTGTTTGGCATCTTTTCTGTGAGTTTGCTTGGGCTAAAACTTTGCGATAAAGTTGATCCTCTTCCTTTCTTCAGGCATCAACAACCTCTCCTTGCTAACAGAATTCTTCAACATGAACCTTCACGTATCATGAGGCTTCATCTATGAGACCAGCTCGACATCTCTCTACCCCATCAGATCTCAGCCTTTAATGAAACAAGTGCGTTCCCCTTATTGAATCGACTTCTTGTACTGTATATGTTCACTTCACTTGCAAAAAACTGATTTGCGCTCAGTTTGTAGCTTGCACCGACATATAGATAAGCATTTCTCCTGCTATTTGAGCCAATATATATTATCATTCCCATGAGAGAGATGCTTGCATGAAAGCTATGTTGCTTGCGAGCCTGTTCCGTGAACTACGACCTCTGCTGCCCATTGTATCTTTATAGCACTCATGATCCGATTAATCCCATAACTCTACAAGAAGTCGCACTCTGTCCCCGTTTGTGCACTTGACGAACTGCCTTATATTCTTGACCTCAACGCTGCAGCCCATTGAACAGAAGGTGCGTTATTTCCTTCACACCCCCGATACCTTCCTCCTTCCCGGTGTGCCCAGGAGGGGTCGCCAAAAAATGCCCATAGCCCCCTGTAAACGAAGGAAAAGAAACGAGCAGAGCAGGAGCACGCCGACCCCCAGCCAAAAAAATCAGAGTCCCCCTTCTTCAACGCTTCTCGTTCATGTATGACATGGTCCTCCTTGATTTCGAGTAAGAAACCCAAGAATAGCCTGCTCTAGTTTCTTCTTTTTATTTCTTTACTGGAAGATGTGCTTATCCATGCATCGGGAGGAGGAAAACGCCTGTTTGATAAAACCATGTAGCTCTTTCCAAACATGAACTAATCAAGATCAATGTTGGTACATATTATGTACTCTGCAACTATCTGAGAGCGATTGCCACAAGTCTGCTTATATAATTATTTTCGACTCCCTGTCATGCAGTCAGAGACCACCATTCTGATTCTTTGCTATCAACACATTTACCATACTTGCGAAGATGCGTATCCGAAACGCATACTTCACCTCCACGCAACCTTCGAGTAAACCTACCGTTGCACAGTGTACACTCCCAGATGTTTCAGCGAAACAAGACGCTCCTTGCATCGAATAATAAATGCTCTTCTTCCGGAAGAACCCCACACTGAGACAATTCCGAAGATCGAATCACATGCGGGTAACGAAAAAGAGTATTTCTGCTGTGAGCGCACACTTTCTGACTATCAGACTAATGTGAAGATTCAAAGAAAACCCCTTCAGCATTTTTGAAGCGACTTCCACAATACCCACCATAGTGTAACCAATGCTAAAGATGCAGGATATGCTGTACTACAAAAGCGACATTGATAACTGAAAACACGAGCGCACGCAATCCGAAGAGAGAGAGAGACAGAGAGAGAGTCTCCCTCGTACACACCCCCTTTTATCCCGTTTGTCAAACACCCCTCGAGCATTATCCACATGGCCACAATTACCATATAGATTAATTAGGTTATTTCCCAAAAGCTTGTCTAGTGCTATATAATCACTAACCATTGAACTGTGGATCATCAGACCCTCTGGAATAGCCAGCAAGTTGGCACAAGGATTCAAGACATTGATAAAGCTCTGCTTGTTCCAAGAATCCCACTTGTAGAAGATTGATAATGCATCTTCCAAACTGCATAGTTTACCATACATGTGAATTAGAGAGTTTGCTACATCAATGTTTGAGTCTAGATCCTCAATTGTAGCATAAATGTGAAACAAGTGAGCCTCACTGAAAACTTCAGATTCAGATACGGCATCAATCATGATCCCAAAAGATAGCTTGTCTGGAACAACACCCTTTTGCTGCATCTCCTTGAAAAGTGAGCTGCAGGATGTGTACCAATTATTCTGTTTGCAAATTGACATGACAATAGTCCAAGTCACCACATTTTTTCCTTCAAGTCCCCTGAATATCTTCATTGCATCATCAACACTGCCACACTTGCCATACATAGAGATAAGTGCATTTGCAACCAATACATCATTTCCAAGCAGAAGTTTTGTAGACATGAGTGCAATCTCTTTTCATCCAATTGATTAACTCTTCAAGTACCTACAATCAAACAAATTTCCCTGCCAAATAAAACCACATTAGTGCATAAAAATCAACCATTTTGTGGGCTAACATACTCCCCTCTTCTTAATTGCGAAGTCGTCCTCGACGAGCGATATGCTACCTGCACTCCAGTTCCGAGATGGGATCATCAGTCAATCAAATACAAATCTTTACATTGTATGCCTATTTTCTTCTTCCTCAATGTAGCACCTGCGATCACCCTCATACAATCATTGGTCAGTACCAAAATCCAATCATTTCACTTACCATCTTTGTCCATCTTCTCGCATCTTCACCGCCATGTCTACCTGTCTACAAACTTCATTAAAACATTAGAACCTTTCTTTATCAAATCACAATATGTACAACCAAAATGAAAAGACAATTATATCCTTCATACACATCACACATATATACTCAGCACACACATCATGATCCGTGTCACACATGCATTCTCGTCACACACAACATACATACATGCAAACAGAAGACATGTCCACATTCGCTCTCGTCACTCTTCTCGACTACTCATTCAACACGTCACAAATCTTTGTTCCACATGCATACTCAACACACTTTCCACACACACCATATATAATCAAAACCATTCCCCACTTTTATTTTTTTGATACTCTTCTTGGCTATGCGATCGCTTTCCTGATTTCTTTTTCTCGTTTCTAGCTGAGTTCTCTCGCCGATTTTTTCATTCCCCTTTTACCTAGGGTTTCCACTACCCGCTTTTCTTTTCATCGACTCTTTGTTCTTTTTTGGCTTTTCAACTAAATTCTATGCTAGGTCACCACCATACCTCTTGAATTGATGGACACGCGGCAAAGACCACTCAAGCCTAACATGAGCTCACTCCGCCAAGATCGCTTATCGTCGACATGATTCAGGACATCGCAAGTAGTTGCACAACCTAAGAACCAAAATGGGCACCTCTCAAGAATTCGAAGACAAACAAAGTAACTAGCACGCTTGGATCCCTCGAGTCCAAATCTCCCACAAACACTTTGAAACCAAAATCCTAGCCGAGCTTAAGCTTCGATTCGATATGCCTCATCAGGAGCCCACACATAACCCAAATCCCCACAACACAAACACATATATTCCCATCCGAGCATCATGCTCTCTCACCTCTCTTATGTCCCCCCTCGAGCGAGGAATTCTTCTCATTCATTTTTTCCACATTTTTTTTCTCTTTTTTCATCATTTTTTTTCATATTTACTCACACTTGCCGGCCTACGCCGAAGCTGGATACGACTCGTGGACTCGACCACCCGATCGAGTTTTTTCCACCCATCTACCAACCCAACGTAGCGCGCGACACACAGACGGCTAGCCCTGTGCGAAACCGACGTCGGTTCGTGGCTTTGACCACCCGGTCAAAGTGGATCCACCCACCTATCGGCCCACATAGGCGCGTAGCCACACTCACACATACACAAACATATATTTTTCTCATTTTCTTTTCATTCCCGCATCTCGAGAATTAGGAGACAAAAGAAAGGATCTTTTCCCAACCATCCCAATCACGACACACACACATATATCCCCCATGGACATCCCGATGAGACATATCTCCTCTCTGCTGCTACTCAAACCAAAATCCAGCCACTAATGCCATGGTCAACCCGTCCTCGCAAAACCCGCACATACTAATCACCTCGTCGACCTGAAACCTCTGAAATGTCACTTCAGTCCTAAGTGTACAACAGACTTGGTCCATCCGTCCTCACATCTCAGACTCGTAATCCGCAAAGCAAACCCTAGTCTGACTACAGCCGTCCTCACCAACATCCATCGCCTCGTCTATTCTTTTCATCTCCAACCTCTGCCTCGCAGAGCTTCCACATGATTCGACAAATGACCTGAAAAATTATTATTGCTCATTGTGCTCCTCAATGATTCAAGCCTCGCCGCTAAGTCCCTTAATCCTTGTTTGTTGTGCTCAATATCACTCTGATATTGGAACAAGTCACAGTCGATGCCTCGGAACCGATTCCATATTTGCTCCATCTCTTTATCCTCTCTCACCCTTTTTGCAGATTCGAGGGGAACATCCTCCCTCTTCTCAACTCGAACAGTCAACTTCTCGACTTCCTCTCTAATCGATCTTTCCTCCCAAATCCTACTCATATTTTCTTCATTTAGATCATCTACCTTCTTCAACAATTCATTCTTCATTTTTTCTAACTCCGTTCCGAATGCATCCAACCTATCCAACACCGCTTTCAGCTCTTCCTCCATTTTTCCTGCTTTCGGGTCCTCTACCTGTACTCGCATCTCATCGTCTTTCCGATTCATCCACCTACCGAGCTTGCTACTCAGTTTTGCATTCTCTTTCTCTACACGTCTCACTTTCTCATCACTCTCTGCTTGGGCACTCTTCATTCTTTCTAACTCCAGGTGGAACCCCTCACATGCCTTACCCGCTTGGTCACTGTATCGATGGATTATGCTTTGTACCTTCTCAATTTCATGCTCCATTCGTTCGACTCTCCTCATTAGGTCATCCTCGTCTCTTGAGAGCTCTTCTTCGATCGCAACTCCAAAGCAGTCGGCTACCATCAAGCCGGATCTCAAGTCCCAGACCACGTTTTCACTTTCGGGCCTCACAAGGTCTTTCCTCAAACTTTTGTTCGCTTTCAACTTCTTATTTCTATTCTCCACAACTTGCAGCTGCTCTACACACTTTGCGACGACCTCTCCTACCCTCGCTTGACTTTCCTCAAGCTTCTCTACCTTGGTTCTCTCGCTATCCCGCTCTACCTGAAGCAAATTGATCTGACATTCCAAGCTCTTTACGAGGTCCAACAAAACTTGATTCTAGGATTCTCTATCCGTATCTCCATTCACTCTTGCGGTCTCCGTTGAAGAAGCAACTCCACTCATGTCAACTTCCACATACAAAGAAGACAAACACCTATCCGATTCATTTGTTGCAATCTTTAGGTGAGTCACCTCTTTTGAGCCACACACGTGCTCGCATAGTCTCTTTTTCCCGCAGTCCTCACATGTGGGAACAAATCCCAATGGGGTGCATACACGAGGGCAATATTTGGCTATATGCCCAATCTGCTCGCAACACCAACATCTCACATAATTTGATATCGGGCCAAATCGCCACCCTCGGTTCACATGATGTCTCATGGTCGGACGAGAATCTATCCATCTCCTATTTTGTCCAAAATTCGGTTGCCTCATGTTGGCATTCTCCAAACCACATGCTGGCTTTTGTTGAGCCATTTCTTTAATGAAGGTCAAAGCAGATTTGGGATCGACTTGGCTGTGCCACACAATTGGGGCACCAAGCGAACTCGTAGCACTCTCGATGAGATGTGCTAAGCAAATTCCCGGCAAACACACCAAATGAACAGGCTCTAACGGCCACGGAAAAAGTGATTGTGAAAGCCTTTATTTTGTTCAAACCCCTCGCAATTGGTCTAATTGGATTACTTAGAGGCCACAATTATCTCGCAATGTATTCTTCCTATGTCTACGCACTAGCGCATATGTTCCCGGCAAACACACCAAAATGAATCTTGTCTTGAGCCCAAGGAAAAAGTGATCATACGAGGCTTTATTTTGTTCAAACCCCTCGGAATCGGTCCAATTGGATTACTTAGAGCTCGTAATTATCCCTCGAGGAATCCTTGCCATGACACTGATGGTCAACAATGTTGTGAACATAAAATTCCTACTTCATCACCATGGACAACATTGGTAATTAGCAGCTTATTCAATCACGAAAATCAAAGTGAATTTTGAGACCAGACAATCAATAAAGCCCAACATCTCACTTTCCTCTTAACCATAAGCAAGCATAATATTATCTCTCTAACCACGATTGTCTTTAGAAAATTTTACGGAACCATATGTTTTCAAGCTACAAGACAAATATAAGGAATTCATCCCTGCGTTCACCTAGCTTTCAAGAAATAAACGTGGAAGTTTCACTTTTCTATGAATGTCATTGAAACCCATAAATTCTTTCAAAGTATTCATGGATTCTTTAGTACTCAATCGAAATCTGCAGGAAAGCAAACAATGTTCTCTGTCTCTTCACCAAATTCCATTTACTCGCTCATGTCTCGTCTTGTACTCACACATTGAACAGAATATTTTAATGACTTCCGATAAAGCAAAAAGTTTTATTCCCATTCATAGAATAAGCTAGTCAAGGTTTAGTTATTCTCTCGCACATTGTGCAACACGAAAAAAATTTGTATTTGTTTCTGAATCATTAACGCATTTGTGGAACAAGCATATATATCACTACAGCATAAAACATTCCAGTAGTATTAATCCTTTACCTTCAAGGTTTGAGTGTGGAGGAACTTGCCCAAACCTTTAACACACGAGTCTCTTTCTGCTCTTGCTTAAGGCATCACATTACTTGCTCCATTCGAGACATTAAGCGAAAATGGAAATTCCATAGTGCATTAGAGAAAAATAACAAAAACAAAGGAAAAGTGTCTCGTATGCAAGATGTTAAGCAAGGTAGTTAGTATAAATACATGCAAGGAACATAATACTTCTAAAAATTGCAGCTCACATATGAAAGCTCCGCGCAAAGATGCTCCTGATTCAAGAGTTTAAACAACCATATAATAATTTTTTGCGCACAAAAGAACTTTCATGAGTTCTTCTTATAGGTATGAAAGAAATGGAAAATGTAACAAACGAAAAAACACCTTTCATGTATAGGTGAATGATGACTAAAGGAAATGGATTTGCCAAAATAGCAGAGAAACCTGGAAATCCTTATTGTTTGGCATCTTTTCTGTGAGTTTGCTTGGGCTGAAACTTTGCGATAAAGTTGATCCTCTTCCTTTCTTCAGGCATCAACAACCTCTCCTTGCTAACAGAATTCTTCAACATGAACCTTCACGTATCATGAGGCTTCATCTATGAGACCAGCTCGACATCTCTCTACCCCATCAGATCTCAGCCTTTAATGAAACAAGTGCGTTCCCCTGATTGAATCGACTTCTTGTACTGTATATGTTCACTTCACTTGCAGAAAACTGATTTGCGCGCAGTTTGTAGCTTGCAGCGACATATAGATAAGCATTTCTCCTGCTATTTGAGCCAATATATATTATCATTCCCATGAGAGAGATGCTTGCATGAAAGCTATGTTGCTTGCGAGCCTGTTCCGTGAACTACGACCTCTACTGCCCATTGTATCTTTATAGCACTCATGATCCGATTAATCCCATAACTCTACAAGAAGTCGCACTCTGTCCCCGTTTGTGCACTTGACGAACTGCCTTATATTCTTGACCTCAACGCTGCAGCCCATTGAACAGAAGGTGCTTTATTTCCTTCACACCCCCGATACCTTCCTCCTTCCCGGTGTGCCCAGGAGGGGTCGCCAAAAAATGCCCATAGCCCCCTGTAAACGAAGGAAAAGAAACGAGCAGAGCAGGAGCACGCCGACCCCCAGCCAAAAAAATCAGAGTCCCCCTTCTTCAACGCTTCTCGTTCCTGTATGACATGGTCCTCCTTGATTTCGAGTAAGAAACCCAAGAATAGCCTGCTCTAGTTTCTTCTTTTTATTTCTTTACTGGAAGATGTGCTTATCCATGCATCGGGAGGAGGAAAACGCCTGTTTGATAAAACCATGTAGCTCTTTCCAAACATGAACTAATCAAGATCAATGTTGGTACATATTATGTACTCTGCAGCTATCTGAGAGCGATTGCCACAAGTCTGCTTATATAATCATTTTCGACTCCCTGTCAAGACCACCATTCTGATTCTTTGCTAGCAACACATTTACCATACTTCCCAAGATGCGTATCCGAAACGCATACTTCACCTGCACGCAACCTTCGAGTAAACCTACCGTTGCACAGTGTACACTCCCAGATGTTTCAGCGAAACAAGACGCTCCTTGCATCGAATAATAAATGCTCTTCTTCCGGAAGAACCCCACACTGAGACAATTCCGAAGATCGAATCACATGCGGGTGTAACGAAAAAGAGTATTTCTGCTATGAGCGCACACTTTCTGACTATCAGACTAATGTGAAGATTCAAAAAAAACCCCTTCAGCATTTTTGAAGCGACTTCCACAATACCCACCAGAGTGTGACCAATGCTAAAGATGCAGGATATGCTGTACTACAAAAGCGACATTGATAACTGAAAACACGAGCGCACGCAATCCGAAGAGAGAGAGAGACAGAGAGAGAGTCTCCCTCGTACACACCCCCTTTTATCCCGTTTGTCAAACACCCCTCGAGCATTATCCACATGGCCACAATTACCATATAGATTAATTAGGTTATTTCCCAAAAGCTTGTCTAGTGCTATATCATCACTAACCATTGAACTGTGGATCATCAGACCCTCTGGAATAGCCAGCAAGTTGGCACAAGGATTCAAGACATTGATAAAGCTCTGCTTGTTCCAAGTATCCCACTTGTAGAAGATTGATAATGCATCTTCCAAACTGCATAGTTTACCATACATGTGAATTAGAGAGTTTGCTACATCAATGTTTGAGTCTAGATCCTCAATTGTAGCATAAATGTGAAGCAAGTGAGCCTCACTGAAAACTTCAGATTCAGATACGGCATCAATCATGATCCCAAAAGATAGCTTGTCTGGAACAACACCCTTTTGCTGCATCTCCTTGAAAAGTGAGCTGCAGGATGTGTACCAATTATTCTGTTTGCAAATTGACATGACAATAGTCCAAGTCACCACATTTTTTCCTTCAAGTCCCCTGAATATCTTCATTGCATCATCAACACTGCCACACTTGCCATACATAGAGATAAGTGCATTTGCAACCAATACATCATTTCCAAGCAGAAGTTTTGTAGACATGAGTGCAATCTCTTTTCATCCAATTGATTAACTCTTCAAGTACCTACAATCAAACAAATTTCCCTGCCAAATAAAACCACATTAGTGCATAAAAATCAACCATTTTGTGGGCTAACAAGGACCGATCGAATATGCTTTCACCATAGCTTTAAACCATTGAAATGTGGTGCATTAAGAACAGGAAAAAAAAGAAAACATCGCTCAAATTTCCCAAATAAGGCAGGAGGAAATCATCTAAAAAAACTAAATCGTGGAACCAGGTATCGAGAAGGAAAAGCTATGATTGCACAAATACATTTGAGCAACAAATCACCTCCCTCGACTGATAACTAAGCCTATAGCAATCCCAAATAGCAACAGTGCACTCCGACAAATTCCTCTGCATATTTACTTCCAGGTCGAGAAAGGAATTCATGTGAAAGGATCCTACACTAAGCACGTGATCCAATCACAGTATTGTCAAGTAGCGGACGCGAGTAGAATGATTGCATAACGCCCTTCAATGAAATCTCTGAACATCACACAACTTTGTAAGATCAGGAATCCCTTGAGATTTAACCAATGAATACTGTGGCTTGGCTTGAATTTAAGCAATCAGTAACTTCCTTTTGTATAACAGAGTTCTTCCATTGCATTAACGACAACGTCCTGCTATGGTCGGTAACTTAGCAGAAAAGCCATCCATAACATCCTCCAGTAACAACAACGTTCTTTTGCTCTCTCTGTGGAATTTATTAAAATCAAAACCCTTTCTGAACTCGTGAATAGCTCTGAACTCGTTTATTAAAATCATTTATCATTAGAACGGATTCAGTTCTAACAAGTATTTTGCCTTTATAATTAAATATACATCGCTTTCTGAGGCCATATTCCTATCAAATTTTTCATTGACTATTTCTGAGATTCTGGCTTCCAAAGCAATCAATAGACTTCCCTTTTTCTTTCGAACTTCATCAACTCGAAGAAAGAAAAAATATCGGAAAATTAACATTCCAAATTGCAATTGCTTTCTCTAACGAAAAATTTAGCAGAACAGCTTAATGGAAGCGCTTCACATCCAAGACTTACGACATCCATTCTTCCTTGAGCATTGGGAGCAGCAACCCCCAAAAACTTGTTTTGTGTATAAATCTTTATAGAAAAGAGAAATGCGCGGAAGCTGTATTACCTTCGGATACACTAGCTCGTCTAAATATCATCGTCCAGTTCTATTGAAAGTGGAGATGTTCGTCAGCAGCAATTCTCTATCATGACATGTATTTGACTTCCAACGCAACAACAATTGGTAGCGCAAGCGCCATTTATGTTATGTCACATACTTTCACTTTAGGTGTCACTTCCAGTTTTCAGCTCAATCCTCTTGCTACATGCGCCATTCTTCTATAATCTCTTCCAGCTTCTCTCCGAGGAAACAGAAAAAACACTATCCTGAAAACGCTGCGATTTCCTCCTCCATTCTTTCTCTGTTGCTAGTCAAAGAACCTTTAACGCCTCCCTCTCAGTAGAGTAGCTCCAGGAGCACGAGCTTTTTTCCCTTTCAAAGCTTCAACACGACACCTTCTCTCCTGTCGATCTCCTCTCTCCCTCACAATGCGTGCACAAAAACAAAAAAACAACCCGAGAACTGCTACTCCAGTCGAAGAGAGAGAGATGTGAGATTTGAGGCCCCCCAGAAAGTGAGAGAGAGAGCCCCTTTTGTTGTCGTGCATACACAAAAAACAAGGAGAAACCCGTTTTTGTCCCCACCCTACGGGTACAAACAGCCCCCTTGCTCCATCCCTTTTTCTGTTGTTATATTTGTTTTCTCTGAACCATGCCCTTTTCTGTTTCTCCCGTCAAAGCCGTTGCAACCACCAATGCAAAAAACAAAGAAAAGTCATGGGGGCAAAGGTCCCACCAACTTTTCCAGTACCAAATCTCTGAACACTGAAGAGGACAACTAAGATGATGGAGGCAATCACCACCAGCCAATCATTGCTGATATGGTTCTTGTTTTAATCAAGACCATCACAGAAAAAAGCATTGAAATTGCAGGATTCAATATGCCATCTCCTATGAGCATGTAGGTGCCAAGAAGCGCTAACAATAGAAGAAATTTTGGCCCATAGTAGCTCTCTTCTAGCAACCTTTTAATCCAGTTTGCTACGGGTTTCACATCAGTATGGTATCTACAATATGTGCTTAGCTCATGGTCTGTTGGGTGCTCCTTAGGAATAGTTTTCATCTTTATGTGGCGGCATATCAATGAGTATAGAGCAAAAGAGCCTCCCTCTCCACTCCTCATTTGCTCGCATGACAATGAACGTATACTTGAGCAGGGGCAGCAAGAATAGCGCGTAAGTAATGAGAGCAAGAGCTCTCATAATGTCTTCTCTATCTGCAAATCCTTCTGGAAAAATACTTTTATACGCATACAAGGGAGAAGTTCCAAGGTCTCCCTAAACAACCCCCGGACTTTGGAATGCATATCGAATAGTAGCAAGTGTTGGTACGAACTTTTTTGTCGCAGCTGGAAGTCCTTTGACATGCCATGCTGCCATTTTGACGGACCGGGAGTTCCACAATACAGAAGAGTCGAGCCTCTTTATGTGCTGCGAAAAGGCCTTCTTCATAAACGTGGAAGAGCAAATCCATGTCTCGATGGCAACAATGCACCCTAGATAATTCCCACCAATCACCTAATCACCCTTGAAGTACCTGAAATCAATTATATTCTTCTGCCAAACAGAAACATATTAGTGCATCAAAACCAGCCAATTCCCGGGCTAACATACTTCCCTCTTCTTATTTGCGAAGTCGTCCTCGACGAGCCACTCTTGCTGCAATATAAACCGAACAACCATGAACATGTCAATTTACAATTGGTTCGCATACCTTTTCATCGAGCCATCATTCCAAGAGGACCTGCACTCATTGAAGCTATTAGTGCTAAAAAAATCACTCATGAATACATACAAATCATTCACTTCCAAAATGATCCAATAACATGCACATATATGCAACTCCGTTTCCAACATGCATCAAATTGCTCATGCATTCCATTATCAAAATGGTCTCAACCAAAATAACACATTCATACCTTTCCATGTTTTTCACATGCAACTATCATTGCGAAAAAAACAGAAACGGAAAGACCGAAATAAACAACAACGACTGAAATGAATTCAACAGGAAATGCAACACACCCAAAATGCATACCCCATTATTGACCTACTATTCGCTATGTATAGTTATTCCATGACTAGACATTCCCGAAGAATCCCCATCGTCGTCCTAAAAAAGCCATCTAGACTCGAGTACAAGTCAAGATCTACATAAAAACCTTGGAGTGTCCCACACACTGGAAAACCCTCGGATAAAGCACACAAGCTATAAAGCAAACCCGTTGCATTACCTCACTAAAGCCTCATCCATAAGTACATATAGAGTCTCCGTGCCTTCAAGAATGTTGATTCGAAGTGAGCTGATCTATCATAAGCCATCACATACCAATCACACAAGCAAATAACGTTCCCTTCCAGGCGATCATCGCCCTCTCCTCTCTCTCTCTCTCTCCCCCTCAGGAGTGGGGAATAAGTCCATATGAAAAAAAAAAAAAAATTTATTTATTTTCACACGTTGGCCTACATTGACACTGGATGCGATTCGTGGACCTGACCACCCGATCAGGTTGATTCCACCCATCTACCAATGCAATGAAGCGCACAACACACAAACACACAAGAATGACACATAACATATATCAGCTAGCCCATAACGAAGCTGGATGCGGCTCATGGTCGTGACTACCCAGCCACGATGGCTCCACCTACCTACCAACCCGTTATGGTGCGTAGCTAAGACAAAAACATATACCTCCCAAGCCTATGGCGAAACTAGCTGCGGCTCGTGGTCCTAACCACCCGGCTAGGATAAATCCACCCACCTACTAGCCCACCATAGCGCATTGGCACGATCACAACAACACAATATTTTTTCTTTCTTTTCTTTCTCTTTGTTTTTTCATAGTTAATTAGTTCACCCAAGTCCTGAGAATTAGGGAGAGGAAGAAAGGGACTTTCCCACTTTTCCCACACATGCATGCAACCATATACACTCTAGCCTTTGACAGATCAACCACCTCTTTACTCCATTCTCTCAATTACAGACACTACATATGTATTCATCGAGTTGACTTTTCACTTGGTAACTACAGCCGGCGTATACCTATCCTTAGGTGTCCTAGAATGTGAGTCTCCGGGATGTCTCATGTAGCCTCACATCGTACTCGCATCCCGACAACTTCCCTAGGGCAAGTCAGGCTCAACTTCAGGAGCTCCGTCATCAGTTCCTATCGTTAACACATCTGCCCAAGCCCAAGTGATATCGTTTTCCTCGTTAGGCATTTCCCTAGAAGGATCGAAATAGTAATATCGATCTCTCGCCCATCCTACATGTCGAGCCAGGTATTCCTCAAAACATTCAATGTAAAATGCAACACCCAAACCCTGGTTTATAAAGCATACAAGCCAATGCGCTTCCTCTACATCATATTCCGTCTCAAAGTCGTCGACATCTATGTCCATGCGGGCGAATGTTTGGTCCGAGAAATATATCCTTAGCTCGTACAAATAGAGTTGCGTTATTTGGTCTGCCATTTTGTTACTTAGCTCCTAACAGTCTCTACATAACACAAAAAAATATTAGAAGTCCAAAATTCTTGAGCTAGCAAGGAAGAATATTTATGACACACAAAAATCATAACTAACATATGCGCATATAATATATATATATAACTATATATGTATGTACAAGGATTCTACTATGTCCTTCCGTTGGATGTTATCTGGCTTCTCTCGTCCTAATATCACTTGAAATATGGTTTAACTCTAAGCGCGTTAACCTTCATGGGAGCACATTCTTCTCCTAAATCTTGAATTTGCATGGAACCATTGGAATTGAGTTCCACCACCTTAAACGGTCCTGCCCATCTTGTCTGTAACTTCCCTGGGAATTTATAATATTTACTATCATAAACCAGCACCAAATCCCCTTCTTGAATCACATAGGTCTTGAGATTCTTGTCATGCCTCTCCTTACGTCTTTTCTGAATAGCTTCCAGACTTTGCTGTGCAATGAGCCTCTTTTCTTCTAGCTTGACCAGTTGTATGTACCTTTCCTTCAATGACTCTTCCTCTCCCATCCTGGCCTCAATGGCCACTCTTAATGTGGGAACTTCTTTTTCGATGGGAAAGATGGCTTCCTCGCCATATACTAGGGAGAACGGAGTGCTCTTAGTCGTCACTCGGTAGGATGTTCGATATGCCCACAAGGCTTCCAAAAGTCTCTCATCCCAGTCTCTCCTATGCACAGCTACTGTCTTTGTTAGAATCTGTTCAAGAACTTTGTTGGTGACCTCCACTTGTCCATTTGCCCTCGGATAATATGGAGTGCTTTTTCTATGTTTGATCTTATATAATTCACTCTTCGATCAATTCGTTGACAAAATGTGTTCCTCTATCACTCACTATCTCCAACGGGCATCCGAATCGAGTGATAATTTGTTCATACAAAAATTTAGCTACATCAACAACTCGGTCAGTCTTCAGAGCTTTGGCTTCTACCCACTTGGTAACATAGTCAGTGCAGACCAGAATATACCTATTGGATCTACGTCTTGAGGGAGGATCAATAGGCCCCACAAAATCAATTCCCCATTTTTCGAAAGGCTTAAGAGCAAGCACTGGCGTAAGAGGAGCTGCATGCGCTAATGTTGGTTTGCCCATTCGTTGGCATCTGTCACATTTCTTACAGTATGTGTGCGAGTCTTTGAACAGCGTTGGCCACCAATACCCAGCCAATAAAATCTTCCTTTCCGTAAATTCACCAGCAAAATGCCCACCGCAGGGTTCGTCATGCAATGCCCTCAAAACTAGGGCTGCTTCTTCTTCCTCGAGACACCTCCGATAAATGCTTTCATGTACAAAATATCGATTTGATAGAGTTGCCCCCCAATGATGCTATGGTGCTTCGCCAATGCTAACAGTTTTTGCTTCTCTCTCTTGCTTGCTCATTTAGTGGTGCATAAGAAGTTCACCAAGTCGGCATACCAAGGTATTTTAGCATCAACCTGGAATAGATGCCCATCAGGAGCATCGTCGGGCACACCAGAGATTGGCTCCTCATTAACAATTTGAGATAAATGGTCGGCCAATATATGCGCTTTGCCTAGTCTGGTTACCACTGTGAACTGAAATTCTTGGAGAAGTAGCATCCACCTCATCAATCGCCCTGATAACTCTGGTTTATTAATGATATACTTAAGGGCTTCATGATCCACATAAAACGTGAAAATTTTTCCCATCAAGTAATGCCGATACTTGTTTACCGCAAAGATCATCGATAGGCATTCCTTCTCCGTAGTCGTGTAGTTCCTCTCAGTGCTATTCAAATTGCGACTTGCATAATAAATAGGGTGGTCCAACTTCTTTTCATCGGCTTGGCATAGTACTGCTCCAACCGCAGTATGAGAAGCGTCGGTATGCACATGAAATTCTTTCGTCCAATCAGGTGCTACTAAAATTGGCGCATTTATCAATTTATTTTTGATCAATTCGAATGCAACTTGACACTCTGCAGTCCATTGGTATTGTTGGTCTTTCCTCAAAAGATTCGTCAGTGGTGCCGCTATGGATGCAAAATCTAATATAAATCGTCGATAATAATTAGCATGCCCCAAGAATCCTCTGAGTTGCCGCAAGTTTTGCGAAGGTGGAAGTTGTGCAATCTTTTCCACCTTATCCTCGTCAACCGCAATCCCTTTTTCGGAAATAACATGTCCCAAAAGCAATCCTCTTCGTACTCCAAATGTACACTTTTCAGGATTTAATGGGATGCCTTTTTCAATGCTTCTTCTTAAAATCGCTTCGATCCTCTCCATCATGTTTTCATCGTCGCCTCTGATCGCAAAGTCATCGAGAAATATCTCCATCCAATCCTGCAAATAGTCTTGATATGTAGCTATCATTGCTCTCTGGAATGTGGCCGGCGCATTGCATAATCCAAATGGCATCACACAGTATGCGTGTTGGAGAAACAATCACTAATTAGACATATATTTGAAGGTCAAATCTTAGAAAGAAAACCCCATGCCTATGTGAAGGGACAAATTCACAAGTGTACCATACTTGTAAAGTTAGTTCACTTTAGTTCTAGAAGTTTTTTAGAAATCACGGGAATGAGAAAGTCTATATAAGTTAGTTAGTATTAACTGACGCGGAGAGAAGAAGAAGGAGGAAGACAATGAGAAAGTGAGAAGAACTCATTTTTGTATGACTGAGTATAGTCGGGCTTCTCTGAGTGAGAAAGCATCTGTAAAACTTCTGAGTTTTTTATAGTTATGAGAAGAACTGAGTAAAGTTCTGTGTATGAGCCTCTCTCCATTATCTCCATGATTACCTACTGTGTGATGAGTTACAAAGATCAAGTTTTCCAAGCAACTCGATGCCTGGCATCGAATCTCTGTTGATAAGTCATATTTTCTTTTATATTTTTCATTCAGTACTGAAGTGTTTGAAAAACATGATGTTGTTGGAGCAACTCGATGCCTGTCATCGAATTCCAGTTGATAAGTCATATTCTAAGTGTGCATGAAATCACCTATAGTTTTGGTGTCCAAAAGATCAAGACTTTATGTGGGAAGTCGATGCCCGACATCGAATCCCTGCTGAAAAGTGGCCAAAAACATCCCAAGTCGATGCCCGGCATCGAATTCTCGTTGCAAGTCGATGCTAAGCATCGAATTCTAATTTTAAACAGGCGCTCTTACTAAAACAGGTAAAATTTCCAGTTTTGGAAGGTCATACAGGGTCATCTTGTGAGAGCCATAACTTGAGTTCTAGAGATCCGTTTGATGCATATGATAGCTTGTTGGAAAGCTCTACTCTTCTAGTTTGAGCTTATAAAGTTTCATGGAGAAATAATACTTGAGCTAGGAGAAATTAGCAAAATACTGAAGGTATGTCATTTCGGTGACTATGAATTTCTGTAGAAGCAAAGTTCTCACTTTAGGCTATCATTTCTCAAAGTTTGGAGTGGCAATGAGTTAATGGTGACCATAGAGGTGTTCTAGTGTCACATTAATTCATTTCTTGTGGTGTTTCATACATCAACAAGTGGTATCAGAGCAGAAAGATTCTCGAGAGAAGAAGACGACAAAGGTACGAGAAGTTTTGTAAAGTTTTCCATTAAAGTTTGAAAGGTGAAGCATTTGAAGACACAGGGCATCAAAAGGTTACTTCAAAAGTATCCTCATACACAAAGAACTTCAAAAGGTATTATCCTTTATCCTTTAAGCTCACAGGTTGCAGCAGAAGGAAAGAACTATGGCAGATCATATCTCCATTGACAAACTGGACAGAGATAATTACCCCGCATGGGTAATGAGAATGGAAGCCTTACTTATGAGTAAGGATCTCATGATATATGTTACAGGTGAAGGAGAGAAGCCAGTATTCGAAGATGAAAGCCGACCAAAGAAAGAAGAACTAGATGCTTTAAAGCATTGGCAGAAGAAGGATGCAAGTGCAAAAGCATACATCTACAATACAATCTCTGATCATTTGCTACCACACATCAGAGGATTGGAATCATCTGAAGATATATGGAATGCATTGGAATATCATTTCCAAAGCACTACTAAAGCACGGAAAGCAAGTCTATGGTCAGAGTTTACAACATTCAAGAAGAAGCCAAGTCAAACCATTAGTGATTATGTCACTAAGATGAATGATCTAGCAGATAGTCTTGGATCCATAGATGAAGATGTTGAAGATCACAGATTGATTGCTCAACTACTTGCAGGTTTGAGAGGGGATGAAAGGTGGAAACCTTTTGTCTTATCAACAGAACTTTCATTAAATCATTATGTTCCAGATTTGAACCAGTTGCTTGGTTTGATGCTCACATATGAGCAAGACTTGAAGGGAGATGGAGATAAAGGACAAAGTTCTGCAATGTACATGAAGAACAAGAAGAAAGGAGATAAAGGTAAAGCAAAGGATGAAGAGGAGTCTAGTTCTCAAGCTTATTATGCAAGAGGTAAAAGCACTGGTAGAGGAAGAGCAAGAGGCTTTGGAAGAGGAAGACGTAATCAAAATAACAACAAAAAGGCTTGCTGGATCTGTGGATTGAGTAATCATTTGGCTCATGACTGTTGGCACAACCAACAAGGATCAAACCAGAATCAAAACAACAATAGCAGAGGTCGAGGTGGAAGATATCAAAGTAATTTTCAAAGAGGTAGACAAAGTCAAAGAGGAGGCTATGGTAGAGGTGGAGGAAGAAGTTGGGGACAGAATCAATCCTACAACACCACCTACTATAACTATGCAAATGACACACAGAATGAAAGTCATACATCATTGATGATGAACTCAATCAACACATCAGATAAAGAAGATCTAAAGGTATTCTACGTTGACTCTGGATGTTCTAATCATTTGTCAGGAAACATAGAATTGATGTCAGAATTGGAAAAAGGCATTTCTAGCCACACAGTTCAAACTGGTGATAATACAAGACATAGTGTACATTCAATTGGAAAAGTGAAATGCAAGAGTGGAGTAGATTTGCTAACCAATGTTTTGTATGTTCCTACAATACCTAAAAACTTGATTAGTGTGGGACAGATAGTTGAAAAAGGTTTTCAAGTCAGGTTTACAAATGAAGGAGTATTTGTGGAAGATCCAGAGAATGGATATAATCAGATTGTCTCTGGTAAGAAAGAAGGTAGACTCTTTACTTTAAGAGTGCAAGGGAACATTGGTCAAGCTTTGCTCACACATGGTGAAGGAGTGATTACAGAACTTGATCTTTGGCATAAGAGATTAGGTCATTTCAATGAAAGAGGAATTAAAGCTATGGTTGCTAATCAGTCTGTACTAGGATTACCAAATGTGCAAAGTCAACATATGGTTTATAAATGTGAAGCATGTCAAATGGGTAAAGCACACAGGTTACCATTTCAAAAGAAAGGATTCAAACATGATGGATTACTAGAGCTTATTCATACAGATGTATGGGGACCAACAAAAGAAGGATCTATCAGTGGCTCAAGGTATTATGTTCTTTTCATTGATGATGCTACAAGATGGATAACATTATATGTTTTGAAGGAAAGATCAGAACTGTTTGGAGCTTTCAAGCATTTTCATGCATATGCAGAGAGAGTCACAGGTCAAAAGCTTAAAAGACTGAGGTCTGATGGAGGGGGAGAATATTTCTCCCAAGAGTTCAATGATTATCTTTGGAATGCAGGTATTAAGAGAGAAATAACTTGCAGGTATACACCACAACAAAATGGTGTAGCAGAAAGAAGGAACAGGACTTTGGTTGAGTTTGCTAGAGCTATGTTGAAGGAGAAGAATTGTCCAAATTATCTTTGGGCTGAAGCTGTAAATATAGCTACATATCTTGTGAATAGATTACCATGTGCAGCTCTCAATGGTATGACTCCATATGAAGCTTGGTGGGGTAAGAAACCAACACTAGATCATTGTAGAGTGTTTGGATCAATTGCATATGCTTATGTGCCATCACAGCTTAGGCATAAACTTGAACCAAAGGCAGAAAAATATGTGTTCATTGGTTATGATGAAAAGCAGATGGGTTACAGGTTGTGGAATCCTTTAACCAAACAATTTCTTGTTTCTAGAGATGTTACATTTGATGAACAGAAAAGTTGGTATGCAGATCAAAGTAATACAGCTGAGGAATTTGAAGAAGAGGTAAGATGTGAGAAAGGAAAATCCATTGTGCAGGTGAATAGAGATGAAGACTATATGCAAGCAAGTACATCCAGAAGTGGATTAACAAGAAGGAATGAAGAAGCTCCTATATTTGATGAAGAGGTGTATCCAGAAACTTATGAAGAATGTGAACCAAGAAGGTCAAGCAGGACTAGAAGACAACCAGAAAGGTATTCTTATGATACTTCTTACATAACTCAGAAGAACTATGCATATATGGTCAAAGATGATGAAGAACCTCAGAACTATGATGAAGCTAAAGGTAAGAAGCAATGGGAAGAAGCAATGAAGGAATAATTCAATGCACTAGAGGAGAACAAGACATGGGAACTTGTTCCTAAACCAAATGGTAAGAAAGTTATTGGAAATAAATGGGTTTATAAAGTGAAGAAGCTTGCAGATGGAAGTATAGCCAGATACAAAGCTAGACTGGTGGTGAAAGGCTATGCCCAGACCTATGGCATAGATTATGATGAGACATTCAGTCCTGTAGCCAAGATGTCAACTATAAGGACAATCATTGCTATTGCAGCTTCAAAAGGATGGACTCTAAGTCAATTGGATATAAAGAATGCATTCTTGAATGGATACATATCAGATGAGGTATACATGGAACAACCTCAAGGATTTATAGATTCCAGGTATCCAAATTTTGTTTGCAGGTTGAGAAGAGCATTGTATGGATTGAAGCAAGCTCCAAGAGCTTGGAACTATAGACTGGTGAAGTATCTCAATGATCTTGGATATCAAAGTTCAAAAGCAGATTCAAGTCTACTTATCAAAAGAACAGAGGAAGGTACAATCTACATTTGTATTTATGTAGATGACATTATAATCACAGGTACTTCAGATGAAGGAATCAAAGAGGTAAAGAGATTACTTGAAAAAGAATTCAAGATCAGTGATCTAGGAAAGTTATCATACTTTCTTGGAATGGAAGTCACTTATACAGATCATGGCATATATGTGTCATAAGAAAGGTATCTTCTGAACTTGTTGAAGAAGTTTGATATGGAAAATTGCAAAGAAGCTTCAACTCCACTTGAAGTTAATCACAAGCTTAGTAAATATGATGGTGCAGAATACAAAGATATGAGGAAGTATCAATCTCTTGTGGGTAGTTTGATTTATGCTACACTAACAAGACCTGATCTTAGTTATGCAGTGGGAGTTTTGTCACAATTCATGCATTGTCCAAAGGACCCACATTGGATTGCAGGTCAAAGAGTTCTCAGATATATCAAAGGAACTATAAAGGAAGGATTATATTATCCTTTTACATCAGATTTGAAGTTAAGAGCCTACAGTGACTCAGACTGGGCAGGTAACCAAGATGACAGAAGATCAACTCATGGTTACATGATATACATTGGTGATAAGCTTGTAAGTTGGTGTTCAAAGAAACAACATACAGTAGCATTATCATCAACTGAAGCAGAGTACAAAGGACTTGTGGAAGCAGCTAAGGAAGTCATATGGATGCAGACATTGCTCAAGAGCTTAGGCATTGATCAAGGTACACCTACAATACATGGAGATAATATGAGTTCACTTTATCTTGCAGCAAATCCAGTATTTCATGCAAGGACAAAGCACATAGAGATACAATATCATTTTCTCAGAGAAAAGGTAATGGAGAAGGAGATTGAAGTGGAGTACATTTCTACTAAAGATCAGTTAGCAGACATAATGACAAAGAGCTTGGATGGTGTGAAGACCAGCAGATTCAAAAGCATGGCAGGAGTAAAAGAAAAGAAGATGATATGAAGAAAAAGGGAATGTCAATTAGTGATTGAGGGGGAGCTGTTGGAGAAACAATCACTAATTAGACATATATTTGAAGGTCAAATCTTAGAAAGAAAACCCCATGCCTATGTGAAGGGACAAATTCACAAGTGTACCATACTTGTAAAGTTAGTTCACTTTAGTTCTAGAAGTTTTTTAGAAATCACGGGAATGAGAAAGTCTATATAAGTTAGTTAGTATTAACTGACGCGGAGAGAAGAAGAAGGAGGAAGACAATGAGAAAGTGAGAAGAACTCATTTTTGTATGACTGAGTATAGTCGGGCTTCTCTGAGTGAGAAAGCATCTGTAAAACTTCTGAGTTTTTTATAGTTATGAGAAGAACTGAGTAAAGTTCTGTGTATGAGCCTCTCTCCATTATCTCCATGATTACCTACTGTGTGATGAGTTACAAAGATCAAGTTTTCCAAGCAACTCGATGCCTGGCATCGAATCTCTGTTGATAAGTCATATTTTCTTTTATATTTTTCATTCAGTACTGAAGTGTTTGAAAAACATGATGTTGTTGGAGCAACTCGATGCCTGGCATCGAATTCCAGTTGATAAGTCATATTCTAAGTGTGCATGAAATCACCTATAGTTTTGGTGTCCAAAAGATCAAGACTTTATGCGGGAAGTCGATGCCCGACATCGAATCCCTGCTGGAAAGTGGCCAAAAACATCCCAAGTCGATGCCCGGCATCGAATTCTCGTTGCAAGTTGATGCTAAGCATCGAATTCTAATTTTAAACAGGCGCTCTTACTAAAACAGGTAAAATTTCCAGTTTTGGAAGGTCATACAGGGTCATCTTGTGAGAGCCATAACTTGAGTTCTAGAGATCCGTTTGATGCATATGATAGCTTGTTGGAAAGCTCTACTCTTCTAGTTTGAGCCTATAAAGTTTCATGGAGAAATAATACTTGAGCTAAGAGAAATTAGCAAAATACGGAAGGTATTTCATTTCGGTGACTAGGAGTTTCTATAGAAGCAAAGTTCTCACTTTAGGCTATCATTTCTCAAAGTTTGGAGTGGCAATGAGTTAATGGTGACCATAGAGGTGTTCTAGTGTCACATTAATTCATTTCTTGTGGTGTTTCATACATCAACAATGCGTATGTACCCCATTCTGTCGTGAAAGTAGTTTTTGATTGATCCTCTTCATGGATTTGGATCTGGTTGTATGCACTGAAACCATCCAAAAATGAGTACAATTTATGGCCAGCCACTCTGTCCAAGATTTGATCAGTAAAGGGCAAGGGGAAATGATCCTTCTTCGTGCGCTCGTTCAACTTTCGATAATCTATGCAAATACGGATTTTCTTATTTTTCTTTGGAACCACTACAATTGGTGATACCCATTCGCTGGATGCGATGGGATATATGAATCCTGCTTCCAATAATTTAGTCAATTCCAACTTGATCAATTCCGAGTAGACTGGATTTGTCTGCCTAAGTCGCTGACATATTGGTCGTGTGCCTTCTTCCCAGTCTATATAATGTTGGCAGATTCGGGGATCAATTCCTCTCAAATCACTGTATGACCATGCAAAGGCCTTGCCGAAATTTTTGAGTGTCATTTTAATACAATCTCGTACTCCATCTGGTAGCTCTGACCCCACGCTCAAGAACTTTTCTGGAAAAACTTCCCATTTTTCCAACTGAGCTTCTCGCGAATATTCCTTATTCCTTGATGACACTGTGATTGGAATGTGCTCTCCGATCACGTGTGCATGGTTGGCCAGTAAATCATTGTTTTGTTCTCTTTCGATTGAACCTAATTTCTTTAGTTCAGCCTTTGCAATGGCTTCTGACACTTTAGTTTTACTTTTTGCTTCCTTGTCCGATTGTCGAATTCTCCTTAGAAGCTCTGCTTCTAGCATTCTAACCTTTTCTCTCAACTGTTGCACTTCCATTGCCGGAGCTAACTCCAGCTTCAACTCATCTTTTGAAGTTCCCTTCTCCAGGGGTTGGGTAGCTTTATTTTCCTTTGCGTCTATACTCAACATGTAGCAATCAAATTCACTTGTATGTATCAACCATCCTAGCAACTCCTGATCGGAATCGTCGTTATAGAGCAATGGATTTTGATACTCTCCCATCTTCGTGTCTTGATTCTTAAAGAGCTGCAAGTTGAACCCGTCTTGAAGCAGATTCTTGTAGGTGTCCGTGTTCAAGGAAAACCTAGCTCGTGCAATCTCGTGCCTTGCTTTCTCCTTTTCTTTCTTTTCCATCTCATTGACTATTATTGTTTTCTTCTTGTTGCTCGAGGGTGGGGATACTTGCAATTGAATCCGATCAGACTTTGGCCCTATTGAAATAAAACCTGTGCGCCAGTCATGCACACATTCGGCTTGCACCAGCCATGGCCGCCCAAGTAGGATCGAGAAGGTAGCCTCTGAGGTCCTTGGTCTTACTATCAGATAATCAACTTTAAACTCTAGACCGCCCACAACTGTGCTTACATTCTTCAAAAGACCCGCAGGCTTCACTTGTGTTTGATCTGCCATTCTCAAGGACATCGGCGTTTCTTCCATGTGGTTGAGGCCCAAAGCTTTCATCATGAACTCAGTCATAAGGTTGACTGCGGCTCCACTATCTAACTGAGCACCGAGGACTGCATATCCTTTAATCTCGACCGTCACAGCTGGAGCATTCGAATCGATTTGTGTCGTAATACTTTGAATGATTCCTTGGACATCTTTATCTTGTCTCTTTTTCTCTCGAGCTTTCCTCGGCTTCTTAATATATTCGTTGTAGAATTGTTTCCTATAGGCAGGTGAACACTTCAGCAATGTGCCAATGTCCAGCGTGACTTCCGTGTCAGCGAGCATCTTTACAATATCCACTTCTTCCAAACTTTGTCTTTCCTTCTTACATTTCGGAGCCCTTAATCTTTCGGGGAATGGTGCTATGCCTGGCACAAACTCCTTGGTCACTGGTGGAAGAATCTCTATCTCTTCCCCATCCTCAAACTCTTGCTGCTCATCAAATCCTCCAACTTGGTTTCCTACCTCTCCATGCTTAGTTATCTTCTCTGATCTCGCTTCTTCGCTTCCGCCTTCTCGATGTTTCTTTGAATACTCTTGGGTCCTTGTGAGTACTGCCACAGTTGGCTCTTTATGGGGTTTCTTGGCCTCGTAAGCATCCACAAAGTGCATTGACGAGCTAGAGCCTTGTTGAGGGTTCGGTGTCTTGAACACTACTCCGATCGTAGGAACGTGCTCTTGAGCTCTCGATGTGGAATGCATCTGAGTATCAACATAATTCGAGGACCCTACTAGTCCTTTTTCCTTGCCGGCGGCAGCTCTTCGTTTTGGACAATCCTCATCAAAGTGGCCCTCTCCACTACAGTACCTACATAGTGGGGTATAATCAATTGGTTTCTTTTCGTTTGGACATCTAGATTGAGTATGGCCAAAGCCATGGCATCTCCAGCACTGGATTGGACCATCTCTTCTTTGATCACGTGCGGCTCCTCTTGGATAGTCTCCTCCTTGACCCTGAGCACCATATCCATAAGTCGGTCTGTTTTCTCAACGAGATATAGGTGGGACACTTTGAGCGGGCAATCCCGTGTAAGGTCTTTCTCTTGTATCTCCTGATTTCATGGTCCTCTCTTCATAGGCTCTCTTGTTGTAACATCCGTCCTCCGTGTGATTTGTTCTTCCACAAAAAGTACAACGCATCCTAGGTGGTGATCTATCTGTGAATACTCTCGAGACTGTAGGGCATTCTGAAGCCAAATGGCCGTAACCATGACACTTTCCGCACCATGTGTTCGATCTAAACACTTGATTCGGGTTTGTAGTTACCTCTGGTTTTACTGTGTATGTTTCTTGGGTTATTGTGGCAGCTTTTATAGCTTGCGTGACCAACTCTAATATTCGTTCTTCAGTTAGCACAGGCTTTACCTCGCCTAGCGTGCTAGTAGCAGCTACAAAAGCTGGAGTCGTCAATGCAGGACTTCCTTGACCCGGATCTTTCATTGGTATGCTCCCCAGGCCTCCCATTGGCTCGTATAAGAGTTCCATCTTCCTTTGTTGGCATAATTGGACTTCCTCCCAAAGCCTCGCTTGTTCCTTAGCATCCATTAAAGTTGCAGGTCTTGTCAGGCTGATATGCTGCTGTGCCGGAGGATCTCTCAATCCCGCGATGAATCTTCTTTTCAATGTCTCATCGTTCGGGGTATTCGCGCCCATCTTTCTTACTAACGTTTCCATTCTCTGAATGTAGTTATCGATGCTCTCATTGACTCCTTGTCGCAAGTAATCCATCTGTTGGGCCAATCTATCTTGGAAGCCTTGTCGTTGAAACTTTGCCAAGAAGGCTTCCTTGAGCATCTGATACGTTCCACGCTCTTGTGGTGTCAAATTTCCATACCAATTGGCTGCCTCATCACGAAGAATAGCCGGAAAAATCCTCAACCTTTGACCCTGGTCAACTACCTCATTGGCCTCACAAGTAACCTCAAATAGTTGTATAAAACTATCCGGATCCTCGTCCCAAGCACCTGAGAACTTGGTGAAGTCCCCCAAGTGAACCGAAATCCGCTGAGCCATTTCGAACAGAGGTGTGATGTCAATATCACTTCGATCCTAGAAATTTAGCACACGCGGCCTCAGGATCCCTCCTTCAAACTTTCGCACTTGATTCGCGACCCTCCTTCGGGAGTACACGTTTTTGGCTGATTTCTTCAAGCCAATCGAGGTCCACTCACCTGGTGGTTCCCACCTTCTTCTTTCTCTTTCAAGGGCTCTTCTCTGAGCGCGTTCCTCTCTTTGCGTTTGTGTTGCCCCTGAGGATGAGCTCCCCTCGCTCATGTACTAGATCTTGGGGTCCACAAGCTCGGCCAACATGTGGCGCTAGGCGAACCTATGGCACTGTCTTATAGAGACGTACCAAGCTATTCCCGACAAACGCACCAAAATGTTTGGCCTCTTAGCCCAAGGAAAAGATGATTGTGAAAGCCTTTATTTTGCTCAAACCCCTCGCAATCGGTCCACTTGGATTACCTAGAGCCCACAATTATCTCACAATGGATTCTTCTTATGGCTATGCACTAGCTCATATGCTTCCCGGCAAACGCACCAAAATGATAGCCTCTCTTAGTCCAAGGGAAAATGCCTATACACAATGATGTTTTACCCAACTCTGCTGATACTAGGTCAAGTTTGGTTTCCCCTAAGTCCACAATTTCACCCCAAAGTTTTGATGGAGGAGGCGAGAAAACGCATGCGCAATCGGATATCCACCTCCAGTGGTCTCTTCCTGTAACCTCCCTTTCTTCACTCAACCCCCTCCTTTCACATCAGGTTCACCAGGTTTGTCATCGGGGTTCGGAGAAAGGAGGGTGAGAATGGCATGATATCAATGCCACAAAACAAAGGCTTCTAGTGTGTGTATGCTGTCGTTCCCGTTTTTTGCATGTTTAGAGAAGCACATGGGGTGCCTATAGAAAATGCGATCTTCGCACGACTTGACTCAAACTACAAAAGTCCGCTAGGACTACTCATCCTATTTTAGTTCAATTCAGCTCTCGTGTAGTTCTTGAGAAGAGAAAAACCATTATTATCGTTCAGTTCCCAAACATTGTTTTCCAACATAAAGTTTCAGTCGTCCATCTCCAATTGCCGTGGGCTCTTGGTTTTTTTTTTTTTGTGTTTCACTCTGTAATTACACCTTTATTTCTTTCAGCTTTGTAAATCTCCCTCAAATATCTGCTCATGACATTTCCTTCACATGGGCAACACTTCAGTTTTTGATCTTCAAAGATTGCTTTAAGAATCTAAGTTATTGACAAAGTCTATTGAGGTCGCTATGTATAACCTGTTCATAGCAATTCGTCATTTTTGCGTGCTTACTTCGACTGAGGATATGAGCACTCAGAACAGAGATTTCATGCTTTCAGGTGTGGCTTTCTTCGTTCCAACAAAATAAGCACTTATGATTTGATTCTAGAACAACAGCATTTTATGGTATAACAAAGCATCAGATGGAGTATTGCGCCAGCGTTGAACATTAATCAATGATCAGATGATCCTGATCAGCATAGATAACGAAAAGATAAGAATAGGGAACTGCCCGTTAAACAAAAACTTTTCAAGTCGTCCTCTTCGAGCTTGGAAATAAAACAAATGTCTGCATCAAGGACCGATCGAATATGCTTTCACCATAGCTTTAAACCATTGAAATGCGGTGCATTAAGAACAGGAAAAAAAAGAAAACATCGCTCAAATTTCCCAAATAAGGCAGGAGGAAATCATCTAAAAAAACTAAATCGTGGAACCAGGTATCGAGAAGGAAAAGCTATGATTGCACAAATACATTTGAGCAACAAATCACCTCCCTCGACTGATAACTAAGCCTATAGCAATCCCAAATAGCAACAGTGCACTCCGATAAATTCCTCTGCATATTTACTTCCAGGTCGAGAAAGGAATTCATGTGAAAGGATCCTACACTAAGCACGCGATCCAATCACAGTATTGTCAAGTAGCGGACGCGAGTAGAATGATTGCATAACGCCCTTCAATGAAATCTCTGAACATCACACAACTTTGTAAGATCAGGAATCCCTTGAGATTTAACCAATGAATACTGTGGCTTGGCTTGAATTTAAGCAATCAGTAACTTCCTTTTGTATAACAGAGTTCTTCCATTGCATTAACGACAACGTCCTGCTATGGGCGGTAACTTAGCAGAAAAGCCATCCATAACATCCTCCAGTAACAACAACGTTCTTTTGCTCTCTCTGTGGAATTTATTAAAATCAAAACCCTTTCTGAACTCGTGAATAGCTCTAAACTCGTTTATTAAAATCATTTATCATTAGAATGGATTCAGTTCTAACAAGTATTTTGCCTTTATAATTAAATATACATCGCTTTCTGAGGCCATATTCCTATCAAATTTTTCATTGACTATTTCTAAGATTCTGACTTCCAAAGCAATCAATAGACTTCCCTTTTTCTTTCGAACTTCATCAACTCGAAGAAAGAAAAAATATCGGAAAATTAACATTCCAAATTGCAATTGCTTTCTCTAACAAAAAATTTAGCAGAACAGCTTAATGGAAGCGCTTCACATCCAAGACTTACGACATCCATTCTTCCTTGAGCATTGGGAGAAGCAACCCCCAAAAACTTGTTTTGTGTATAAATATTTATAGAAAAGAGAATTGAGCGGAAGCTGTATTACCTTCGGATACACTAGCTCGTCTAAATATCATCGTCCAGTTCTATTGAAAGTGGAGATGTTCGTCAGCAGCAATTCTCTATCATGACATGTATTTGACTTCCAATGCAACAGCAATTGGTAGCGCAAGCACCATTTATGTTATGTCACATACTTTCACTTTAGGTGTCACTTCTAGTTTTCAGCTCAATCCTCTTGCTACATGCGCCATTCTTCTATAATCTCTTCCAGCTTCTCTCCGAGGAAACAGAAATAACACTATCCTGAAAACGCTGCGATCTCCTCCTCCATTCTTTCTCTGTTGCTAGTCGAAGAACCTTTAACGCCTCCCTCTCAGTAGAGCAGCTCCAGGAGCACGAGCTTTTTTCCCTTTCAAAGCTTCAACATGACACCTTCTCTCCTGTCGGTCTCCTCTCTCCCTCACGATGCCTGCACAAAAACAAAAAAACAACCCGAGAACTGCTACTCCAGTCGAAGAGAGAGAGATGTGAGATTCGAGGCCCCCCAGAAAGTGAGAGAGAGAGCCCCTTTTGTTGTCGTGCATACACAAAAAACAAGGAGAAACCCGTTTTTGTCCCCACCCTACGGGTACAAACAGCCCCCTTGCTCCATCCCTTTTTCTGTTGTTATATTTGTTTTCTCTGAACCATGCCCTTTTCTGTTTCTCCCGTCAGAGCCGTTGCAACCACCAATGCAAAAAACAAAGAAAAGTCATGGGGGCAAAGGTCCCACCAACTTTTCCAGTACCAAATCTCTGAACACTGAAGAGGACAACTAAGATGATGGAGGCAATCACCACCAGCCAATCATTGCTGATATGGTTCTTGTTTTAATCAAGACCATCATAGAAAAAAGCATTGAAATTGCAGGATTCAATATGCCATCTCCTATGAGCATGTAGGTGCCAAGAAGCGCTAACAATAGAAGAAATTTTGGCCCATAGTAGCTCTCTTCTAGCAACCTTTTAATCCAGTTTGCTACGGGTTTCACATCAGTATGGTATCTGCAATATGTGGTTAGCTCATGGTCTGTTGGGCGCTCCTTAGGCATAGTTTTCATCTTTATGTGGCGGCATATCAATGAGTATAGAGCAAAAGAGCCTCCCTCTCCACTATCATTTGCTCGCATGACAATGAACGTATACTTGAGCAGGGGCAGCAAGAATAGCGCATAAGTAATGAGAGCAAGAGCTCTCATAATGTCTTCTCTATCTGCAAATCCTTCCGGAAGAATACTTTTATACGCATACAAGGGAGAAGTTCCAAGGTCTCCCTAAACAACCCCCGGACTTTGGAATGCATATCGAATAGTAGCAAGTGTTGGTACGAACTTTTTTGTCGCAGCTGGAAGTCCTTTGACATGCCATGCTGCCATTTTGACGGACCGGGAGTTCCACAATACAGAAGAGTCGAGCCTCTTTATGTGCTGCGAAAAGGCCTTCTTCATAAACGTGGAAGAGAAAATCCATGTCTCGATGACAACAATGCACCCTAGATAATTCCCACCAATCACCTAATCACCCTTGAAGTACCTGAAATCAATTATATTCTTCTGCCAAACAGAAACATATTAGTGCATCAAAACCAGCCAATTCCCGGGCTAACATCTTCGGTTGATGATGAAAGCCAATCCAAATGCCTTGTCATTCGAGGAGTTAGTCTCTGTTCTGTTGCAGAAGGATCAGTCGAGGCAGAACAGGTCCATTATGCGTGTTGTAGATCAAGCTTTCCTAGCTAGTCAGAAGGGCAAAGGAAAATGGAGCTCTTCAACTAGTAAGCAGAAATTTGTTAATTCTGCACAATCAAAGAGGGAAAATAAAGATGATAAGCAATCAGAAAAGTAGAAATTGTTTTGCAAGTACTATAAAGGGAATGATCATATCATAAAGAACTGTCCAAAATGGGTTGTTGAAAAGGCAAAGAAGAAAGAGGAATGGTTGTTGTAGAGGCCTCTACACCAAAAACCGAGTGTGCTAATTTTGTGTAGGAAGAAGAATGGGCGTTTACTATTGTTTGGAGTTTTGACCCATCTTCTCATGAGCAGTGCATGTCTGCAGTAGACTCAAATGTTTAGAACTTTGAGAGTGGGGCAACCAAACATATTACCTCGCAACACAGTTTCGTCTCTTCACTAAAGCCTACCCCTACAGGGAATACTGTTACATATGCCAACAACTCCTCCTATCCTCTTATGGGAGTTGGTAAGATCATTTTGACTACTGCTGATGGTAGTTCTTTCACTTTGTGAGATGCTTTATTTGTGCCATGGATCAAGAAAAATCTGTTATCAGTTTTTGTATTAGCCAAGATTGGCTTGGTTGTGAAATTTGTTGATGACAAATGTACAATTCATGATCTATCAAAGGGCGACGTGATTATTGCTTTTGGCATTTTATGTCATGGGTTGTATAAGCTCATAGACTAGGAAAGATTTGTAAATGATTTGGCATGTGCGGTACATGATTGTCAGACTATATCAGATGCAAAGCTTTGGTATACATGCTTTGGTCATGTGAATTTTGCTCTTTTGCTACGCCTGTAGAAATATGAAATGGCGTCCTCTTTGCCCAAACTTGAGGCACCCAGAAAACATTTTGTGAAGGCTGTATTTTGGGCAAAATGCAGCATTCCTCCTTTCCAAAAGATGGTTCAGTTCGGGCTACTCAGAAATTGCAGCTTGTACATAGTGATGTATATGGTCCTATGCAGACACCTTCTTTTGGAAATTATCTTTACTTCGTGACTTTCGTCATTGATTTCTCTAGGCATGCATGGTTATATCCATTCAAGGAAAAGCCCGAAGTGTTCATGTGCTTCAAACAGTTTTTGGTTTTGGCTGAAAATCTATCAGCATGTTAAATGGGCACCCTCCATTCAGATCGAGGGGGGGAATATATGTCTTCTGATTTTAATGCATTTCTAGCTGAATGTGGGATAAAACACCAGTGTATAGTGCCGTATGCACCTCAACAGAATGGAGTTACTGAACAAAAGAACAAGTCACTCATGGATATTGATGTGTGAAGCATCACAAGAAATGAATTAATGTGAAACTAAAACACCTCTATGATCACCATTAAATCATTGCCACTCCAAACTTTGAGAAATGATAGCCAAAACCAAGAACTTTACTTCTTCAAAACTTTCCAGTCATTGAAATGACATACCTTCAGTATTTTGCTAATTTCTCTTAGCACAAATAGTATTTCTCCAAGATCTTTTGGTGGATAAAACTAGAAGAGAAGAGATTTCAAACAAGCTATTATTTGCAAGAAAGGGATCTCTAGAACTCAAGATATAGCCTTCACAAGATGACCCTGTATGACTTCCAAAAGTGGAAATTTTACCTCTTTTAGTAAAAAAATGCATGTCTAAAAATGGAATTCGATGCCCAACATCGACTTGCAACCAAAAGTCGATGCTAGGCATCAACTTTGTGCTTTTTTGAGCCACTTTTTGTTCCTGAAATAGGTGTGTAATCCACAGGTGTGAAGAAAACCACTTTTATGTGGGAAGTCGATGACAGGCATTGACTTTATGCTGAAATGCGATGCCAGGCATCGAGTTGCTCCACAAACTTCATATTTTCAAAGAGCTTTAGCGGTACATAAAACTCACAGAATAAAACATAGACTTATCAGCACAAACTCGATGCCAGGCATCAAGTTGCTTGGAAAATGTGAACTTTTGAACTCATCACATAGTAGGCAAGCATAGAGATGATGGAGAGAGTCTCATATATAGAACTTTACTCAGTCCTTCTCATATCTATGAAAAACTCAGAAATTTACAGGTGCTTTCTCACTCAGAGAAGCCGGACTCTATTCAGTCGTACAAAATGAACTCCTTCTCACATTTTCTCACTCTCCTCCACTTCTCTCTTCGCGTCAGTTGATACAAACTAGCTTATATAGATTTTCTCATTCTCGTGATTTTAGAAAACTTCTAGAACTAAAGTGAACTAACTTTACAAATATAATACACTTGTGAATTTGTCCCTTCACATAGGCATGTGATTTTCTTCTAAAGCTTTGACCTTCAAATATATGTCCAATTAGTGAGTGTTTCTCCAACAGCTCCCCCTCAATCACTAACTGACATTCTTTGTTTCTTCATATCATCTTCTTTCTTTTACTCGTGCCATGCTTTTGAATCTGCTGGTCTTCACGCCATCGAAGCTCTTTGTCATTATGTCTGCTATCTGATCTTTTGTAGAAATGTACTCCACTTCAATTTCTTTCTCCATTACCTTTTCTCTCAGGAAATGATAATGTATTTCTATATGTTTTGTTCTTGCATGAAATACTGGATTTGCTGCAAGATAAAGTGAACTCATATTATCTCCATGTATTGTAGGTATACCTTGATCAATGCCCAAGCTTTTGAACAATGTCTGCATCCATATGACGTCCTTAGCTGCTTCCACAAGTCCTTTGTACTCAACTTTAGTTGATGATAATGCTACTGTATGTTGTTTCTTTGAACACCAACTTACAAGCTTATCATCGATGTAAATCATGTATCCATGTGTTGATCTTCTTTCATCTTGATTACCTACCCAATCTGAGTCACCATATGCTCTCAACTTCAAATCTGATGTAAAAGGATAATATAATCCTTCCTTTATAGTTCCTTTGATATATTTGAGAACTCTTTGACCTGCAATCCAATGTGGGTCCTTTGGACAATGCATGAATTGTGACAACACTCCCACTGCATAACTAAGATCAGGTCTTGTTAGTGTGGCATAAATCAAACTATCCACAACAGATTGATACTTCCTCATATCTTTGTATTCTGCACCATCATATTTACTGAGCTTGTGATTAACTTCAAGTGGAGTTGAAGCTTCTCTGCAATTTTCCATATCAAACTTCTTCAATAGATTCAGAAGATACCTTTCTTGTGATACATATATGCCATGATATGTATAGGTGACTTCCATACTAAGAAAGTATGATAATTTTCCTAGATCACTGATCTTGAATTCTTTTTCAAGTAATCTCTTTACCTCCTTGATTCCTTCATCTAAAGTACCTGTGATTACAATGTCATCTACATAAATACAAATGGAGATTGTACCTTC
Organism: Ceratopteris richardii; assembly: GCA_020310875.1. Taxonomy (NCBI): domain Eukaryota; kingdom Viridiplantae; phylum Streptophyta; class Polypodiopsida; order Polypodiales; family Pteridaceae; genus Ceratopteris; species Ceratopteris richardii. The sequence goes on along the minus strand of CM035418.1, from coordinate 155,411,112 downwards.
CTCTACTCTTTTGATGAGTAGACTTGGATCTGCTTTTGAACTTTGATATCGAAGATCATTAAGATATTTCACCAGTCTATAGTTCCATGCTCCTGGAGCTTGTTTCAATCCATAGAGTGCTCTTCTCAACCTGCAAACCAAATTTGGATACCTAGAATCTATAAACCCTTGAGGTTGTTCCATGTATACCTCATCTGATATGTATCCATTCAAGAATGCATTCTTTATATCCAATTGACTTAGGGTCCATCCTTTTGAAGCTTCAATAGCAATGATTGTCCTTATAATTGACATCTTAGCTACAGGACTGAATGTCTCATCATAATCTATGCCATAGGTTTGGGCATAGCCTTTCACCACCAGTCTAGCTTTGTATCTGGCTATACTTCCATCTGCAAGCTTCTTCACTTTATAAACCCATTTATTTCCAATTACTTTCTTACCATTTGGTTTAGGAACAAGTTCCCATGTCTTGTTCTCCTCTAATGCATTGAATTCTTCATTCATGGCTTCTTCACATTGCTTCTTACCTTTAGCTTCATCATAGTTCTGAGGTTCTTCATCATCTTTGATCATATATGCATAGTTCTTCTGAGTTATGTAAGAAATATCATAAGAATACCTTTCTGGTTGCATTCTAGTCCTACTTGAACTTCTTGGTTCACATTCTTCATAAGTTTTTGGATACACCTCTTTATCAAATATAGGAGCTTCTTTATTCCTTCTTGTTAATCCACTTCTGGATGTACTTGCTTGCATATAGTCTTCATCTCTATTTACCTGCACAATCGATTTTCCTTTCTCACATCTTCTTACCTCTTCTTCAAATTCTTCAGCTGTATGACTATGATCTGCCCTTTTCTGTTCATCAAATGTAACATCTCTAGAAACAAGAAATTGTTTGGTTAGAGGATTCCACAACCTGTAACCCATCTGCTTTTCATCATAACCAATGAACACATATTTTTCTGCCTTTGGTTCAAGTTTATGTCTAAGTTGTGATGGCACATAAGCATATGCAATTGATTCAAACACTCTACAATGATCTAGTGTTGGTTTCTTACCCCACCAAGCTTCATATGGAGTCATTCCATTGAGATTTGCACATGGTAATCTATTCACAAGATATGTGGCTTTATTTACAGCCTCAACCCAAAGATAATTTGGACAATTCTTCTCCTTCAACATAGCTCTAGCAATCTCAACCAAAGTCTTATTTCTCCTTTCTGTTACACCGTTTTGTTGTGGTGTATACGTGCAAGTTATTTCTCTCTTAATACTGTTGATGCAATTCAAGCCTTCACAATTTGGCTTGGATTACTTCATGAAGATATCATTTGAAGGAAGGATCATAGGAACTTATGCTTATAAGTTCTTACCATTTTATCTCTTGTAAAAGTCTAAATGACTTGGCATTCTTATGTAATCACTTACCTAATAGATTCGTGGAAAATTAGATGGTATAAGTTGAGAGAATATCTCCCTACTTTTAGAGGAGTGATTATAGGAAGTCTTAGATTTGAATTTGAAATTCAAATCAACTTCCAATTCATATAAAAGTGAGAAGAAAACTCGCGGGCTGTGAGAGAGAGATCCCGAGCTTCATTTCTGCTAGTATTGAGTGTGTGAGCTCTACTCCATAGCCTACACCTCTGAGTACCATTTGGCAATGTCTATCATGCCAATGGGAATGTACATCAATGTGAATTAATACATATATTTACACCTATCACTTCTGTCTTCTCTGAGTATACTACTTACAAGTCTGACAACTTCAAAGAGGCATATCTCAGTGCCTATTGCACCAAATCAAGTGATTCAAAGCTTGGTAGATCCAGCTCAAGGCATACTAAAAGCATACAAAGTTTGAAGCAACTTGGTTCAGCCAATTTCGGGAAATCACGGTCGAAGTACTCACTGGTATTTGTCTGCATACTTCCTAAAAAGTCGGGGGTGTCCATAATTTTGCTAAAGTTATTTCTCCTAGTATAGTTTATCATTCTGAATGATTCTACTTGCAAATGGTAGCTTACTAAGCTAATAGAATACCTCTAGAAGGAATTTTGCCAATTGTAAGTTTACTGGTCATACTGAGTGAAAGACTGAGCAGGTATCAACACCAAAATAGAGAGTTTTCTAGCTTTGTGATTCACAAACTCATCTGTTTTGATCAAGTCATTACTCAAACCTTTTCCAAAGTACATATAGCATTTCTTGGTGTCATTTGGAAGCTAAGGGTGTCTATTAATCATATCTCCAGTCACTGAGGGCTGGTGCAAAGCAGGATTAGCAGCACCTACTCAATCTTCTGGAGGATCCATCCATCTTTCCCAACAGTGGTATCAGAGCAAATAAGGTAACATGGGAGATGGGTTTCCTTCATTCATTGATAAATTAGACAGGAACAATTATTAAGCTTGGTCTCTGAGGATGAAGACCTATCTACAAGGAAGAAGTCTATTTGGATTCATCTCAGGAGATGAGGAATTGCCCTCATTCAAAGCAAGAGGTCTACCCACCAAGGAAGAACAAGAAAGGCTTAATACATGGTGTGCAAAAGATGCATTGGCAAGGTCTTATCTTCTTAACTCTATATCTGATTTCCTTTTACCTCACATCAGGAATTGTAAGACTTCCCAAGAAACTTGGGAAACCTTGTCATCATACTTTTCATCTAATACAAGGGCCAGGAAGAATCAATTGTGGATTGAATTCACAACCCTTAGGAAGCAACCAAAGCAATCAGTCTCAGAATTTGTGACCAAGATCAAGGATGTGGCAGACCAATTAGCAAGCATAGGAGAGGAGATTGAAGAGGAACAAATAGTAAGGCAAGTAACCAATGGACTAAAGGCAGATGATAAATGGGAAAGCTTCACCACTGCAATGGATCTCTACATGGACATGCATACTCCAGATCTCACAACTCTGATGGGTCAACTATTTACACATGAAGCAAAGTTCACAAAGGTTGGAGATACATCTAAAGGTAACACTCCTTCTGCCCTATATACTGATAAAAAGATTAAAGACAAAGGTAAAGGTAAAAAGCAAGAAGATGAAGGTTCTACCACCCAAGCCAACTATGCAGGGAGAGGTAGATCTTCAAGAGGCAGGGGCAGAGGAGGTAAGCAAGGTAGGGGGAGACTCTACAATTCATCACCATGCAACATTTGTGGACTATCTAACCACACCACAGATGAGTGCTACAGAAACTACAAAAATCAGAGAGGAAGAGGCTACTCAAGAGGTGGATACTCTCAAGGCAGAGGAAGGTTCAACCAACACCAAGGCTACAATGGCTACAACAATAATTACAACAACAACTACAACAACAACAACAACAACCATAATGGTAACTACCAAGGAGGATTCAGAAATAGGAAAGACTACAACAACTACACAGAGGAGCAAGATGACTCCCTATTGATCATGAATATGACTTCCAAGTCAGGTATCAATGATGATCATCTATTTTATATTGATTCAGGGTGTTCTAATCATGTAGCTGGCAATGTGGCACTACTCTCTGATCTTGAGGAACCCAAGGGCAAACATCAAGTACAGACAGGTAATGATACTAAGCATTCTCTAGTAAAGATTGGAAATGTAAAAACTTGTGATGGTAACCAGAACCTATTGAGCAGGGTACTTTATGTACCAACCATTACCAAAAACTTAATGAGTGTTGGTCAAATTGTGGAGAAAGGTTTGCAGATCAGATTCACTCAACATGGAGCATATGTGGAGGACCCAAGGAATGGATTCAAAAGGATAGCCAAGGGAGACAAATCAGGTAGATTATTTACTTTTGAGCTAGAAGACACAAAAAACATTGCTTTATACAATTACAAGGATCAAACACTTTCAGAATTAGAAATATGGCACAAGAGATTAGGTCACATAGGTGAAAGGACCTTAAAGCAAATGTGTAGGGATCAATGTGTGCTTGGGATACCTAATGTATCCAAGCAACACATGATTTACAAATGTGGTGCTTGTCAATTTGGTAAGTCTCACAGATTGCCCTACTCAAGGAAAGGTTTTATGCATGAAGACTACCTAGACTTGGTGCACACAGATGTTTGGGGACCTAGCAAGGATCCCTCCATTTCAGGATCAAGGTACTATGTGTCTTTCATTGATGATTATAGCAGATGGATTGTGTTATACTTTATGAAGCACAAGGATGAAGTGTTTAATTGTTTCAAAAGATATCTTGCACTAGTTGAAAATCAAACAGGAAGGAACTTGAAGAAGCTAAGGTCAGATGGAGGAGGTGAATACTTCTCCAATGAGTTTGAGGACTTTTTGCAGGAAAGAGGCATCAAAAGGGAGATAACCACAAGGTACTCACCTGAACAAAATGGGGTAGCTGAAAGAAGGAATAGGCTTATTGTTGAAACAGCTAGGTCTATGCTTAATGAAAAGAAGTTGCCAAATTATCTTTGGGCAGAGAGTGTATCTACTGCCACCTATCTCATAAACAGGTTGCCATCAAAATCACTTGATGGAATGACACCTTATGAAGCTTGGCATGGTAAGAGACCATCATAGGATCATTGCAAAATTTTTGGTTGTGTAGCATATGTGCATATTCCCTCACAGGTAAGGGGAAAGCTAGACCCTAAAGCAGAAAAATGTATTTTCATTGGTTATGACTTGAATAAAAAAGGGTACAAATTCTACAACCCAACCAACAAAGGGTTCAAGGTAAGCAGAGATGTCATCTTTGATGAGAATGACTCATGGTATGAGATTGAATGCAGGAAGGTTAGTCTACCCTATGATTTGGAAGAGGAGTTTCCAAAACTCTCAAGGGAGGAACCAATCCAGAAGGAAGACTCAAGTTCAGAAGATGATGACACAATCAATCTTGAAGAATTCAAGGCATGGAAGTCCAAAGGCAAGATGAAGATGAAGAAGCTTGAGGATATACCAGAATCTTCAACTCAAGCAATAAGGAGATCTCAGAGAGAAAGTAAGAAGCCTATCAGATATGGATATGATACATCTCTTGTTACTAAGCATTCAATTTATCTTGCAAAGGACTTGTTAAGTGAAGAACCAGGTTCATATGAAGAGGCAATCACCAAACCAGAATGGAAAAGAGTTATGGATGAAGAAATAGAAGCTCTCAAGGAGAGTGACACATGGGACTTGGTACCCAAGAAGGACTCTATGAAGGTGATAGGATCCATATGGATCTACAAACTAAAGAGGAACTCTGATGGTACAATCAATAGGTACAAAGCTAGGTTGGTAGCCAAGGGTTTTGCACAAACCCAAGGCATTGATTATGAGGAGACATTTTCTCCTGTGGCTAAGATGCCAACAATCAGAGTATTGGTTAGTGTAGCTGCATCAAAAAATTGGAACATGTACCAATTAGATGTCAAGAATGCTTTCTTGAATGGATGGATATCTGAAGAAGTCTACATGTCACAACCACCTGGCTATGAAGACCACAAGAAGGTAAATTATGTTTGTAAATTGAAGAAGGCTCTATATGGATTGAAGCAGGCACCTAGGGCATGGAACTACAGGCTGATAACATACCTCCAAGACCAAGGGTTTACTATGAGCAAGGCAGATACTTCATTGTTTATCAAAAGGAGCAATTCAGAGGTAATCTATCTCTGTGTTTATGTTGATGACATCATCATTACAGGTAATGATGTCCAAGGAATCAGAAGCATAAAAAACCAGATGATGAAAGAATTCAAGATAAATGATCTTGGATTATTAAAGTACTTCTTAGGTCTTGAATTGGTTTATACTAATTCAGGTATATATATCACTCAGAAGAAGTATGTACAAGACATGTTGAAGAAGTTTAACCTGCAAGATGCTAAAGTCTCAAGTACTCCAATGGAGGTCAACCTAAAGCTAAGTGTTCATGAAGGGGATGAAGAAGACATTACAGGATATCAAAGTATGGTAGGTAGTTTGAATTATGCTACCTTGACCAGAATTGACATAGCATATGGAGTTAGTGTGCTAAGTCAATTCATGCACAAACCAAGGGTACCTCACCTTGAGGCTGCAAAGAAGATCTTGAAATATCTAAAGGGAACTCAAAACCATGGTTTGTACTTTCCTTATACATCAGATATTGATATTAAAATATATTCAGATGCAGATTGGGCAGGATGCAAGGATGATAGGAGGAGCACATCAGGATACTTATCTTTTGCAGGTGATAAACCTATTTCTTGGTCAGCCAAGAAGCAACCAACAGTGGCATTGTCATCCACTGAAGCAGAGTATAGAGGGCTAGCCAATGCCACTCAAGAAGCTATTTGGTTAAAGCTTTTGTATACAGAGTTAGGCCTATACACTAGGCCCCCAATTATCTTTGGAGACAACACAAGTTCTCTTCACCTTACAGCTAATCCAATATATCATGCTAGGACAAAACACATAGAGGTTCATTACCACTATGTGAGAGAGAAGTTACTAAGCAAGGACATTCAGTTGACCTATGTGTCTACTAATATGCAATGTGCAGATTTACTCACTAAAGCTTTGGATGGAAACAAAGTGTGCAGATTCAAATCCATGATTGGATTGCAGGATGTGATTGAAGATTGAAGATGAAGACTTAAGCCAAAGTGTTTGGCTTGAGGGGGAGCTGTTGATGCAATTCAAGCCTTCACAATTTGGCTTGGATTACTTCATGAAGATATCATTTGAAGGAAGGATCATAGGAACTTATGCTTATAAGTTCTTACCATTTTATCTCTTGTAAAAGTCTAAATGACTTGGCATTCTTATGTAATCACTTACCTAATAGATTCGTGGAAAATTAGATGGTATAAGTTGAGAGAATATCTCCCTACTTTTAGAGGAGTGATTATAGGAAGTCTTAGATTTGAATTTGAAATTCAAATCAACTTCCAATTCATATAAAAGTGAGAAGAAAACTCGCGGGTTGTGAGAGAGAGATCCCGAGCTTCATTTCTGCTAGTATTGAGTGTGTGAGCTCTACTCCATAGCCTACACCTCTGAGTACCATTTGGCAATGTCTATCATGCCAATGGGAATGTACATCAATGTGAATTAATACATATATTTACACCTATCACTTCTGTGTTCTCTGAGTATACTACTTCAAGTCTGACAACTTCAAAGAGGCATATCTCAGTGCCTACTGCACCAAATCAAGTGATTCAAAGCTTGGTAGATCCAGCTCAAGGCATACTACAAGCATACAAAGTTTGAAGCAACTTGGTTCAGCCAATTTTGGGAAATCACGGTCGAAGTGCTCACTGGTATTTATCTGCATACTTCCTAAAAAGTTGGGGGTGTCCATAATTTTGCTAAAGTTATTTCTCCTAGTATAGTTTATCATTCTGAATGATTCCACTTGCAAATGGTAGCTTACTAAGCTAATAGAATACCTCTAGAAGGAATTTTGCCAATTGTAAGTGTACTGGTCATACTGAGTGAAAGACTGAGCAGGTATCAATACCAAAATAGAAAGTTTCTAGCTTTGTGATTCACAAACTCATCTGTTTTGATCAAGTCATTACTCAAACCTTTTCCAAAGTACATATAGCATTTCTTGGTGTCATTTGGAAGATAAGGGTGTCTATTAATCATATTTGGAGTCACTGAGGGCTGGTGCAAAGCAGGATTAGCAGCACCTACTCAATCTTCTGGAGGATCCATCCATCTTTCCCAACAAATACGTGCATTCCAAAGATAATCATTGAAATCTTGGGAGAAGTATTCTCCCCCTCCATCAGACCTCAGTCTCTTAAGATTTTGACCTGTGACTCTCTCTGCATATGCATGAAAATGCTTGAAAGCTCCAAACACTTCTGATCTTTCCTTCAAAACATATAAGGTTATCCATCTTGTAGCATCATCAATGAAAAGAACATAATACCTTGAGCCACTGATAGATCCTTCTTTGTTGGTGCCCATACATCTGTATGAATGAGCTCAAGTACTCCATCATGTTTGAATCCTTTCTTCTAAAATGGTAACTTGTGTGCTTTACCCATTTGACATGCTTCACATTTATAAACCATATGTTGACTCTGCACATTTGGTAATCGTAGTACAGATTGATTTTCAACCATAGCTTTAATTCCTCTTTCATTGAAGTGACCTAATCTCTTATGCCAGAGATCAAGTTCTGTAATCACTCCTTCACCATGTGTGAGCAAAGCTTGACCAATGTTCCCTTGCACACTTAAAGTAAAGAGTCTACCTTCTTTCTTATCAGAGACAATCTGATTATTGTGAAGAGATGGATAGGTATGTGCTTGAAGATGAAGAAGGTGTTGCAAAATCCTTGATCTACACCAGCCTAATGAACTCCAGGAGTATATGGTAGGCCCTTTTAGCTTGCCAATGGATGTATTAGATACCCTATGTACCTTGGAAGATCACTCACAAAAAGATAGATCAAAACAGATAAGTTGGAGTTAGCTCAGAGGTGAAAACTTGCTATTCTTGGTTCATACACCTGTCCAGTGTTTTACATAATTCTCTGAGCACAGCAGCAATTAGCTTAATTCCTCTTGGGGAAGTCTAGGTAGCTTAAAGAGCTAACTTTCAAGAGTAATCTCATAAAAAATAATAAACCACACACTGAGAATGAGTTTTAACAAATGATGACATCATCCCGATTTTCACGGGCTGCTACAATTTGAGACCAGTGAGCAGAAAAATAAACATAACTCAAAATTTAGGAACTCAATGATTATGAACATTTGTATGGTTATACTAGACAGTAAGCTGAATCCAACAAGCTTTAAATCATTGAATTTGGATAAGTAACCACTGAGAAATGGCTCTGACAAGATGAGTAAAAAAGTCGGGTACCTGACAGAGAAGTGAAGATGAACAGACCCTGTTGACTTCAAATGAACATAACTGACGATTGCAACATCCAAATGACATGAAAATTTGTGAGAATATAGTATACTTATAGAGCTAACTTTACCAAGTTAAATTACTGAAAATGATAGACCAAGCTCAGAGAAAACATCTTTGCAATCTGACTGAGAAAACTGAGAGTAATGGCAGTGAGTAGTACACTTCACAAGAACATGGAAATATGAACCCAAATAATCATGAAAATGAAAGTATATTGCTTGTACAATACAATGGACTTACTGATACATATGTGTGCCTTGTAATCACACCTTGATATGGCATAAAGCTCAGCTCTTGGAGGTCTTCACATAGGTCTCTCTAACCACGACTAAAACTGCCATCTATTTATAGTTGAGTTTGGGAGGCTAACTTCCCTCAATCACTCTCCAATCAATCAATGATTGATTTGATTCTCTACCTACCACAAATCACAAATTCGTGGCTCCTCTTTCCCTTTTTGATCATGTGGACTCAACCACTTAAGATTCTCTTACTTTTACATTAAGTAAACTCTTCAAAAAATTACAAGAGGTAGTTCACAAGTGAACTTTACATAGTCTTCTTCTAAGACTTTGTGAGACTCAAGCCAATACTTAGGCTTGTCATAGACTTGCTCCAACAGCTCCCCCTCAAGCCAAGTATGCTTGAGGTCTTCAATCTTCCAAGATTACCTGTAAACCAATCATAGCCTTGAATTTGCAAAGCTTTGTACCATCCAATGCTTTGGTTAGCATATCTGCACATTGTTGATGAGTGGACACATATGATATTTGAATCTCTTTGCTTAGAACCTTCTCTCGTACATAGTGATAATGAACTTCAATATGTTTAGTCCTTGCATGAAAAATAGGATTAGCAGCCAAGTGAATAGAACTCATTGTCACAAAAAATAGTTGGAGTTCCAAACTCCAATCCAAGATCTTTGAATAATGTCTTCATCCACATAGCTTCTTGAGTAGCTATGGCAAGACCTCTATATTCAGCTTCAGTAGAAGAGAGAGCAACTATGAGTTGCTTCTCGGATGACCATGAAATAAGCTTTGAACTTGCAAAGGTAAGATAACCTGATGTGCTCCTTCTATCATCTTTGGAGCCAGCCCAATCTGCATCAGAAAATAGCTTCAAACCTAAATCAGATACATAAGGATAATAAAGTCCTTCATTTGTGGTTCCTTTGAGATACTTGAGAATCCTTTTGGCAGCATCCATATGTGGTTTCCTTGGTGTGTGCATAAATTGACTTAGCACACTCACACTGTAACATATATCTACTCTTGTCAATGTGGCATAGTTGAGACTACCCACTAGACTTTGATATGATGTGATGTCCTCTATGAGTTCACCTTCATGTGAGCTCAATTTGTGATTGACCTCCATTGGAGTACCTGCAATCTTACAATCTTGCATCTTGAATTTTGCCAACATGTCCTTAATATACTTTCTTTGAGTGAGAAACAAACCATGATCTTTGTAGACAACTTCCAAACCTAGGAAGTAGGTAAGTGAACCCAAATCACTTATCTTGAACTCTTCTCTCATCTGATCTTTGATCTTCTTCATACCATCTGCATCATTTCCTGTCAATATAATATCATCTACATATACACATAAGTAGATGACCTCAGAGTTACTCTTTTTGATAAAGAGTGAAGGATCTCCCTTGCTTGGTTGAAACCCTTTGTCCTGCAAGAATGAAACAAGCCTGAAATTCCAAGCTCTTGGAGCTTGCTTGAGACCATACAATGCTTTGTTAAGTTTACACACATAATCAGGATAAACTTGATTCTCAAAACCAGGTGGTTATGCCATATATACCTCTTTTGTTATCCAACCATTCAAAAGAATGCATTCTTTACATCTAGTTGAAGTATCTTCCAATTCTTGGAAGAGGCAATACTAAGCAAAACCCTATTAGTAGGCATCTTTGCCACAGGAGAGAAGGTCTCCTCATAATCAATTCCCTGAGTTTGTGCAAAGCCTTTTGCTACAAGCCTTGCCTTATACATGTTAATGGAACCATCAGAATTCTTCTTGAGTTTATAGACCCATCTTGAGCCTATTACCTTCATGGATGAAGTCTTGGGCACCAAATCCCAAGTGTTGTTTTCCTCAAGTGCTTCAATCTCCTCCTTCATTGCATGCTTCCATTCTGATTTTGCTTTGGCCTCTTCAAAGGATAATGTCTCCTCTAGGTTTATGTCCTGTGCTATGTAGATAGAATGTTTAGTTACTAATGAGGTGTCAAACCCATACCTTTCTGGTTTTTTCTTTTCCCTCATAGATCTTCTTAGGCATGATGTGATGATTTTGCCTCATGTCCAAGTTCCTGCAATTTTGCTTTACCTTTAGACTTCCATGCTTTGATCTTTTCCATCTGAGATTCTTCATCATCCTCTGAGGTGTCTTGTTCTTCAATCTTCGGTTGTTCTCTACCAAGCTTTGGAAAATCTTCTTCAAGATTATATGGTAAATTGACCTTCCAACATGAATCTTCATACCATGAATTCTTCTCATCAAAAACTACATCTCTGCTTACCAAGAATCCTTTGTTGGTAGGGTTGTATAACCTGTAGCCCTTTTGATTGTTGTCATATCCAATAAATACACACCTTTCTGCCTTTGGATCCATCTTGCCTCTAACCTGTGAAGGAACATGAGCAAAAGCAATACATCCAAAAATTTTACAATGATCTAAGCTTGGTCTTCTTCCATTCCAAGCCTCATATGGAGTCATCCCATCAAGGGATTTTGAAGGCAACCTATTAATCAAGTAAGTGGCTGTAGATACAGCCTCAGCCCATAAGTAATTAGGTAAATGCTTTTCATTTAACATAGACCTTGCAGCTTCAACAATTGTCCTATTCCTCCTTTCTGCCACTCCATTTTGCTCAGGAGTGTAACTTGTAGTTACCTCTCTTTTGATTCCTCTTTCTTGAAGAAAAGAATCAAAATCATGGGAGAAGTATTCCCCCCTCCATCTGAAGTTAGCCTTTTTAGTGATTTACCTGTTTGATTCTCCACAAGAGCCAAATATCTTTTGAAACATGAAAAAACTTCATCTTTGTGTTTCATAAAGAATAGGATAGTCCATCTGCTGAATCATCAATAAAGGAGACATAATACCTTGATCCAGATATTGAAGCTTCCTTGCTAGGTCCCCATACATCTGTATGAACCAACTCCAAGAGATCTCCATGCATATAACCTTTCTTCATGAATGGTAACCTGTGAGACTTTCCAAATTGACATGCACTACACTTATAAATTATATGTTGTTTTGACAAATTAGGGAGTCCAAGTACACTTTGGTCCCTGCAAATTTGCTTTAATGACCTTTCACCAATATGTGCTAACCTTTTGTGCCATACTTCCAATTCTGTGAGTGTCTGACTACCATAATTAAAGAGAGCAATGTTTCTAGTGTCCTGTAATTCAAATGTGAACAATCTACCTGTCTTTTCACCTTTTGCAATTTTTCTGAATCCTTGACTTGGATCTTCAACAAATGCTCCTGCCTTTGTGAACCTGACTTGCAACCCTTTCTCTACTATCTGCCCAACACTTATCAAATTCTTTGTAATGGTAGGGACATAGAGTACCTTACTGAGTAGGTTGATGTTTCCATTAGGTGCTTTGACATTGCCTATTTTCTCCACATGATGTTTTGTATCATCTCCTGTTTGTACCTCATGCTTATTCCTTGGATCTTCTAAATCTGATAGGAGTGCCACATTTCCTACCACATGATTTGAACAACCTGAAACTATGTAGAAAACATGCTCATCAGATTTACCTTGTGGCATAGCCATGTTCATGATTAATAATGAATCCTCTTTGTTTGAGTCTTCTGTGTAGTTATTGTAGTCTCTCCTTCCTTTTTAGCCTCCTTGATAGTTTGAATGATTGTAGTTGTTGTAGTTGCCATGATAATTGTTGAACCTTCCTCTTGAGTAGCCATAACTTCCTCTATTGTATCCTCTGCCTCTTTGATTCCTGGAATTTCTAAAGCAATTTTCAGTTGTATGATTAGTTAATCCACAAATAGAACATGAGTTGGAGTCTTGGGATCTCCCCTCGCCTTGTCTACCTCCTCTTCCTCTACCTCTGCCATATCTTCCTCTACCTACATAGTTAGCTTGATATGTACCTGCTTCATCATCCACTTTCTTTGCCTTTCATTTGTTATCTTTGGACTTGCTTTTATCAATGTATAAAGCTGAAGATTGATTACCTTTAGAGCTTTCTCCATTTTTGATAAGCTTTGCCTCTTGAGTAAGTAGTTGTCCAATGAGTGTATTGAAATCAGGTACATGCATGTCCATGTACAAATCCATAGCTGTGGTGAATGCTTCCCACTTGTCATCTGCCTTCAAGCCATTGATGACCTGCCCTACAATTTGCTCTTCATCTATTACCTCTCCAATGCTTCCCAACTGATATGCTATGTCCTTGAGCTTTGTGACAAAATTAGTCACATTTTTTTTGGGAGCCTTCTTGAGAGTTGTGAAATCCAGCCATAGTTGATGCTTCCTAGCTTTAGTACTTGAAGAGAAGAAAGCTTCAAGTGCATCCCACACTTCCTGAGATGTCTTACAACTTCTAATGTGAGGCAACAAAAAAATCTGAGATAGAGTTGAGAAGATAAGACCTTACAAGTGCATCCTTGGAGCACCATGTGCTCAATCTCTCTTGCTCTTCTTGCGTTGGTTGACTTTTGTTCCTGAAACTTGGCAAAACTTCATCTCCAGCCACATAACCATATAAACTTCTACCTTGAAGATAAGCTTCCATTCTTAATGACCAAGCTGAGTAGTAACCTCTATCCAATTTGTCAATTGATGAAGGAAATCCATCTGCCATGTTGTCCAACCTTGCTCTAACATCACTGTGAAGAGATGGATAGGTATGTGCTTGAAGATGAAGAGGTGTTGCAAAATCCTTGCTGAACACCAGCCAAATGAACTCCAGGAGTATATGGTGGGCCTTTTTAGCTTGCCAATGGATGTATTAGACACCCTATGTACCTTGGAAGATCACTCACAAAAAGATAGATCAAAACAGATAAGTTGGAGTTAGCTCAGAGGTGAAAACTTGCTATTCTTGGTTCATACATCTGTCCAGTGTTTTACATAATTCTCTGAGCACAACAGCAAATAGCTTAATTCCTCTTGGGGAAGTCTAGGTAGCTTAAAGAGCTAACTTTCAAGAGTAATCTCATCAAAAATAATAAACCACACACTGAGAATGAGTTTTAACAAATGATGACATCATCCTGATTTTCACGAGCTGCTACAGTTTGAGACCAGTGAGTAGAAAAATAAACATAAGTCAAAATGTAGGAATCCAATCATTATGAAAATTTTTATGGTTATACTAGATAGTAAGTTAAATCTAACAAGCTTTAAAGCATTGAATTTGGGTAAGTAACCACTGAGAAATGGCTCTGACAAGATGAGTAAAAAAGTCGGGTACCTGACAGAGAAGTGAAGATGAACAGACCCTGTTGACTTCAAATGAACATAACTGAAGATTGCAACATCCAAATGACATGAAAATTTGTGAGCATATAGTATACTTATAGAGCTAACTTTACCAAGTTAAATTACGGAAAATGATGCACCAAACTCAGAGAAAACATCTCTGCAATCTGACTGAGAAAACTGAGAGTAATGGCAATGAGTAGTACACTTCACAAGAACATGGAAATATGAACCCAAATAATCATGAAAATGGAAGTATATTGCTTGTACAATACAATGGACTTACTGGTACATATGTGTGCCTTGTAATCACACCTTGATATGGCATAAAGCTCAACTTTTGGAGGTCTTCACATAGGTCTCTCTAACCACGACTAAAACTGCCATCTATTTATAGTTGAGTTTGGGAGGCTAACTTCCCTCAATCACTCTCCAATCAATCAATGATTGATTTGATTCTCTACCTACCACAAATCACGAATTCATGGCTCCTCTTTCCCTTTTTTATCATGTGGACTCAACCACTTAAGATTCTCTTACTGTTACATTAAGTAAATTCTTCAAAAAATTACAAGAGGTAGTTCACAAGTGAACTTTACATAGTCTTCTTTTTAAAGCTTCTTCTAAGACTTTGTGAGACTCAAGCCAATACTTAAGCTTGTCATAGACTTGCTCCAACGATTATATCCATTCTCTAGATCTTCAACAAATACTCCTTCATTTGTAAACTTGACTTGAAAATCTTCTTCAACTATTTGTCCCACACTAATCAAGTTTTTTGGTATTGTGGGAACATACAAAACATTGGTTAGCAAATCTGCTCCACTCTTGCATTTCACTTTTCCAATTGAATGTACACTATATTCTTGTATTATCACCTGTTTGAACTGTATGACTAGAAATGCCTTTTTCCAATTCTGACATCAATTCTATGTTTCCTGACAAATGATTAGAACATCCAGAGCTAATGTAAAATACCTTTAGATCTTCTTTATCTGATGTGCTGATTGAGTTCATCATCAATGATGTATGACCTTCATTCTGTGTATCATTTGCATAATTGTAGTAGGTGGTGTTGTAGGATTGATTCTGTCCCCAACTTCTTCCTCCACCTCTACCATAGCCTCCTCTTGGATTTTGTCTACCTCTCTGAAAATTACTTTGATATCTTCCGCCTCTGCCTCGGCTATTGTTATTCTGATTTTGATTTGATCCTTGTTGATTATGCCAACAGCCATGAGCCAAATGATTACTCAATCCACAGATCCAGCAAGCTGTCTTGTTGTTATTCTGATTACCTCTACCTCTTCCAAAACCTCTTGGTCTTTCTCTACCAGTGCCTTTAACTTTTGCATAATAAACTTGAGAAGTTGACTCTTCTTCATCCTTTGCTTTACTTTTATCTCCTTTCTTCTTATTCTTCATGTACATTGCAGAACTTTGTCCTTTATCTCCATCTCCCTTCAAGTCTTGCTCATATGTGAGCATCAAACCAACTAATTGATTCAAATCTGGAACAAAATGATTCAAAGAAAGTTCTGTTGACAAGACAAAAGGTTTCCACCTTTTATCTCCTCTCAAACTTGTAAGTAATTGAGCAATCAACCTGTGATCCTCAATATCTTCATCTATGGATCCAAGACTATCTGCAAGATCCTTCATCTTAGTGACATAATCACTAATACTTTGACTTGGCTTCTTCTTGAATGTTGTAAACTCTGACCATAGACTTGCTTTCCGTGCTTTAGTAGTGCTTTGGAAATGATACTCCAATGCATTCCATATATCTTTAGATGATTCCAATCCTTTGATGTGTGGTAGCAAATGATCAGAGATTGTATTGTAGATGTAGGATTTTGCACTTGCATCCTTCTTCTGCCAATGCTTTGAAGCATCAAGTTCCTCTTTCTTTGGTCGGCTTCCATCTTCAAATACAGGCTTCTCTTCTTCACCTGTTACATATATCATGAGATCCTTACTCATAAGTAAGGCTTCCATTCTCATTACCCATGTAGGATAATTATCTCTGTCCAGTTTGTCAATGGAGATATGATCTGCCATACTCCTTTGTTTTTGCTACAACTTGTGAGCTTAAAGGATAAAAGATAATACCTTTTGGAGTTCTTTGTGTATAAAGATACTTTTGAAGTAACCTTTTGATGCCTTGTGTCTTCAAATGATTCACCTTTCAAACTTTAATGGAAAACTTTCCAAAACTTCTCGTACCTTTGCCGCCTTCTCCTCTTTAAGACCTTTCTGCTCTGATACCACTTGTTGATGTGTGAAACATCACAAGAAATGAATTAATGTGAAACTAGAACACCTCTATGATCACCATTAACTCATTGCCACTCCAAACTTTGAGAAATGATAACGAAAACCAAGAACTTTACTTCTTCAGAACTTTCCAGTCATTGAAATGACATACCTTCAATATTTTGCTAATTTCTCTTAGCACAAATATTATTTCTCCAAGATCTTTTGGTGGATGAAACTAGAAGAGACAAGATTTCCAACAAGCTATTATTTGCAAGAAACGAATCTCTAGAACTCAAGATATATCCTTCACAAGATGACCCTGTATGACTTCCAAAAGTGGAAATTTTACCTCTTTTAGTAAAAAACGCCTACCTGAAAATGGAATTTGATACCTAGCATTGACTTGCAACCAAAAGTCGATGCTAGGCATTGACTTTGTGCTTTTTTCAGCCACTTTTTGTTCTTGAAATAGGCGCGTAAACCACAGGTGTGAAGAAAACCACTTTTATGTGGGAAGTGGATGCCACGCATCGACTTTATGGTGAAACTTGATGCGAGCCATGGAGTTGCTCCACAAACTTCATATTTTCAAAGAGATTTAGTAGTACATAAAACTCAGAGAATAAAACATAGAATTATCAGCACAAACTCGATGCCAGGCATCGAGTTGCCTGGAAAACTTGAACTTTTGAACTCATCACACAGTAGGCAAGCATAGAGATGATGGAGAGAGTCTCATACACAGAACTTTACTATTCTTCTCATATCTATGAAAAACTCAAGAATTTACAAGTGCTTTCTCACTCAAAGAAGCCCGACTCTATTCAATCATACAAAATGAAATCCTTCTCACATTTTCTCACTCTCTTCCACTTCTTCTCTCTTCGCATCAGTTGATACAAACTAACTTATATAGATTTTCTCATTCTCGTGATTTTAAAGAACTTCTAGAACTAAAGTGAAATAACTTTACAAATATAATACACTTCTGAATTTGTCCCTTCACATAGGCATGTGATTTTCTTCTAAAGCTTTGACCTTCAAATATATGTCCAATTAGTGAGTGTTTCTTCAACAATGGAGATGGCGAGGTGTATGGTCAAGAGTCAGGCTTTACAACAGTTTCTGGCTTGAGGCTGTCATGAGTGCAACATATGTACTTCACAGGTGTCCCACCAAAGCGCTGCAGTCTATCACTCCATATGAGGCTTGGCATGATCGCAAGCCACCTATTGCTCATTTGTGTGTTTTTGGTTGTTTGGCATATGGATTAGTGCCCAAACAACATCGCAGAAAATTGGACGATAAAGTAGTAAAATGTATTTTTGTTGGTTACAGTTCTGAAAGTAAAGGCTATCGTCTGTATCATCCACATACTAAATGCATTCTAGTTAGCTGTGATGTTGTTTTTGTGGAAGATGCTGTTCAGCCATTGCTTTCATGTACTAAGGAGACATCTATTAACTCCAAAGACATGTATGATACTTTGCTGCCTCTTTTTACAAGTGGATAGTCTAGTGCTAGTCCTAATGAGGTAATTTCTCAGCCTTTGCAGGTTTCATGTGATGATGCAGATCATTCCATTTTTTATGCAGATTTACATGATGCACTTATTGATAAGAGAGCTGATAGTGAGCAGGCAAGAACTATGCCAAAGTGGTTGGTGCAGACCTTGCATGATAGCAAATTAGATGCACCTCTGTCATATCATACTCGTTCACGCTCTCATAGTGCCTCTTTTGCATCAGATTGCTATGTTATGGCTGCATCTAGTCTGTGTGATGTACGTGACTTGCCTCTTGGCAAGAAGGCCATTGGAACTAAGTCGGTATCCAAGCTAAAGCGTAAGCCTGATGGTACAGTTGACAGGTATAAGGCTAGACTTATTGCCAAGGGTTATGCACAAGAAAGATGCATTGATTTTGATGAGACCTTTGCACCTACTTGCTGAATGACTACAGTTCGTAGCATCTGTGCTTTTGGAGTTCATCATGGTTGGAATGTACATCAGTTGGACATTAAAACAACATTTCTGAATGATGACCTCCATGAAGAAGTGTATGTTTTTCAGCCCCGTGGCTTTGTGAAAAAAGGCATGAAAACGAGGTGTGCAGGTTAAAGAAGGCATTATATGGTTTAAAGCAAGCACCATGTGCTTGGTATGAGAAGATACATGCGTATCTGATTGCACATAGTTTTCAAAACAGTCCAATTGAAAGCACCTTATATATTAAGTGTGCTATGATGTGCTTCACATCATTGTTGTCTATGTTGGTGACATGCTGCTCACTGGTCCTATTGAGAAGCATATTGCTGATTTTAAGGCTGATTTGCATGCCTCATTTGAGGTCTGATTTGGGGCATTTGCATCACTATTTGGGCATTCAGTTTATGCAAGTTGATGGTGGAATGGATTTTTTTCAAATGAAATATATTGACACATTATTGCAGTGTTTTGGCCTTGAAGACTGTAAGGCTATTGCCACTCCTATGGAGACATGTTTACAATTGAGTCTTCATGATGCTGGAGATGCATTTGATGTTGTTCTCTATTAGCAGGCTGTTGGATGCTTGATTTACTTATGCATTACCCGGCCAAATATTCAGTTTGCTGTCTCACAGATGAGCAGGTTTATGCATTGCCCAGGAGTCAAGCACTGGCAGGTGGTTAAGCGCATCTTTTTCTACTTGAGTGGTACTCAATTACTTGGGTTGTTTTATCCCAAGGGGGGATCACTACCGCCATATTTGCATGCTTTTTCTGACTCTGATTGGGCTGGTTGCTATGATACTCGTGTGTCCACTAGTGTCTTTTGCTTAATGCTTGGTAGCTCATGTATATCTTGGTTGAGCAAGAAGCAGCCTATCGTGACCACTTCTGATTGTGAGGCTGAGTATATGGTAGCCTTTAGAGTGACTGTTGAGTGTGTGTGGCTCAGACGCCTTATGGCTGATTTGGGTGTTGGTCAGCCTTCTGGCACCACCATCTTCACTAAGAGTTAGAGTGCATTGGCAGTTGCGAGGAACCCTGTGTTCCATGCTCGCACTAAGCACATTGAGGTGCATTATCACTATGTCAAGGAGAGGTTCTCTGCTGGGGAGATCACCTTGGCATATGTGTCCACACAAGAGAACATTGCAGACCTTTTCATGAAGGCTCTGCCTAGGGAGAAGTTTGAAGCTTTTCGCAAAGGTTTGGGCTTACTTCCTTTTGTGGAGTGATTTCCACATAGCTTGGCACTTCCTTATACATGAGTGCCAGCTCCTTGTTCACCGCATCACTCCCAGGGGGGATTTGTTGATATATTTAGGTAGTGATGTGTGTGAACACACTAGGACCGTCGGGGCACCTTTTTCCCTCTTTAGGAGGTCCCCCCCCCCCCCCCCCCCCCCCCCCCCCTTGTATATATGCCTATTGCCCTAATGGACTACTTATCTTTGTACATTCTCTAGTAATACATTTAGTGTTGTGTGTTGTGCTCCAATCTTCTTCTCCTTCCTTGTGTTGTTCGCGTGCTTTTGCAGACGTCTATCTCCAACAACTCATCCTCTTGGATAGCAAAACATTGTACTTGAAATACTATGGTAGCACTTGGCATGCACACCAACTACAAAATAATGGTGCTTATTCTTGCCTCACTACAAAAAAAGAGAATATGCATCTTAGAAACCACCATGTGGAAAGTCATGAGTGAAAAGGAAACACCCGAATATCGAGATAATCATATGAAACATGATTGTGGTCCTAAATCTTCCTATCCCAAGTCCCTGATTTCATGAGTTGAATTTACCTTGGCAAAAATCATTCTTGTCTATTTACTATTCGCATACACAACTTAACAACCATAATAATATGCCATCATTTTCAAATTGGATTATTACATAGAGATGCAACATGCTAAATAATCATTCTTGCATGCAAAATTTTTGCTAAGTATCAATAGGTATGCAAAACAAATTAAAGGGTATATAGTTATAGCTATCTCAAATTGATGAACGTAAGTAGTGCAAGATGCAACACGATAAGAAATGAGTTTCACATGCAAAATGTGTTCAAAGTATCATCGACACTTAAACAAATTAGAGAGTACATAATTATAGCTGTCTGAAATCAATGAATGTAAATAATGCAAGGTACTAATGAGTAATTTTCATGAAATGAGAACTTAACCATAGACAAATTTAAGAGCACATAATTATAGATGTGTGAAATCAATGAAGGTAAGTGATGCAAGGTACTAGTCAGTAATTTTTATGAAAATGAGAACGTAGCCATGTGAAAAAATTAAAGAGATATGAAATCCATGAACTTAAGTAATACAAGGTACTTATCAATAATTTTCATGAAAATGAGAACTTACATAACACCTAGGGCCCTAGTACTAATACTAGTCACTAAATCCCAGGTACTTATCAATACTTATCATGAAAAACAATGCAATGCTAGCATGAAAAATGATAAAAAGTTGCAAAACTAGACTAAAAATCATGACAACCAGCACCAATAAATAATCCTTGTTGAAAATCACTGAACATACACAATAGAGTTTATGATAACTGCAATGGTGGATTTAGGTTGAATACTTGAAAGGTCTCACATGCATCTCTCTTAAAACTAGCCTTTATGACAATAACCAATAGCTTGCTTGGTGTACATAAATTAAAAAGTTCCAAATCATCCAAAGCTTGGTTAAACAAATGACTAAACAAAACTATAACTCTGCAAATATGCACAATAGAGTTTATGATAGCTACAATAGTAGATTCAGGTTGCATACTTGAAAGGTCTCACAAGCATCTCTCCTAAAACAATCCTTTACGACTATAACCAACAGCCTGCTTGGTGTACATAAATTAGACAAGTTCCATTTCACTCAAACCTTGAATTAACAACTGACTAAACAAAATTTGTAAATAAATTAATTTAAGATAAAACTAATGCAAAAACACAATCTTACAAAAAAAAAGTGTAGCAATCAGACTCTATTGATAACCATTTTCTACAGACAAGAACATATGCAAGCTTTGTGAGTATGAAGCCTATCCGTAGATGGACATCAATTGTAAAGACTCTTTCAAAATAGATGAACAAATTAGATTGTAGTATGTAGTATGTACTCACACACAAAGCTACAAACCAAGTGTATCAGTGGAGACAATATAATAATTTCTCCCACATGAGCCATAAATGGAAAAAAATTATAAAGACTCTTTCAAAATAGAAGAACAGATTAAATTGCACTTACACAAAAAGCTACAAACCAATTGCATAACTGGGACAATGGAATACTTTCTACCACATGTCATTTGCTTACAACAATTATAAAAACTCTTTCAAATAGAAGAACAAATTAAGTTGCATTTACACACAAAACAACAAACCAACAGCATAAGTGGAACAGTGGAATGCTTTCTACCACATGTCATTTGCTTATCATGGAGATAACATGTACATCCAACACGAAAAAATAAATTATGAAAAAAAATTCTTCTCACAAACTATAAATTCAAAAACCTTTTTCAAAGTGGGCAAGAACAAGGACTCCTATAAATATCTCTAATGTCTACACATAATTACCATATAATATCCATGACAAAATTCTAAATGTACTCCTTGAGAGAGTTCTCTCAAGTACTCATGTACTTCAAAGATCATAACCAAAGCTATTATGAAATTACTTAGACCAATTCCATGTACATATAATCATAATTGAAACTTCAATGACTTTGAAGTTCATAACTAAAACATCAAAGATCATAACAAAAAAAAAATGTATGGAAGCTATATCTTAAGATTAATTAGACCAAATACATGAACATAAATAGATTTAACATTTGAATTGTACAATGAAAAAATAGCCACTAATCAGCTCATTCTTTTAGCTTATCAATTTCAAATGCATAGACACAAATTACATGCATGCCCACACAAACACAAAGATGTACATGTGTACTTGTGTAGATATATAGATGCATATATGGGACCATCAAAACATCACATATGTCAACACATTGCATATATGTATATACATGCATCAACTCATGCATGCATGCATTCATTCATAACACAAATGAGCTTTCATTACTTTGAGGCTGCTAAATAAATCTCACCTCTGAAATAGCATCAAGCTCTAATGAAGCCTGGGTTTGACCAAGGGACACATAAGGGTTGTGTTTTTTTATACCACCATATGTAGATGATCTTCTTGTGACAAGTGATGATGATGCAGGGATAAGGACCATCAAAGAGAAGCTTCGAAGAGAGTTCAAACTTTCAGATTTAGGTGTGCTAAAGTACTTTCTTGGCATTGAGGTGATCTATGGGAAGGAAGGTATCTATCTCTCTCAAAAGAAGTATCTTATAGATGTGCTGTTTAGCTTTGGCATGATGGATTGAAAACCAATAGCTCAACCTATGAATTCAAATGTCAAGTTTGTTGGAGTAATTCACAAGCCTACACATTTGGCTTGATAGATGCATTCAAGTCCATATACATATGGAGAAGCATAGGAACTATTGCTAGAGATTTATTACCTTTTTATCTCTTTGTAAAAGTCAAATTGACTTGAAATCTTTTGTAAACACCTACCAAAAGGATCGTGGAAAAAGTTAGCTGTTTGATTGAAGGAATATCTCCTAGGATGTAGGAGCTTGATCATAGGGAGCCAAGAGTTTGAATTTGAATTCAAATTTTTACTCATTCTCTATAAAAATGGTCATGGAAAAGTCGCGAATAGAACTCATCATTCCCGAGCTTCTCATTACTGATTCTGAGTGTGTGTGAGGCCTACACTTTAGCCCAAACCTATCTACACCGTTAGGCAATGACATCCATGCCAATGGATTTGTATACAAGTGTTCATTAATACATACATTCTCATTAGTCATTTCTAAGTTCTCTGTTATACTCCTTGAAAGTCTGTCAACTTGTGAAGTGCATACCTCAGTCAAATCTTCACCAATTTCAATGCTCTAAAGCTTCTTGGATTCAGCTTGACGTTATCTACATGCTATCAAAATTTGAGGAGATTCTATTCAGCCACTTCAGAGAAATTTGCGTCGAGGTGATCACTGGTCAATGTCTGCTACAGTCCTAAAAAATAGAAGGTATAGCTTTACTTGCTAAATTGATTTCTCTTAGCATAGTTTATCTTATTACATCATTCCACTTGGAATAGTTAGATTGCTAAGCTAATTAAATACCCCTAGAAGGAATTTTTCCAATTCCTACTGTGCTGGTCATACTGAGCAAAAGATCCAGCAGGTGTCAAGATATAAATAGAAGGTTTTCATGAGATTTTGAGTTTCAAATCTATCTGTTTTGATTCAATCATTACACACATCACTTCCAAAGTACATAGGCCATTTTATGGTGTCATTGGAAAGCTAAGGAGGTCTACTTATCAAGTCTTAAGCATTAGGGGGCTGGTACAAAGCACGTTTAGCAGTGCCTACTCAATCTCTTGGAGCATCCATCCATCTTTCCCAACAGTGGTATCAGAGCAACTAAGGTAAAATGGGAGATGGTTTTCCTTCATTTATTGATAAATTGGACAGGAACAACTATCAAGCATGGTCTCTAAGGATGAAGACCTACTTACAAGGAAGGAGTCTCTATGGATACATCTCAAAGGAAGAACATGAAAAGCTCAACACATGGTGTGCTAAGGATGCATTGGCAAGGTCTTATTTACTTAATTCCATCTCTAATCATTTCTTTTGCCACATATTAGGAATTGTAAGACATCCCGAGAGACTTGGGAAACCTTGTCATCATATTTTTTCTTCTAACGCAAGGGCTAGAAAAAATCAGTTGTGGATTGAATTCACAACATTAAGGAAGCAACCTAAGCAAGCTGTTTCAGAATTTGTAACCAAGATCAAAGATGTAGCAGATCAGTTAACAAGCATAGGAGGAGAGATTGAAGAAGAGCAGATTGTTAGGCAAGTGATCAATGGGATCAAGGATGATGACAAATGGGAAAGCTTCACCACTGCCATGGACCTTTACATGGACATGCAAATTCCAGATCTTACAACTCTCATGGGACAATTGTTTACTCATGAAGCAAAGCTCAACAAGAATGGAGACACATCCAAAGGTAATAACTCTTCTGCCCTATATACAGATAAAAAGTCTACAGATAAAGGCAAGACCAAGAAGGTGGAAGATGAAGGCTCTACCTCCCAAGCCAACTATGCAGGGAGAGGTAGATCATCAAGAGGAAGGTGCAGAGGAGGTAAGCAAGGTAGGGGGAGATCCTATAACTCCTCACCATGTAACATTTGTGGTTTATCAAATCATACTATAGATGAGTGTTTTAGGAATTACAAGAATCAGAGAGGAAGAGGATACCAAAGAGTTTGATACTCACAGTCAAGAGGTAGATTCAACCATCACCAAGGCTACAACAGCAACTACAATAATAATTACAATGGCAATTACCAAGGAGGATTCAAATCCAGAAAGGACTACAACAACTACACAGAGAAGCAGGATGACTCTCGTCTGATCATGAACATGACTTCAAAATCAAGTACAAATGATGATCACCTATTCTACATTGACTCAGGATGCTCAAATCATGTGGCTGGCAATGTAGCACTACTCTCTGATCTTGAGGAACCAAAATATAAGCATCAAGTACAAACAGGTGATGACACCAAGCACTCAGTAGTTAAAGTTGGAAATGTTAAGACTTGTGATGGAAATCAGAACTTGTTGAGCAGGGTACTTTATGTACCAACCATTACCAAAAATCTGATGAGTGTTGGACAGATTGTGGAGAAAGGTTTGTAGGTTACATTCAACCAATATGGAGCATTTGTGGAGGATCCAAGACATGGGTTCAAGAGGATTGCTAAAGGAGAAAAATCAGGTAGACTTTTCACTTTTGAGTTAGAAGACACAAAGAATATTGCACTATATAGTTATAAGGATCAAACACTTTCAGAGCTTGAGATTTGGCACAAAAGATTAGGACATGTAGGAGAAAGAACCTTGAAGCACATATGCAGGGATCAATGTGTAATTGGAATACCCAATGTTTCAAAACAGCACATGATATATAAATGTAGTGCTTGTCAATTTGGGAAGTCTCACAGATTACTCTTCTCAAAGAAAGGCTACATGCATGAAGACTACCTAGAGCTTGTCCATATAGATGTACGGGGACCAAGCAAAGACCCCTCAGTCTCAGGATCAAGGTACTATGTATCTTTTATTGATGATTATAGCAGGTGGACTGTACTGTACTTCATGAAGCACAAGGATGAGGTGCTTAATTGCTTTAAAGAATATCTTGCAATTGTTGAAAATCAGACAGGAAAAAATTTGAAGAGGCTAAGGTCAGATGGAGGAGTTGAGTACTTCTCCAATGAGTTTGAAAACTTCTTGTAGGACAGAGGCATCAAAAGAGAAATCACCACAAGGTATTCTCCTGAACAGAATGCGGTAGCTGAGAGGAGAAATAGGTTGATTGTTGAGACAACTAGGTCTATGTTGAATGAAAAAAGGTTACCTAACTATCTATGGGCAGAGAGTGTTTCTACTGCCACTTACCTCATAAATAGGTTACCATCTAAGTCCCTTGATGGCATGACACCCTATGAAGCATGAGATGGTAAGAGACCCTCACTTGACCATTGCAGGATATTTGGATGTATAGCATATGTACACATTCCTTCTCACATAAGAGGTAAGATAGACCCTAAAGCTGAGAAGTGCATCTTTATTGGGTATGATCTAAATAAAAAAGGATACAGGTTTTATAACCCTTCCAATAAGGGATTCATGGTAAGTAGAGATGTTGTCTTTGATGAAAATGATTCTTGGTATGAGAATGAATATAGGAAGGTTAACTTACCCTATGATTTGGAAGAAGAATTTCCAAGTCTTGCAAAGGAGGAACCTACTCAGAATGAAAACTCAAGTTCAGATGATGAAGACACTATCAACCTTGAAGAGTTCAAAGCATGGAAGTCCAAGGGCAAAATGAAGATGAAGAAGCTTGAAGACATACCTGAATCTTCAAATCAATCTATCAGAAGATCACAAAGAGAAAGCAAAAAACCTATCAGATATGGGTATGATACATCTCTTGTTACTAAACACTCTGTTTATCTTGCCAAAGATTTGTCGATTGAAGAACCAGGATCATATGAAGAAGCCATAACCAAGACAGAATGGAAAGAAGCTATGGATGAGGAGATTGAAGCACTCAAGGAGAGTGACACATGGGAATTAGTACCAAAGAAGGACTCCATGAAGGTAATAGAATCCAGATGGATGTATAAACTTAAAAGAAATTCTGATGGCACAATTAATAGGTACAAAGCCAGATTGGTAGCCAAGGGTTTTGCACAAACCCAAGGCATTGATTATGAAGAGACATTCTCTCCTATGGCCAAGATGCCAACCAACAGAGTGTTGGTTAGTGTGGCTGCATAAAAAAATTGGAATATGTACCAATTGGATGCAAGAATGCTTTCTTGAATGGATGGATTTCAGAGGAGGTATATATGTCACAACCTCCTGGCTATGAGGACCCTAAGAAGGTAACATATGTATGCAAATTGAAAAAGGCTTTATATGGATTAAAGCAGGCACCTAGGGCATGGAATTACAGGTTAACTACATACCTTCAAGACCAAGGTTTTGTCATGAGCAAGGCAGATACTTCTCTATTCATAAAGAGAAGTAATTCAGAGGTAATATACCTACGTGTTTATGTTGATGACATCATACTTATAGGTAATGATGTCAATGGAATAAGAAAAATCAAGAGCCAAATGATGAAGGAGTTCAAGATCAATGATCTTGGTCTATTGAAGTATTTTCTTGGACTTGAGTTAGTCTACAATAACTCTGGAATATACATTACTCAGAAAAAATACATACAGGACATGTTGAAGAAGTTTCACTTGTAGGATGCCAAAGTAGCAAGCACTCCAATGGAGGTAAACCTAAAACTAAGTGCCCATGAAGGTGATGAAGTCAATGACATTACAGGTTATCAAAGTATGGTGGGTAACTTGAACTATGCTACCTTAAGAAGGATAGATATTGCATATGGAGTTAGTGTGTTAAGTCAATTTATGCACAAGCCAAGGATACCTCACTTAGAGGCTGCGAAGAGAATCTTGAAGTATCTCAAGGGTACACAACATCATGGTTTGTATTTTCCTTACACATCTGACATTGATGTCAAGATCTATTCAGATGCAGATTGGGCAGGATGCAAGGATGATAGGAGGATCACTTTTGGATACATTTCTTTTGCAGATGATAAACCAATTTCATGGTCTTCAAAGAAGCAACCTACTATTGCTTTGTCTTCTACAGAGGCAGAGTATAGAGGACTGGCTAATGCCACACAAGAAGCCATTTGGATTAAGCTTTTGTATACAGAATTGGGTTTATATACTAGGTCTCCAATAATCTTTGGAGATAATACAAGTTCTCTTCACCTTGCAGCTAATCTTATCTATCATGCTAGGACCAAACATATAGAGGTCCATTATCATTATGTGAGAGAAAAATTGTTAAGCAAGGACATTCAACTAAACTATGTATCAGCCAACATGCAATGTGCAGATTTGTTGACTAAAGCTTTGGATGGAACCAAACTTTGCAGGTTCAAAGCAATGATTGGATTGCAGGATATACATGAAGATTGAAGATGAAGATCAAGCCAAAAATGTTTGGCTTGAGGGGGAGCTGTTGGAGTAATTCACAAGCCTACACATTTGGCTTGATAGATGCATTGAAGTCCATATACATATGGAGAAGCATAGGAACTATTGCTAGAGATTTATTACCGCTTTATCTCTTTGTAAAAGTCAAATTGACTTGGAATCTTTTGTAAACACCTACCAAAAGGATTTGTGGAAAACCTTAGCTGTTTGATTGAAGGAATATCTCCTAGGATATAGGAGCTTGATCATAGGGAGCCAAGAGTTTGAATTTGAATTCAAATTTCTACTCATTCTCTATGAAAATGGTCATGGAAAAGTCACGGGTAGAACTCATCATTCCCGAGATTTTCATTACTGATTCTGAGTGTGTGTGAGGCCTACACTATAGCCCACACTTATCTACACAATTAGGCAATGACATTCATGCCAATGGATTTGTATACAAGTGTTCATTAATACATACATTCTCATTAGTCATTTCTGAGTTCTCTGTTATACTCCTTGAAAGTCTATCAACTTATGAAGTGCATATCACGGTCAAATCTTCACCAAATTCAATGATATAAAGCTTCTTGGATTCAACTTGAAGTTATCTACGTGCTGTCAAAATTTGAGGAGATTCTATTCAGCCATTTCAGAGAAATTTGCATCAAGGTGATCACTGGTCAATGCCTACTACAGTCCTAAAAAATCCGGGGTATAGCTTTACTTGCTAAATTGATTTCTCTTAGCATAGTTTATCTTTTTACATCATTCCACTTGGAATATTTAGCTTGCTAAGTCAATTAAATACCCTTAGAATGAATGTTTTCCAATTCCTACTGTGCTGGTCATACTGAGCAAAAGATCCAGCAGGTGTCAAGATATAAATAGAAGGTTTTCATGAGATTTTGAGTTTCAAATCTATCTGTTTTGATTCAATCATTACACACATCACTTGCAAAGTACATAGGCCATTTTATGGTGTCATTGGAAAGCTAAGGAGGTCTACTTATCAAGTCTGAAGCATTAGGGGGCTGGTACAAAGCAGGTTTAGCAGTACCTACTCAATCTCTTGGAGCATCCATCCATCTTTCCCAACAAAGTTAAGCAAGGAATATGGTAATAAGCTAGAAAACCTTGCACTATACAGGAGCATTGTAGGATCGTTGATCTATGCTACACTCACAAGGCCTGAATTTTCCTACACAGTTGGAGTTCTATCTTAGTTCATGCATGCAGCCATAGATACACATCTCAATCATGCAAAGAGAGTGTTACAATATGTGAAGAGTACATTTAATCATGGGTTGCTACGTTAGGGCAAAAAATAGCCCAAAAAGGGCCGTGTAAGGATTTCAATTAGTTGTGCTTAATTTAGATGAAAATTTTCAAACCATTTATAAAATTCCATGTAAGCTCATTTAAAACGTATCTTATGCAAATTTTGAAGAGAGAGAAACTCGTGTGATAATCATGAAAATTCTGTGTGATATCTTACGCCTCAACATTTGTGCTCATCAGGCATTCACCAAAATTTGAATTTTCCTCTTTTTCACGGACCTATATAATGTGTGCTTATGAAGCTTTGCACTTTTTTACTCTACTTTCCATAACAGACGTGTTTCTCTCTTTCACGTCAGTTTAGACACTTTCGCGTCACTCTTCATAGAAAACCATCGAGAATCTCAACCCAAACACTCTCATTGAGCTTTCAACCAGCCAAAATCATTGTGATAAGTTCCATATCAACATTGCAGTTAGTCATGAGTATGCAATGACAAGAAAGGTATTCCGAAGGGCTCTTCAACCTTCTGAAGTGGATGGATTGTGGAAAGAAGGCAGAAAACATATCCACATATGGGTAGATGGATCTGTTTATCCAATTGATCCACAAACTAGAAGGTATCCCCCTTTATATAATCTTCATGATCTGATTAGATTTGTAGGAGATGGTGAGGATGGTTTACAAGGCTATTGTTCAAAGCTTTGGGAGATTTCAAGGAATTATGTACAATACATAAACTATTTACAAAACACACTACATCAGAGGGATTTACATACGAGGGAGTTAGAATGCAAATTATCCACTTTATCTTCTCAGTTAGACTCTCTCAAGAAAATGAAAGAAACTCCTATAGGTTTGAGAATGGGGTCAAAACAAGTAACACCTTTTCTAGATTTGACTAAAAAATTTGGGCAAAAGAAGAAAAGAATGAAAATTGTAAGAGATCATGTGACAAATTTGCTAGGTTTCAATATGTTGAAAAGTTTTGAGTGCATGTATTTTTGTAATGAAATTATGAATCAAAATGATGTTTTAAGACTATTGAAACTAAAAGAAAATACATGCTTGAAATGCTTTGTTTTCCAAAAACTCATGATAGACATGAATTTGTTGCTAGAACCATCTCAAATTCAAGAGATTTGTGATGGTGTTGGAGTGAGTAGGAAATGTTATAGAGCAATTTCATAAGTTTGGTGTGAATTTTTAAAATTTAACAAAGTTAAAAGCTTTGGATTGCCTATTGATATATTTAGGCAGTGATGTGTGTGAACACACTAGGACCGTTGGGGCACTTTTTTCCCTCTTTAGGAGGTTTTCTTCCCCCGGCTTGTATATACGCCTATTGCCCTAATGGGACACTTATCTTTGTACATTCTCTAGTAATACATTCAGTATTGTGTGTTGTGCTCCAAGCTTCTTCTTCTTCCTTGTGTTGTTCACATGCTTTCGGAGACGTCTAACTCCAACAATTGGTATCAGAGCAAGTCGTCGCTTCATCTAGGGTGCCATCGACACTCCTCTGTTTGCAGTCTCAGAATCGCACGAATTTTGGTGAGCATACTCAGCATGTTTTTGAGATCAAAACTGCTTCGCTCTGTGGTGCGAAATCGCGATGTAGGCTCGTTTCAGCCTCCGAACGCACTGTCATAGCGCTTGTGTAGGCTATTTCATCTTTTTGTGCCAAAAGTATATACCAATTTTTGTTCGCCAGTATAAGCGTCTCGAATTCTGGTACAGGTCTAGTGGAATTCGTCTAGGCAATTCTATTCAACTTTTTGAGATATAGTCAATTTTCTGCATCAAGGTATTTTAGTCACCGGCCATGGTTGAAAGCAGTGATGTATTCCGTATGTTGGCTGTTGAGGATAAGTTGGATGGTACCAACTACCCGTTATGGGCTTATATGATGCGACATGTGTTGGTTGCAAAAGGAACGTGGAACATTGTGCATGGTGTCGAAAAACATCCTATCACACTTGCAACTGTTACAACTGCAGGTACTGAAGCTGATGCACAGGGTATCGAAGATGGTGATATTCTGCATATTCCTGTTCGTGCTACGGTTTCTGTTGCACTTATTGTAGAGCATATTTGTTGGGATGGCAGAGATGCCCAGGCACGTGCATTGATAGCTTTGTCTGCCAAACGTGCCATTATTCCTCACATTCGCTCTTGCAGAATAGCTAAAGATGCTTGGGATACACTTACCACATTGTACCAAGCTAGGAATAAGGCTCGTGTTGCTTACCTCCGAAAACAGGTGGAGAGTGAGCACATGAATGAAGGTGATTCTATGGACAATTTCCTAACAAGGATCAAAGACTTGAAGGAACAATTGATTTCTGCTGATGAGGTTATACCAGATAGCTCACTTGTGTAGACCGTTCTGAATGGTCTTCCTCATTCATATCAGAGTTTTGCTTCTACTCTTCGGTTGATGATGAAAGGCAATCCAAACGCCTTATCATTTGAGGAGTTAGTCTCTATTGTGTTGCAGGAAGATCAATCTAGGCACAATAGGTCCATTATGCGAGTTGTAGATCAAGCTTCGTGGTTAGTCAGAAGGACAAAGGAAAATGGAGCTCTTCAACTAGTAAGAAGAAATCTGCTAATTTTGCACATTCGAAGAAGGAAGATAAAGATGAGAAGAAATCAGAAAAGGAGAAATTGTTTTGGAAGTACTATAAAGGGAATGATCATATCATAAAAAACTGCCCAAAACTGACTGCTAAAGAGGCAAAGAAGAAAGAGGCTGGAATGGTTGTTGCAGAGGTCTCTACACCAAAAATAGAGTCTGCTAATCTTGTGCAGGAAGAAGAATGGGTGTATACTACTGTCTGCAGTTTTGACCCATCTTCTCATGAGTAGTGCACGTCTGTAGTAGACTCAGATGTTTGGTATTTTGACAGTGGGCCGACCAAACATATTACCTCGCAGCGCAGTTTCTTCTCTTCACTCGAGCCTGCCCCTACAGGGAATACTGTTACATGCGCCAAAAACTCCTCTTATTGTGTTATGGGAGTTGGTTAGATCATTTTGACTATTGCTGATGGTAGTTCTTTCACTTTGTCAGATGCTTTATTTGTGCAAGGGATCAAGAAGAACCTGTTATCAGTTTTTACATTAGCCAAGATTGGCTTAGTTGACATGTGTAAAGTTCATGATCTATCAAATGGCAATGTGATTATTGCTTTTGGCATTCTATGTGGTGGGTTGTATAAGCTCATAGACTATGAAAGATCTGTACATGATTTGGCATGTGCAGTAAATGATTCTCAGGCTATGTCAGATGTAAAGCTTTGGCATGCATGCTTTGGTCATCTGAATTTTGCTAGTTTTCTACGCCTGTAGAAATCCGAAATGGTGTTCTCTTTGCCCAAACTTGAGGCACCTGGAAAACATGTTTGTGAAGGCTGTATTTTGGGCAAAATGCAACGTTCGTCCTTTCCCAAAGATGGTTTAGTTCGGGCTACTCAGAAATTGCAGCTTGTACATAGTGATGTCTGTGGTCCTATGCAGACACCTTCTTTTGGGAATTATCTTTACTTTGTGACTTTCATTGATGATTTTTCCAGGCATGCATGGGTATATCCATTGAAGGCAAAGTCCGAAGTGTTCATGTGCTTCAAACAGTTTTTGGTTTTGGCTAAAAATCTATCAGTATGTAAAATGAGCACCCTCCGTTCTGATCGAGGGGGGAATATATGTCTTTTGATTTTAATGCATTTCTAGCTTAACGTGGGATAAAACACCAGTGTACAATGTTGTATACACCTCAACAAAATGGAGTTGCTGAACGAAAGAACATGTCACTTATGGAGATGGCGAGGTGTATGGTCAAGAGTCAGGCTTTACAACATAATTTCTGGCTTGAGGCTGTCATGTGTGCAGCATATCTACTGAACAGGTGTCCCACTAAAGTGCTGTAGTCTATCACTCCATATGAGGCTTGGCATGATCACAAGCCATTTGTTGCTCATCTGCGTGTTTTTGGTTGTTTGGCATATGCATTAGTGCCTGAACAACATCGTAGAAAATTGGATGATAAAGCAGTAAAATGTATTTTTGTTGGGTATAGTTCTGAAAGTAAAGGCTATCATTTGTATCATCCACAAACTAAACGCATTTTGCTTAGCCATGATGTTGTTTTTGTGGAAGATGCTATTCAGCCATTGCTTTCATGTACTAAGGAGACATCTGTTAGCTCCAAAGTCATGTATGATACTTTGCTGCCTCTTTTTACAGGTGGATAGTCTAGTGATGGTCCCAATCAGGCAACTTCTCAGCCTGTGTAGGTTTCATGTGATGATGTAGATCATTCCATTTCTGATGCAGATTTACATGATGCACTAGTTGATGAGAGAGCTGATATTGAGCAGGCAAAAACTATGCCAAAATGGCTGATGCAGACTTTGCGTGACAACAGATTGTTATGCTATGGTTGCATCTAGTCTCTGTGATGAGAATGAGTCTGTTTCGTTTGATGAAGCACAAAATTCAGAAAATTGGATGGCAGCTATGCAATCTGAATATGATGCTATAATGAAGAATGGTACTTGGTCTTTATGTGACTTTCCTCCAGGCAAGAAGGCCATTGGCACTAAGTGGGTATACAAGCTGAAGCGTAAACCGGATGGTATAGTTGACAGGTATAAGGCTAGGCTTTTTGCAAAGGGTTACGCATAGGAAAGAGGCATTGATTTTGATGAGACCTTTGCACCTACATGCCATATGACTACTGTTCGGAGCATCTAAGCACTTGCAGCTCATCATGGTTGGAATGTACATCAGTTGGACATTAAAATAGCATTTCTGAATGGTGACTTGCATGAAGAAGTGTATGTTTTTCAGCCTCGTGGCTTTGTGCAAAAAGGCCATGAAAACCAGGTGTGCAGGTTAAAGAAGGCAGTATATGGTTTACGGCAAGCACCACATGCTTGGTATGAGAAGATACATGCCTATCTAATTGCACATGATATTGAGAATAGTCCAACTGAAAGAACCTTATATGTTAAGCATGCTAATGATGTGCTTCTGATCATTGTTGACGACATGCTACTCACTTGTCCTATTGAGAAGCATATTGTTGATTTTAAGGATGATTTGCATGCCTCGTTTGAGATTGTCTGATTTGTGGCATTTGCATCACTATTTGGGCATTCAATTTATGCCAATTGATGCTGGAATGGCTTTGTGTCAAACGAAATATATTGACACATTATTGCAGCATTTTGGCCTTGAAGACTGTAAGCCTATTGCCACTCCTATGGAGACAGGTTTATGATTGAGTCTTCATGATGTTGGAGATGCATTTGATGTTGTTCTCTATCAGTAGGCTATTGGATGCTTGATTTACTTATGCATTACTCGGCCAGATATTCAGTTTGATGTCTCATAGATGAGCAGGTTTATGCATTGCCCAAGAGTCAAGCATTGGCAAGAAGTTAAGCACATCTTTCGCTATTTGAGTGGTACTCAATTACTTGGGTTGTTTTATCCCAAGGGGGGATCACTACCGCCATATTTGCATGCTTTTTCTGACTCTGATTGGGCTCGTTGCTATGACACTCGTGTGTCCACTAGTGGCTTTTGCTTCATGCTTGGTAGCTCATGTATATCTTGGTTGAGCAAGAAGCAGCCTACTGTGGCCACTTCCAATTGTGAGGCTGAGTATAGGGAAGCTTTCACAGCGACTGTTGATTGTGTGTGGCTCAGACGCCTTATGTTGATTTGGGTGTTGGTCAGACTTCTGCCACCACCATCTTCAGTGACAGTCAGAGCGCATTGGTAGTTGCGAGGAACCCTGTGTTCCATGCTCACACTAAGCACATTGAGGTGCATTATCACTATGTCAGAGAGAGGTTCTCTGCTGGGGAGATCAGCTTGGCATATGTTCCCATGCAGGAGAACATTGCAGACCTTTTCACCAAGGCTCTACCTAGGGAGAAGTTTGAAGTTTTCCGCAAAGCTTTGGGCTTACTTCCTTTTGTGGAGTGATTTCCACATAGCTTGGCACTTCCTTATACATGAGTGCCAGCTCCTTGTTCACTACATCACTCCCAAGGGGGATTTATTGATATATTTAGGTAGTGATGTGTGTGAACACACTAGGACCGCGGGGCACTTTTTCCGTATTTAGGAGGTTTTTTTCCCCCGGCTTGTATATATGCCTATTGCCCTAATGGGCTACTTATCTTTGTACATTCTCTAGTAATACATTCAATATTGTGTGTTGTGCTCCAAGCTTCTTCTTCTTGCTTGTGTTGTTCCCGTGCTTCCATAGATGTCTAACTCCAACATTGCCAAGACCCCATCATGTAAGAAAGTTTTGGCTCTATTTGAATAAGAAGATCACATCAGTATTTGGTGAATATAAACATATTCACGGTAAGATACCTTACGAAGTATGAAAACAAAAGTTACATTTCAATTATAGTGCGTTTAACAATACATGGATAGATATAATAAGACTTCAAATATACATGGTAAGGTTCTATAATATAAAAGAACATGAATGTTCTGGTCTATTGAAATTTGTAATCAAACTTGATGAAGCTGAACTTAAAAAACATCAAAAGATGGAGAGAATAACTATTGCACTAACACTACAACATATCAGGCGTATATCGAGGCTTCTACCGAGGAAAATGAATGGGTGCGATTTTGCCCCGACGTCGGTGTAAGGGTCAGTGTAGGCGTCGGAACCAAAGCATCGGTATAAGCATCGGTATAAGCGTCGGTATATGCATCGGTATGAGCATCAGTATATGCATTGGTATAAGCGACAGTATAAGCCATGGTATTCCCCTGGGCAAAATGGTCGGTATAAGCATCGGTATGTGCTTGGGGATACCGACGCTTATACTGTCGCCTATACCGACGACCATATTTGCAAAATTTTTTGGGCAGAGTGTGTTGTCCCTTGCTACAACAACATTCCCATGCTATTGTGTAGCGAAACAAAATCCACTCTGCCCAAGAAAAACCCAACTACATGTGACATGTATGACAGGCAACAAAAAAATGATTTGATAAAGCAAAACATACTGTCAAATACAAAAGACAAGAAAAATGAATCATGAATCATGTACAAAGAAATGGGACACATAGACATGATATTTATAAACAACAACTAGAACACATGTATATGTGTGTCTGCCTATGTATATACATGTGTATGTGTACACGTGTTATGTGTGTATATTTCTATATGTGTAAATATTTATCTGCATGTGTAAAAACCCTAAAACCCTAATCCTAAAGACCTAGACCTAAAATAGGTGTATGTGTGTAAGCTTGTGTATATATATGTGTAGCTGAATTTATATATGTGTATGTGTGTGTATGCATATGTGTATCTATGTAAAAATCCTAAAACCCTAATTCTGAAGACCTAGACCTAAAACATGTATATGTGTGTATGTGTGTATGCATG